>CAKAOJ020000290.1:0-455000 GCA_916701645.2 Sebastolobus alascanus
TATTATACTGTAACTTTTTGTACAACTTTTTTATGGCATATTATATTGTGACTTTTTGTACGACTTTTTTATGACATATACTATGACTTTTTATGGCATACTATACTATGACTTTTTGTACGACTTTTTATAGCATATTATACTATGACTTTTAAAACTTTTTTATGGCATACTATGACTTCTTGTACAACTTTTTTATGGCATATTATACTATGACTTTTTATGGCATACTATACTATGACTTTTTGTACGACTTTTTATAGCATATTATACTATGACTTTTAAAACTTTTTTATGGCATACTATGACTTTTTGTACAACTTTTTTATGGCATATTATACTATGACTTTTTGTACAACTTTTTTATGGCATATTATACTGTAACTTTTTGTACAACTTTTTTATGGCATATTATATTGTGACTTTTTGCACGACTTTTTTATGGCATACTATACTATGACTTTTTTTGGCATATTATACTATGACTTTTTGTACAACTTTTTTATGGTATATTATACTGTGAATTTTTGTACGACTTTTTTATGGCATACTATACTATGACTTTTTATGGCATACTATAATATGACTTTTTGTACGACTCTTTTTATGGCATACTATACTATGACTTTTTGTACAACTTTTTTATGGCATACTATACTATGACTTTTTGTACGACTTTTTTATGGCATTCTATACTATGACTTTTTGTAGGACTTTTTTATGACATATACTATGACTTTTTGTACGACTTTTTTATGGCATACTATACTATGACTTTTTTTGGCATATTATACTATGACTTTTTGTACAACTTTTTTATGGTATATTATACTGTGATTTTTTGTACGACTTTTTTATGGCATACTATACTATGACTTTTTATGGCATACTATAATATGACTTTTTGTACGACTCTTTTTATGGCATACTATACTATGACTTTTTGTACAACTTTTTTATGGCATACTATACTATGACTTTTTGTACGACTTTTTTATGGCATTCTATACTATGACTTTTTGTAGGACTTTTTTATGACATATACTATGACTTTTTGTACGACTTTTTATGGCATATTATACTATGACTTTTGTACTACTTTTTTATGTCATATTATGCTATGACTTTTTGTACAACTTTTTTATGGCATATTATACTGTGACTTTTTGTACGACTTTTTATGGCATATTATACTGTGACTTTTTGTACGACACAACACTGAAAAATGCTTGATTACTATCGCATATGATAAAGAAAAGCTGGAATCAGAGAATGTAAAAAAAATGACTTAGAGTTAACCAATAATCAAAATAGCTCCTGTAAGTTCTTTAAAATTTTCCGTCAATCAACTTATTGATTACTGGTTTTAGCTCTTATTCTATAAATCCATTAAACAGCTAATCGTTTCAGCCCTACTAAGAGACAAATATCAAGACATAAAGGAAACATTAGATTACCTTTTTATAGAAGACATCCTCCTCTGTGTGTTGTGACAGGTGGAGGTGGACAAGCAGGTTTTTCGGGGAACGGGTCCCAATAAGAAAGTAGCCAAAGCCAGCGCAGCACTCGCAGCCCTGAACAGCCTGTTCTCTGGCTCCAAGTCTACGAGCAACAAGAAGAAGAGACCCAACCCTCCTGTGAGTACATGAAGTGTTTCTACAGCCAGCTTTACATTAAACAGCATCATGTTCAGTGCTCATGTGTTCTTGGTGTGCGTTTGTGTGCAGCCAAAGCGGCCCGTAGCCTCGGTGCTGACCCTACCGGCCCTCGCTGCCAGACCTCCACGTGTCCCCGTCATCCCGAGAGCTCCCTACATCAGCACCCCCCCCACACATGGATACATCCCCCCAGGTGAGTCCAGCTGCAGGAAAATCTACCTGAACACACCTCACACAGCAGCTCTGTAATCTCACATTAGAAAAGTACAAGTTTTTATTGGCTGTCAAAGTTAACGCGATAATATTGCATTAATGCAAATTTGATTTAACGCCACTAATTTCTTTAACGCATTAAGAAAATCAATATTTCGGAGGTTGTAGCAGCTCAGTTTTAAAGCTAGAGTGAAGATACTGGTATCATATGAAGCTAGAAAACCTCATGAATCCATCGGTACCAACCATGTCATACTAGCTTGTTGCTCCAAACTTACACTAAATTATGGCGAGGAAAAACTGTCATGGCCATTTTCAAAGGGGTCCCTTGACCTCTGACCTCCAGATATGTGAATGTAAATGGGTTCTATGGGTACCCACGAGTCTCCCCTTTACAGACATGCCCACTTTATGATAATCACATGCAGTTTGGGGCAAGTCATAGTCAAGTCAGCACACTGACACACTGACAGCTGTTGTTGCCTGTTGGGCTGCAGTTTGCCATGTTATGATTTGAGCATATTGTTTTATGCTAAATGCAGTACCTGTGAGGGTTTCTCGACAATATCTGTCATTGTTTTGTGTTGTTAATTGATTTACAATAATAAATATATACATACATTATTGCATAAAGCAGCATATTTGCCCACTCCCATGTTGATAAGAGGATTAAATACTTGACAAATCTCCCTTAAAGGTACATCTTAGGTTTAGGTTTTTGTAGTTTCATATGATACCAGTATCTTCACTGTAGCTTTAACACTGAGGCCGCTACAACCTAAAAATAGCAAGTTGTGTTAATGTGTTAAAGAAATTAGTGGCGTTAAAACGAATTTGCGTTATCGCGTTAACTTTGACAGCCCTAAAAATAATCTTGTTTGTTGGTGTAACTTTCCATAAAAGTTCCTTTTATATCTGTGAGCCTGTTTTTGAGATATCCTGTCAACTACTTGAAGAAACAAACAGGAATGGTAAAGTGATTAGGGCCTCAGATTACAAAAGCTGGATGATGGATCGTCTCATTCAGCTGTTTACATTAATACACGTTGTGCATTAATTACACTCTATCATACTTTCTCCTCCCAGGTTTTGGAGCTCCTTATGGTTACAGCCCTGCAGGCGCCCTCAATCCCTACGGTAAACTCACAGCCACTGATCAATAATCCATCCATTTGATTTGTCCATCACTACATCCAAACATTTGAGTTCTTTTTTCCTTTTCTTTTTCTTTGCTCTTCCTCAGGTTTTCCCTCGGGAATGCCCTCAGTAGTTGTCCCAGTCATCAGAGTCCCCACAGCATACCCCGTCACCCACCTCTACCCCTATTAGGACCCTCATCCTACCCTCATATCATATCACATCACCTCACCTCACCTCACCTCACCTCACCTCACCTCACCTCACCTCACCTCACCTCACCTCACCTCACCTCACCTCACCTCACCTCACCTCACAGGAAGTCACTTGTAAAGTTATACCCTGACTTTTTTTTGCAAAAAATTTCGACATACTATAGTATGACATTTTTTGGCAAAAAATTTCGACATACCATAGCATGACTTTTTTTTGCAAAAAATTTCGACATACAATACTATGACTTTTTTTCTGCAAAAAATTTGACATTCAATACTATGACTTTTTTTCTGCAAAAACTTTCGACATACTATACTATGACTTTTTTTCATGACATTTTTTGACATACGATACTATGACTTTTTCTGCAAAAAATTTCGACGTACACTACCATGACTTTTTTTTGCAAAAAATTTCGACATACTATACTATGACTTTTTTTCATGACATTTTTTGACATACGATACTATGACTTTTTCTGCAAAAAATTTCGACGTACACTACCATGACGTTTTTTTGCAAAAAATTTCGACATACTATAGTATGACTTTTTTTTGCAAAAAATTTCGACATACTATAGAATGACTATTTTTTGCAAAAAATTTCGACATACTATAGAATGACTATTTTTTGCAAAAAATTTCGACATACTATAGAATGACTTTTTTTTGCAAAAATTTCGACATACTATACTATGACGTTTTTTTGCAAAAAAACCTCACAGGAAGTCACTTGTAAAGTTATACCCTGACTTTTACTGTATATTCACGACACAAACAAAAAAACAACACTGGACTCCACAAACTTTTGACCAGTTTACCCAATCAGTACCATTGTTGTGTAGCATGTTCCCTCATTAGCAACCAGCTACATTAAATTGGCCATTAGAAAGTCATGTGGCAGAATACAGAATTTGACAAATAAGCTCTCTGATCATCAAACCATTATGTAACAAAAAACTGAGTTCAGCATTTAGTGAGCTGCAGTGTGTGAAAGACTGATCATGTTTTATACTGTAGGGAGCTTAACATCTACTGTAGGGTACTAAATGAACATTCACTATAAGGAACTAAATGAAAATCTACTACTACTAACTAAATATTCACCATAGCGAGAGAAAAAAACCCACAACTGGTCACCATATTCAGTGTCAGAAACTAAATTAATATCCACTGTGAGGAACCAAACATCCTCTGTTGGAATTAAAGAAACAGTTTCTTACAGTGGATATTTATTTAGTTTCCTACATTGCATACTTTTTGTTCGTTTTTCTTAAAGTTCCCTACAGTGGCTGACTAAATATTCACTGTAGGGAACTAAAACAACTATTCAGTATCCAATTGAATTTAAACTAAATACATATCCACTGTAAGGAGTTAAAAATCATATTTAGGGAACTAAAGAAATCACCAAATGCACACTAACTACTCGATAGCCAATGTAGGGAACTAAACTTCCTCTGTATGGGAACTAACTCAACATTAACCATAGCAATCTAAATTAACAGCCACTATAGGGAACTAAAATCAACTGCGACATTAAAGTATCCAACATAGGGAAATAAATATCAATCGTAAGGAACTAAAAATATTTTTTTTGGGAACTAGAGAAACACCTACCATACAGACTACGATATATACAATGTTATAAACCAGGGAACTAAATAAATAAACTGTAAGGAGCTAAACATCTTCTGTGGGGAACTAAAGAAATTACTAACCATACACCAACTATTACATATCTACAGTATGGAACTAAATAGTTACTGTAGGGAACAAAGAAACAACACCTACCATACATCAACAATTACAATGTAGGGAACTAAACATCCTCTGCATAGGAACTAATTCAACATCCGCCATAGCGATCTAAATTAACAGTCCCTATAGGGAACTAAAATAACATCAACTGCGACATCAAAGTAGCCAACATAGGGAAATAAATATCCATCGTAAGGAACTAAAAATATTTTTTTGGGGAATTAAAGAAACACCTACCATACACAGACTACTAAATATACAGTGTTATAGACCAGGGAACTAAATAAATAAACTGTAAGGAGCTAAACATCCTCTGTGGGGAACTAAAGAAATTACTAACCATACACCAGCTATTACATACCTACAGTATGGAACTGAATAGTTACTGTAGGGAACAAAAAACAACAACACATACCATACATCAACAATTACAATGTAGGGAACTAAACATCCTCTGCATGGGAACTAACTCAACATCTGCCATAGCAATCTAAATCAACAGCCACTATAGGGAAATAAATATCCATCGTAAGGAACTAAAAATATTTTTTTTGGGAATTAAAGAAACACCTACCATACACAGACTACGAAATATACACTGTTACAAACCAGGGAACTAAATAAATAAACTGTAAGGAGCTTAACATCTTCTGTGGAGAACTAAAGAAAGTACTAACCATACACCAACTATTCAATCTCTACAGTATTGAACTAAATAATTACTGTAGGGAACAAAGAAACAACACCTACCATACATCAACAATTACAATGTAGGGAACTAAACATCCTCTGTACGGGAACTAACTCAACAACCACCATAGCAAATTCAAACCAGTCACTATAAGGAACTTACAAAAACACACACAGACTACTAAATGTAGAGCTTAATAAATTATCAGCTGTAGGGAACTAAAGAAACAGCCACTGTAGGGAACTAAGTAACACCAAATACACAGATAGTAAACTGATAACATGTAGACGACAAAATGTAATTGATCAGAGAGCTTTTTTGTCAAAAAGTTAATTATTCCTTTAACTACCACTCATAGATGTGAATGCTGTTTTGTATTTTAATTTCTATATTTTAGGTTTCTGTGGAGATTTTACAATAGTCGGTTGCACTGAGAAACCTTTTTCCTTTTGTTTGGATGTTAACAGTCCGAGTTTACAGTTACTGTTGTTGAGCCATTTTGTGTTGAGTGAAAATACTTTCTTTTCAGAAAGAGAGAGATTTTATTTTGACCTGTTTGTAGGTTATATTCTGTTTCAATAAATGAATATTTTTGTCAACAGTCGAGTAACTTGTGGTTCGTAACGGTTTTATCATGATTCATACACGTTTTATTCACACATCCAAGTATGATTTTCAGTTACTTAATTTTGAAAAGGAATTATATTGCCTGCAGCAGTATACGCTATCATAATATAGTATTTTACATTATGGAATTATTATGTACCTATGGAATATAAAGTTATATTTGTAAAGCATCCTCAGTTGTATAATTTAAACTTTAACTCTGGTATCAGACATACTCTACTTTTAACTCACATGTCCACTGAGAAGTGGACACTTAAAAGAATTTGAATTCTGTTTTATTACAACTTGGATGTTATTTTCAAAGCTAATCATAATAATAATAATAATAATAATATTGTACTCACCAAGTTCATTGCTGAGATCTGGAAGCGCAACGACGTCACTAAAAAGAAGTCGAGAAACACATGGTTAAACAAAAGCATTTGGAGAAGAAAAGCATAGTTTATTATATAATTCCTAGAGTTTATATATTTTATAGTGAAAAAGTAAAATTGATTGGAAATTAGAAAAACAATAAAGGAATAAAGAAATTAATAACAGAGATAAAAACAAGGGAACAAATTAAAGTATGAAAAAAAAGAAACAGATTTTTTTTTAATTGAATTAAAAATTAATAATAATGAGGTAATATAAAATATAATAAATATAATACAACAATAGTTCGTTCCAAGAAAACTACTACCAGACGCCAGTAAAACATCCACCTATAAAGTGCCGAACAAAAATAAATCAAAATTATTTCTATTCTATTGTCATATTCTACCAAAATGGCCTGTGTTGAAGAATGAAATATTATAAATATAATAAGCGATTTCAGTCCAAAATGGCGGCAGCGGCTGTTGTCAAACAAACACAGGAGTTTCGTCTCTTTGCTTCTGTATTATTTACTGTAACTTAGCAAACAGTCAATTGGTAGAAATGATGGTCAGAACTACAAAAACAAGAGCCAAGTTGTAATAAACCAGATTTATCCTGCAAGTTAAAGCTGTTTCACACATTATTAACAGTTTATGTTTGCAAATCTGTACATAAACACCGAGAATTCAGCTGTGCCAAAGATATATGTCAGAGAAACAACTGTGTAGTGCTGCTGCCGTCCTTGATAGAGGTCAATAAAAGTGACAGGCTGCACTGAATCTACTGATTTCCCCTGAGCGCTGAGGATCCTGGGAGCTATTTTAGGCCTCCTGAGAACAGCTACAACAATAACAACAAAGTATGTAATCTGCTCTGAATGTGCAACTAGTTTCCAGTGATCATGTAGAAGCACCTCCCACATCCATTCATGTTCGGAGTTCAGGAAAAAGAGGTTCTGTATTAAGTGCTAATGATTATCTCTGTTAACCTGGTGTCTCCTGTCTGTAGGCGGCCTGTACATCGACAGTGCCTATTACCAGCCGCAGACCATCGCCACACCTATCATCATCCACCTGGGCCCTCAGGATCTTTTCTGACCCCGCCGATGTACCGAGACCGGACTCGGCAGCGGCCTCGACCTCCCGTTTAATCCCTCACCCTTATTAAACTCTGTCAGCGCCTCTCAATTACTGCGGCGCCGCTCTCCCCGGGTTCCTCCCTCCACACGAGACACGGCAGCAATATTGAAAGCAATATGGAGGAGAGAAAAACACCGCGGGCAACGCTCTGTCGAGTCGGGTTCTGGCGAAGAAGAGGCCGCGGTCGAGACTGTCAGAAAACGTCAATAAAACACAAAGCAATACTTCTTCTGCCTTCGGGAATCTTTTCCAAAGTGACTCGAGATGCTAAATTTAAAACGGACCATCAGAACCGGCACACTCACAACAATGTGACCTACTGTATGTAAATACCATATTTACTATCTGTATATATGGATGTATGTGAGTTTTGAATATATATATATATATAAACATGTTAATATGTTTGAATATGTAAAACCCAACGACGGGTAAAGAAACGTATTTATAATATATCTCTGAATGTAAATACAGTAGTGACTGAAGCACTCTCAGATATCTATAAATATTAAGAGTTAAATACATTTTACAAATTGTCTATAACACTGTATTGGTATGTTTACGGTATATAATCCCTATTTAAACATGATTACATAAAGTAGATTAAGTCATTTCATTTTCTAAGATCAGAAATGTCACATACAATTTGACGTTTTAATGACTTATTATCCAACTATTAAGTTTAAATTTGTCACCTGTTGTAAAGTCTCCTGCTGTTACACATCTGTTGGGGTTTTTAGTTTAAATCAATGGTTCCCAACCCGGGGGGGGGGGGGCCACAAGGGGTCGCAGGACAAATCTTAGGGGTCACAAGAGCAGAAAAACATATTTCTACTACACATAATGTTTATTTTTTACAGACTTTTCTTTATTTTAAAAGGCTCTCAATTTTTTTAAAAAGTTGGAGACCACTGGTTTAAAACAAACTCATCTTTGCTAATTAGGAACACAGTATATGTCGTTTTTATATCGCAGTGTCAATACATATTGCAATATAGTAAATATTAAACTGTTTTAATGACATGTCTGCAACATTGGCCGCAATAGTCTAATCCACCCAGA
Source organism: Sebastolobus alascanus (assembly GCA_916701645.2). Classification (NCBI taxonomy): domain Eukaryota; kingdom Metazoa; phylum Chordata; class Actinopteri; order Perciformes; family Sebastidae; genus Sebastolobus; species Sebastolobus alascanus. The sequence continues at coordinate 8,861 of CAKAOJ020000290.1, forward strand.
TTAAAAGGATGGATAAATCTATATCATCTCACGGCATGAATTATCATGAGAGCTGTAGTTGAATGCTAACAAGGGCTGTCAAAGTTGACGCGTTAATAACGGGTTAATGCAAATTCAGTTTAACGCCACTAATTTCTTTAATGCATTGACACAATTTTTAGATTTTTAGGTTTTAGCGGCTCAGTTTTAAAGCTAGAGTGAAGATACTGGTATCATATGAAACTATAAAACCTGATGAATCCATTGGTACCAACCATGTCATACTAGCTTGTAGTGAAGGAGGTTAAATAACGCTCCAAACTTACGCTAAATTTTTGCGAGGAAAAACTGTCATGGCCATTTTCAAAGGGGTCCGTTGACCTCTGACCTCAAGATATGTGAATGTAAATGGGTTCTATGGGTACCCACGAGTCTCCCCTTTACAGACATGCCCACTTTATGATAATCACATGCAGTTTGGGGCAAGTCATAGTCAAGTCAGCACACTGACACACTGACAGCTGTTGTTGCCTGTTGGGCTGCAGTTTGCCATGTTATGATTTGAGCATATTGTTTTATGCTAAATGCAGAACCTGTGAGGGTTTCTGGACAATATCTGTCATTGTGTTGTGTCGTTAATTGATTTCCAATAATAAATATATACATACGTTTGCATAAAGCAGCATTTTTGTCCATTCCCATGTTGATAAGAGTATTAAATACCTGACAAATCTCCCTTTAAAAGGTACGTGATATCTTCTCTCTATCTTTAAAACTGATCCCGCTACAGCCTCAGAAAGATCGAGTAGCTGCCGGGCCCGTCGGATTTTTAAGAAGTTAATTAAAAATTGCAAGTTGCGTTAATGCGTTAAAGAAATTAGTGGCGTTAAAACAAATTTGCGTTAAGGCGTTATTATCACATTAACTCTCACAGTCCTAAAAATATATGAAGCAACAGATGCGAGTGGATCAGATGCTACAGTAGCTGGGAGACTTCAGCTTTTTCTATAGTTTTCATAGTTTACCGATTTCCCCAGTTGTAGCTAAGACACACCTGATGCTAACAACATAAAAATCCTGAAACTTTCATTAATACTCTAAAAAAAAGATCTGAAGCTTTCTTTCAAGAGAATTCATCAAAATTAATCAAAATTTCCAAGAAACAGGTGAAAAACTATTTACTGAAGCGAGCTACAACGCTAGTTGCACTTCACTGTGCAGCAGCTCTGGACAAAAAGCGTATTTAAACTGAGAAAAATTATTTAATTTAAAGCCCTGATAAAGTTGAAGTGTCACCAGATGAATTATTCCTCGCTGCAGTCTGACTGGAAAGCACAAGTGTCTAAAAGCAATATTCAACTCAGGAACCTTCAAACAACTTAATCTGATCACGTGACGTCAACACAAACAAATGAGAGAAACTCCTGCGCTGCGTATACGAGCCGATGCTTTAACAGAATGTGGATATTTTACCATCTGATGTGATATTATGTACCGTTCAAGTGTTGATGAATGTCTCTGGTAGAATGTAAAAAACTGATTTTACTGCAGAAGATTTAATCACAAAGGTCAGAAGTCTCATTGAGAGGAGAGTGTACTGTATGTTTTTTTGTTTTCATTTTCATTAAAGAATTTAGTTCATGGATTTTAAGGTCTAAATGTTGTCTATAAACTTTTAGATTTGGCTTAAACATTGGAGAATAATATCAAAGAAATTACTTCTTTAGCCTCTTGGGTTGTGATTACAGTCTGACTTAATGTATTACTCTGATCGTATGGAAGTTCATTAATGACAAAAGTGAAAAATGTATCTACAAGTTGAGCACAATGCGAAGCAGCATGACATTTTTAATGTGAGGAGAATCAATTGCGAAAACAAAATAGCTGAAGGCGTTACGAACATCCAGTAACCTTCTATCACTGTATGTAATTCTATATCATGATTATAGATGTTTCTAGATAAAATAACTAGAGCTGTAAAATTCGTTTTAACGGCATTGATTTCTTTAACGCATTAGCGCAACTTTTAGGTTGTAGCGGGCTCAGTTTTAAAGCTAGACTGAAGATACTGGTATGAAAACACGATGAATCTATCGGTACCAACCATGTCATACTAGCTTGTCATGAAGGAGGTTAAATAACGCTCCAAACTTATGCTAAATTTTGGTGAGGAAAAACTGGCACGGCCATTTTCATAGGGGTCCCTTGACCTCTGACCTCCAGATATGTGAATGAAAATGGGTTCTATGGGTACCAACGAGTCTCCCCTTTACAGACATGCCAACTTTATGATAATCACATGCAGTTTGGGGCAAGTCATAGTCAAGTCAGCACACTGACACACTGACAGCTGTTGTTGCCTGTTGGGCTGCAGTTTGCCATGTTATGATTTGAGCATATTGTTTTATGCTAAATGCAGTACCTGTGAGGGTTTCTGGACAATATCTGTCATTGTTTTGTGTTGTTAAATGATTTACAATAATAAATATATACATACATTTGCATAAAGCAGCATATTTTCCCACTCCCATGTTGACAAGAGTATTAAATACTTGATAAATCTCCCTTTAAGGTACATTTTGAACAGATAAAAAATGTGCAATTAATTTGCGATTAATAGCGATTAACTATTTTAATCGAGCCCTAGTTTTAAAATGAAAACGTATAAGTGTGGATTTAGCCTTATTGATTTGCTCAGATTCATTTTGGTCTCACTAAATATTTTTCAGCTCCAGCAGTTTTCTTTGATTCCCGTCTTTACTGTGTGAAATAATTGATGCTTTTCTGATTTGTAACAGTCATGCAAAATTCGAAAATTAAAAATAACGTGCAACAGGAAAAGACGAGGCACGAAAGAAGTTTAAGAAATGTGTTTGTTGCTGACCTCCTCCTCTTGTTCTTCTTCATCAAGGCGAGTTATTCCTCCGGTCACACCCGGCTGCAGCGGAGCTAATTGCAGATCTGAGCGAACAGAAAGAGAGAGAAAGAAACGTCTGATTACACACTGAGAGAATCCAATAACAAGACACTCAAACCAGCTGTTTCTATGAAAAGCTGAAGCACTTTATGAGAAAAAAAATGTGTTTGTAACTCTGCAGGAAGCTTATTTGGTCTCCAGTATCCCACTGATGTTCCCCAAAATCACCTCGATGCTACACGACACACACAGCAGTAAGAACATCACATCACAGGAGACTAAAAACTGACTTTACACACTTTAATTTACCACTGGATTAAAACTAGCACCACTTATTGTTCAGGTTATTGTTGTCGCCAGAAGCATCACACAGCAGAGGAAGTAAAGACACTCCATCAGTCAAAGTGTTGTTGATTTTACCTGTTGGTTTATGTCTGGAATATTTATTTATATCTATTAACGCCTCAGTCACATATTGAAAAAAAACTCCTCTTTTTGGGAGAGATTTTACAAAGGTTTGATCTGATGAAAAATTCCCCAGAAACATTTAAATAAAAACATCTGAATGCAGTTTGAAAGCTTAAATACTTGGTTTAAATGCTCAACAGCTGACATGTGGAGACACGAGGTTTTCACCTCTCAATAGTAATATATAAAGACGTCCATCTCTAGCAGAGAGGTCAGAGGTCAGTGTCTTGTTGAGTGACTATAATTAAGATCAAGTGAAAAACAGTTGTTCAGGTCCAACTAAAAGGTCAAACATGAGCTCAGCTTCAAGATTTGGCTTAAAAAATAATTAAACCTCAGAATGAAATCAAAGAAATGACTTCGTTAGCATCTTGAGTTGTAATTAACGTCCCGATCCATCCATCCTCTGAATGCTCTAGTTCTCTAGTTTGTGGCTGTAAAGTTTCATGAGGCTGTGATTATCCTAGAGGTCACCACAAGGTCATTTTATACAGTGAGGTCAATGAAATGTCTCCTATGGGGACTAACATCATCACGCATGAATACAGTTGGGCTCATTGGATCCACAAGAGTCTCAGCTTTACAGTGATACCCAATTTATGTAATTCCAAGACTGTTTATGGACCCCAGTATGCAGAAATATTCCAACAAACTATTTTAGAATAGGAGACAATAACACATTTATACTGCATTCAGGCGTTATTTATCTTCCTTCCCAACAGTAAAGCCAGTAAAGTCGGTCGGGATCCCGCGGGTCTCAGGGGGTTAACTGAGCCACTGCTCGTCAAAATGACTGTTTATGACAGTATTTAACAAGCTGTGCTGACTCTACAAGCTTTTCCGTTACCATTTTCACCTTAAAGTAAAACTTTACATCTAAAAAATTTCGACTTGAGAAACTGAGGTCTTCTTATTAGCTTGATGTCAAAGTATTTCTACATCATCCGGGGGGATTGTAAAGTATTTTATGAGCTTAAAAGGTTTCATCTTTCAACAGTATACGGTGTTGAAATGCAGACGGACACAAATCAGCAGATTTGTGACAGTGCTGAAAGTGGGTTTGAACGTTGACAGCAGAGTGTTATATATATATATATATATATATATATATAGTGTTTACATCCAGAGTTGGCAGTCAGCAGGTCTGTCCTGCTGACCCTCAATTGGACCCTGCAGCTCTGCAGCTCTGCAGCATCAGACCTCAGGAGGCCCGCAGACATGACCAGACACGAATCCTTCACCATAAAATAAAATCTCTGGAATCAGAGAGATTATTCTTTGTTCCAGCAGCATCATCTAGACGTGCTGCAGCGGTCCGGGCGTCACAGACAGGAGTTGTTCTCTCTTGTTTAGTGAAGACCTGAGACAGAGCGACGCCGCCGTGATGGATTAAAATCACCGCGGCGGTAAAAGGATGTTTGTGTTTGCCGAGGCAGAAGCAGGCGAGTGCAGACGGCGAGGACGGTATCAGATGGAGGTCCAGATCCTGCTGGTATTTTTAGCGGTGAGAAAGAAGCCAGAAGGTGTTGGATTACGCAACGCGGGCACATGCCGCCCTCGCTGATGGCAGTCTGTCATCTTATATCGGCGCTCAGGAGGACCATGATGCACTGCAGCAGCACAGACGCTCTTCAGCTGCAGTTTGTTCACCTTCGCAAAACACCTCTGACATCACAGGATGAAGGACGATCACATTTAGCATTCATATATTTATGATGATATGATCATTGTTGTTATCAGCAGTAATAATCTGACATTAGGCCTCATTACAGCTGGTTTTATGTGTGTTTACATGTTAAATAGAGTCTCAAAGTGTCTGTGCACATATTTTATTCTAATACATATTATTCAAAAAATTTTATTTAGAAGTTTATACACATAACTGCTTGAAACTACATATATTTGGATATTTTATTGTACAATTTTGATTATTTGCCTTCATGTTTCTTCTTTTTTTATATATATATTTTTTTCTTTTCATCTGTTTTGGTTATCAAAACAATCAGATCAAACTTTATCCTATTTTTCACTGCATCACCTAATTGGAACAATTTTATTTATTTACTGATTTGTCATCTTATCACATCTAAACGTTTTATATTTAAAGAAATTGTTTGCACATTTTTATTTGTGTGTTCTGAGACACAAAAAGCCAAATTCTAATAATAAATAAATAAATAATAATATATTGTGGATTTTTTTTTAAATAAATACACAGGTGGGTTAAAAAAAACAACCCAGAAGACTTGTAAAAGGAACCCACCTTACACTGGAATCAAATACAGCTGTATTAAAATTGACAAACTAAAATTAAATTAAATTAAATAATAATTGAAATTAAAATTAAAATTAAAATAAAAATAAAAATAATTAAAAAAAATAAATAAATAAAATAAAATAAAATAAAAATAAAAATAAAATAAAATAAAAAAAATTAAATTAACTTAAATTAAATTAAATTAAATTAAATTAAATTAAATTAAATTAAATTAAATTAAATTAAATTAAATTAAATTAAATTAATTTAATTTCAATTAAATTAAATTAAATTAAATTAAATTAAATTAAATTAAATTAAATTAAACAGAGAGTTTCAGATTTTGGCTTGTAAAATGACTTTTTTTATTGCCTCTCTTAACTTATATATATTTTTTTAATTATATTTACATTTTAAACCAGTATGTGTTATTTTGAATTTGACTTATATGTTTGAGACATGTTATAATGGTGATACTTTATACTAAGATACAGAAAATACTGAGTTGTTAAAAAAGGAACCACTGAGGAACTAATCAGTGTTGTAATATTAGTGGAAGTTAAAGACTCAGCTGGAGAAATACCTGATAAAGTGAAACAACATATTAATAAGTGGAGACGAGAACTGTACAGTAACAGGTTGGTCATGTTGAAATATGTATGAATGAAGTATAATAAACTGTAGGCTAAAAAAAAAAAAAAAAAAAAAAGTAACTTGTACTTCCAGCCAGGTGATGACTTGGTTCAAAGGTCAAAGGTCAGCAGGGAGATGTTTATTTAAGGTGTCAGGGTCTCATGCTCTCTTCTCTGCATCTGAGCTTCAACATGTTTTAATGTGAGACCACAGCCTCCTCTGCTGGTGGACTTTCCTCTTTTCTACAAGGCTCATCAGTAGTGATGTTTTCAGACTAAAGCTGCAGATATCCAGGTTATCAGGACAGTACTGGGGAGCTTTGGGGAAAAACAATTCAAATCTTACAGAGGCTAAAACAAATGGTGCATTCAGGCACCCTTTATGTAGTTTCAAAACAAGTTTATCAGCTTAGTTCCCCTTAAAGGCTGAAAAAGTGATAACTGGGAAACTTCTACAACACCAGAGACGACAGTACGAGCTGCAACCTTTCTTTTCAAAGTTTCTACCTGCTTTATCCCCTCTAGCTTCTCCTCCTTTCCTTCCCCCTTCTTCTCCCACCTCTACCTGCTCGTTTCCTTTCCTACATCTTTCCTCCTCCTCAAGAGTGAATACAGATGTCAGGAAGGTAAGTAAATTTAGATGACGAAGAAACACAAAAAAGAACAAAGCAAAGGAGGAAGGATGAAATAAAATATTGTAGAAAGGAAGATGGAGAGATAAAAAAAAAAACTATGAAAGGAGGAGTGAGGGGAAAAAGGGGTAGGAGCTGTGGGAAGAAAGACATGACAGTTAAAGAAAGGAGAGAAAAGAAATACAAACTCAAGTCTAGAGCTGCAACGATTAATCGATTAGTCGTCAACTATTAAATTAATCACCAACTATTTTGATAATCTATTAATCGGTTTGAGTAATATTTTTAAGAAAAACAAAAGTCAAAATTCTCTGATTCCAGCTGCTTAAATGTGAATATTTTCTGGTTTCTTTCCTCCTCTATGACAGTAAACTGAATATCTTTTGAGTTGTGGGCAAAACAAGACATTTGAGGACGTCATTTTGGGCTTTGACGAACTGACATATTTCACTATTTTCTGACATTTTATAAACCAAACGATTTATCGATTAATCTAGAAAATTCTTGGTGATACGCAATTTCAGGTAAAAACTGGTATCGGAACATCTCTAAAGGAAAGAAAACAAAAGGGGGAGAAAGGAAGAAGAACAAATAAAAAGAAAGGAGGAACAATGGAAGTAAGAAAGGAAAGAATGACAGGAGGACAGAAGTAGGAAGGATGGAAACTAACTCTCCTCATCTTCAGATTTCAGCAGATGTTGAATTAAACCACTAGATGGAAGCAAACCTCTGACAGTCTGACCTGAGATCAGCTGCTTCGTCTCTTCTAACACTGAGAACATACGAAACACTTCACTTCACACCGTTATCACACCGTGTTTTGATCTTGTAGATCACAGCTTCAGCCAATCAGAGAACTCTTCAGGCTTTACTGATTTCCAAAAAGGTAGCGAGTGTTTTAACCTCCAGCAGTAAACAAAAGTTCTGTTTGTTCATCACGAGGAAACTCTGAGGTTCATCCAGTCCACAAATATTAAACATCGAGTTTCTCCCATCGTGAAAAACAACAAATTACACTCAATAACAGGATGTACAGTGAATCAGTGCCATCAACTCTGACCGCTGTCTCAAGATTTAACATCATATAAAAAATATCAACTGAGCGGTGAGAAGTCTTCACTCTAGCTTTAAAACTGTGTTATGTTAACTTATGTAAGTGAATATAATCTATTTGGGTTTTAAGCTGTTGCCAGAGTACGATGAGTCGAGTTGGACGCATCATACCGGCCTCTGGGAACTTGTGATGAGCAATTTCTACTGTTTTCCTGAAACAGACTAATTCATTGAAAAAAGGAGTCAGACATGAAAGATGAAATCTGAGTCACATGTGAGGCTGAGGATCAACATGAGAGTGGTTCTGGTTGGTGTTTCTGTTTCTGTTTCTGCACCTGCGGATCATGAGGCCGACTGATAACAGAGCTGCTGTCTCTCTCCTCAACACTGGGCTGTATTGTAGTGAAGCAGCCGGAGGATAATCCATCCAGCCGGGCCCAAAAACCAGCCCGAGTCCCCCACGAGGAGCGGAAACAGGACGGTCATGGACCAAAAGGGGGAAAAACCTGACATTATTTTTGTTAGTGTTGACGCAAAAAAACCTATTTATTATTTTCTGAGTTATTAAAAAAATTGTGTATTTGAATATTTCTGCATACTGGGGTCCCTAATCGGTGTTGACTTACATAAATTGGGTATCACTGTAAAGCTGAGACTCTGGTGGATCCAATGAGCCCAACTGTATTCATGTGTGATGATGTTAGTCCCCATAGGAGACATTTCATTGACCCGTGGTGACCTCTAGGATAATCACAGCCTCATGAAACTTTACAGCCACAAACTAGAGACCTAGAGCATTCAGAGGATGGATGGATCAAACTAGAGACCTAGAGCATTCAGAGGATGGATGGATCAAACTAGAGACCTAGAGCATTCAGAGGATGGATGGATCAAACTAGAGACCTAGAGCATTCAGAGGATGGATGGATCAAACTAGAGACCTAGAGCATTCAGAGGATGGATGGATCAAACTAGAGACCTAGAGCATTCAGAGGATGGATGGATCAAACTAGAGACTTAGAGCATTCAGAGGATGGATGGATCAAACTAGAGACCTAGAGCATTCAGAGGATGGATGGATCAAACTAGAGACCTAGAGCATTCAGAGGATGGATGGATCAAACTAGAGACCTAGAGCATTCTGAGGATGGATGGATCAAACTAGAGACTTAGAGCATTCAGAGGATGGATGGATCAAACTAGAGACCTAGAGCATTCAGAGGATGGATGGATCAAACTAGAGACCTAGAGCATTCTGAGGATGGATGGATCAAACTAGAGACCTAGAGCATTCTGAGGATGGATGGATCAAACTAGAGTCCTAGAGCATTCAGAGGATGGATGGCTTTCCTAGCTAGATTCACAATAAGGGGGTTTCTGAGCAGTTTACACAACAGAAGTGCTCGCCATCCAAACACCGAAAAAAGCAAATTCTTGTAGAAATCTCCAAATGTCAAAAGTTTTTGATCCCAAATCACAGCATGGCTTTTTCTCTGGTGTTCCTCAAGGTCTTGGTGTCTTAATGTGGTATTTTGGAGGGATTATTGATGATTTTTATCAATTCTCCAGTGGTAAAAAAAATGGTTAAATTTAGCAGCAAATCTGGTAACAAATGGTATCAACCCAAAAACTGCTGCAACAACTTATGAGACATAATAGAGCATGGGGATGACCATCATATACTTCTATCATCATGTTCTAAACCCTTTTACACTTTTACAATTTATTTTAGAAGAACCTGACACACAGAGCTGAGCTGCATCTCAAATTAATCTTCAGGTTCCAGCTTTCAGATGATGTACACCACTTCTATGTGACATCTACTGTTGACCTGCTATCTCCCCCTAAATGGGGCACAAACCTACTTTTAAAACTTGTTAATCAGACTGGATTGCCGAAGCATTTCCACTTGATGTGGGCCGTAGTTCAGAGGTCTGAACCCAGGCTAATATGCTGAATATAAAATATTTAAACACAGATAGATTTGGCCTTTTGATTGACATGAAGTAGGGAATTCAGGTCATAAATGCAGTCAATGAAAGAGACTAAATGAACTGCATTAAAATCCATTTCCAACTACTCAACCCAGAACTGAAGCCGTTTCCTCTCCAGCCGCTGGCTGAAATATTAATGCAACCTCTATATTCTCTACGTACAGACGCTCACACTGACTCTCAAAGATGAATGGAGGAAAGAAAGAAGAAAATTACAGAAGAGAAGTTAACTGATCTGTCCCTGGCAGACAAAGAGATAACAGTCTGAAGGAAAAGGAGTCATCTGTATTTCACACATACTGAATGAAAATATCTATCATTCAAGGAAAAGGGAGGAAGAGCCAGAAGGATAAAGTACGTCTTCCCTCATTTACTGTTACAGTTTAATGTCTACAGTTCTACAGTCTGCAACTAACGATTACTTTCATTATCAGTTCATCTGCTGATAATCTATGATAAATCAATTGGTCAATAAAAAGTCACGAAATAGAGAAAATTACAATTTCTCATAATCACAGTTTCCTTAAGCCCGATGTGATGTCTTCAAATCTTTTGTTTTCTCTGACCGACAATCCAAAAACCCCCCAAAATATGTTTATTATCACACAAGATTTTTTTTTTTTTTTTTAAAAAATAAATTCTCACAATAAACAAATACTTTCAGTTTTACAACGTAGTAGGCGTAGTAGGCCCCTAATGACCCACATCTATGGTGCTTATAGCGACTGATAACGCCTATTTAATGGCCTGATAACAGTCAAATCGGGTGGTTGGCGGTACCACAGTTTTACACTCACAAGCGTGTCAGAGAACTACGGTGACCTTCAGGTAACGTAAACACACTTTGGTTTGTCCGTTCTGGGCTACTGTAGAAACATGGAGGAGTAACATGGAGGACTCGGTAAAGAGGACCTGCTCCCTATGTAGATATGAAGGACTCATTCTAATGAGGTGATTATACACTAATGAAAACATAGTTATGAATATTATATTCCATTTCTGCTAATAGATGCCCTGAAATGTTACACACTGGCCCTTTAAGTACAGTACTTTAGCAAATGTACTTAATAGAGGCAACACACAGCAGCCCGTCCTGTAGGGGGCGTAACTACAAGGAGGAAGTCCTGCAGGTTTACTGTAGAGACTCCCTCTGGTGTGATTACAGCAGCAGGAAGCAAAGCTGCCTCCAGTACCTGCCTCCCACGCAAACCCAACCATCCCTGCCCTCCACACACACACACACACACACACACACACACACACACACACACACACAATGCATATTCTCCATAGTGGTCCATAGATTAAGCTCCGGCTGTTTTCAATGATTAATTAGCTGCTGGTTCCATTATTGATGCTGTTTGTGTGCAGCAGAGAAGCCTCGCTGAATAATAGATTGAACTCCGACTCTGCTGCTGCTGCTTTTGGGGAAGGCAGGGAGGGGGAGGAGGAGGAGGGGAGGAAGAGAGCAAGGAGGGTAGGAAGCATATTAGGGTGGAAGGAATAGAGGAAGGAAAGGTCATGGGAAGAAGTCATGATACTCTATATTTACATTGCACACTGAGGGGCGAAATTCACAAAGAATGGATTGTGGTCGCCATGAATTGTGCATTATTTGCAACCGCTATCTGCTGCATCTCGAGGTTCGATTCACAAAAGATATAACGCTAATGATTTTGCAGCTGACTTGCCATATAGACCAAGCCCATCTCGGACTCTGGCTCATTTAAATTCTCTCCTTTTATTGTACCCATATACGCAGAGCAGACATATGCGGTAGGGCTCCACGATTATGGCCAAAATGACAATCACAATTATTTATCACGATTATTCACTGATTTTAGCAACAACATATTTTATTGCACTTTCACATTAAAATAAACAGAGCGCTGCTTTCACTCCAAGCACAATGTTGGAAAAAATTGACATTGCAATATTTTTTTCCTGCTATATATATTGCAAAATATAAAAAAAAAATCAAGAATATTTACCCTACCCTTTTGCTAGCTACATTTTAAAGTTAAATGCATAAATCTGGTGCACTTTGACAGCAAAATTAGCAACATTAAGAGGCTAGATAAACAATGTTATGCTCTTAATTTAATCATAAACACATTGGTTGTATAGATAATATCTATCCCCAAAAGTGAAGCCTAGTAGCTGTTAGTTTAGGAAGTGCTTGATTTGATATGCAGCAGAGTTTTCTATGAGCAGAGCACGTATTTTAAACGTCAATATCTCAGGGGATCATGTTCATTTAATTGTGGGAAGCCAAAATTGTGATTGCGATTAATATTTGATTAATTGTGCAGCCCTAATATGCGGGTAGGTGGAATAATACATCATTAATTAGCCTACATTCTCTTATTTTGTCAGACATTCGAGACATTTTTGGAATTTATTAATACCTGCATCGATCCCACTGCAGCAGGTATATTTCAACCAAACCAGAGTTGGTGATTGTTGGAACAGTGGAAAGACTAACAAAGCCGGTTTTGATGAGTTTTATTTTGTTTCTGTCGAGTTTGAATGAAGTGTGTTTTACAAACAATCAGTGAGGTAAAACTACTGTTTCTGTCAATGGAGTCTGGTGGCTTTGAGGACAGCATACAATGACTGTTTCTACTCACATCTAACTGTGAATTAAGGGATTATTTTGATCAAACCAGAGTTGGTGATTGTTGTAACAGTGGAAAGACTAACAAAGACGGTTTTGATGAGTTTTATTTTGTTCATTGAGTTTGACTGAAGTGTGTTTTACGATGATCAGCGAGTTAAAATGACTGTTGTCTTACTGGAGTCTGGTGGCTTTGAGGAGAGCATATTAATTGTATGTTTTTTACGTTAATAAATTATAAACGCGCGTCACAGCATCGCACCGGAAAAGGGGTGAAAATTATCGTGACAATCAGCTTTGTAAATATACAATACTACTAATAAAATATAAATATTTCAGTTGGATAAGGGTTTATTTTTAATCTGTGGAGCTGCTACAAACAGACAGCTGACTGTTTGATGATACTCTATCAGGGGAGAAAAACAACAAACTGTTTCCTGGAAATGAAGCCTAATTGTTGAAGAGTGTTAACGAAGGTTTCAGGGTCCCAAAAGTCCTCCAAAATAATTCAGCAGCATCGTCATGTAAACTCTCAGCTCAAGTCAAGAAAAGGAAAACAAACAGCGTGGCGGTTAATGTGGTTTCACTGCAGAAAAGAGCAGCGTGGAGTCAACTTGGATGCTGCTGAGTGTTATCACAACGTTTATTCAGATCAATTCAAAGTGAAAACAGCTTTGTTAACGTGACAGCTGCGGTCCGCTTCTGCCAAAGCCGCACAACAATCTCATTTGTCGAGCTTGGCAGGAGGAATGCGAGTCGAACAGTGATGAAAAGACTCTCATTATGAACTGAGGAGAAACCCTTAAAGGGCCGTGGCCTCGGCTATCTTTGGCTCTGTGCTGACTCTGGTTGGTCATTTGCAGTGTTTGTTATCCCATCAGTTCACTAAGTGTTTATCAGACTTCCACAAGTAGGCCAGATTCAGTTTGTGTCTGTTTATAGTCAGTGTTCTGCTTTGTTAATTATAGTTATAGGAACGTTTCCAAGTCTGTCTTAATGTAATCACATTTTATATTATCTTATACGTGTATCATTCCTCTAATCCATAGAGATGCCATGTTTGTATAAAATCCAAAAATATCCTTAAAAGTTAACATTCCCGCTCAGATCCTCTTAAATAATTCATTATCATCGGTTCGTGATTTTCATTACATTCCAGGAGTAAGTCTGTGACGGTGTAATTTAATACTGTATCCACTCATTCCTTGTTAGCTTCTACCCGAATAGTTTGTGAACATCAAAGCGTGTCCACTAAAACTCCCATTTAGGCTGGAATTTAAATTCAATACAGCCTTAAACTGCAAGTCTATTACATGGTGGTCTGACCTCCTTTTTTTCTACCATGTTCACCATCTTAGTTTAGCATGTTAGCTCGCTAACATTTGGTTACCAAAGTCAGTAGGATTCATCCTCTGGGGAACATGAATGTCTGGATTAAATTTCAATCCATCCAATAGTTGTGGAGATATTTCAGTCTGGACTAAAGTGGTGGACCAACCAACCAACCAACCAACCAACCAACAAAGAGACCAAGAGTGTGTTCGAAATCGCATACCAAAGAACTACAGGGTCTGGAATTAGCACCCACCACCTGCTAAATGTGGGTAAATTGTTGGCAGTGGCGGGTAAAATCATCACACCATTCGCCATTTTGCCAGGAAGGGAAAAAACTAGGGATAGGAATAGAGAATCAGTTCCTAGTTGTCCGATTCCTTGGCATCTCATGCCTCCGTGATTATTGATTCCTCTTATTGATGCTTTCCAACAGTTACGCATGCACACAGCCCATTTTTTCCCCAGATAATGCGACACTGTTAACAACAAACATGTGTTGAAATCAACAGGAGGAGAGTTAGTAATGTTAGCTGGTAGAAGTCGGTGGGCAGCACAGTCCTGATTGGCTAAATAACGGAGCTACTAGCGTTAACTGAGGTTCCATCAAGCTACAGTATGGTGTGTTCAGGGTCTATTCAGTAAAAGTGAGTATTGGGCGAAGGTAAATTCTAACGTTACCATGATGCGTTCAAATGTAATCTCGTAAAATGTAGTTTTTGGCGAGAAACTTGAATAAATCCAGTTGTTTGAAGGAGATGTTTTCACAGCAATATGAAATAGATAATAGAGAGGGAATTATGACCTGTTTAACTTCATAACAAAAACCAGTATGCAAACAGTTTATTGTTTTACTTTTGGTTTTTACCCCGTTATCTAGTATCGTGGAATTTCACTAGTATTAATATCGACTACTACATTTCTGGTATGGTGATCGGTAACACTACAGCCCAACATTACCATCACTACATTGTGTCGCTGTCGTGGCTAAAAACTGCTGAACTGATCCAAAAATCACCAAACACTGAATTATGAGTTCTACATAGCTCAACCTCAGACTTCACCCCACTGTTATCTTTGACGTTTTATTTCAATAAAGCCCAATTTGCTCAGAGTCTCATCTTCTGTACTGATGATTCAACCAGAAATGCTCCGACAGACAGAGACTCACATAACATTGCGTACAGGGAAAATGATACTTAACTTTTACTTCTGGAATACAATATCCTTTAGTGGGATTTTAGTGTGTATGACCGGGGACAAATAACATACCAATACACCTATCTACAGCATACGTACGTAGGTGAAGAAATGTCCTTTTTATTTAGAGATTTCTTTGAGAATTTTATGTGAAATGCTGAAGCAAATCATGCCTTTAAAACAACCTTGTGTTACTGCACTGCAGTCTTAACTTGTACTTTACTTGAATACTTTGATTTTATGCTACTTTAATACTCCATATTCTACCTTTTACACCACTACATTTATTTGGCATCTTTAGCTACTAGTTCCTTTAGAGATAAGGATTTTAATGTAATGAGAATATGAAACACAACGTATTGTTATACAGTAAATTAAACCGCTCAACAGTATATAAAATGAGTACAATTATCTTTAATACAGCCGGCTACAATGGATCAGTAATCCAACAGTGTAATATACAACTGTATTTTACTTTTATACTTTAAATACATTCTTCTGATAATACTTTAATACTTTTAAAGTCAAATGCAGGACTTTTACTTGTATTTCTAACCTGTGGTATTGCTACTTTTACTTTTTTTTAACATTGATTTCAATTGAATTTTTTTGACTGCATCTCCTCCCTGAGGTTTGAACAAATGACTGAAGCATCATCTCCTTGCATCACTTCTGTTATCTCATGAACTGAATGAACAGCTTGTTCAGCCGGTAGCAGACACACACATTGCATCTCTGACGTCTCTAACTTGAACAAACACTAAAAACTTTACTGGAATTAAATATTATCCCCTGCAGCTAAAAACATCATATTTATACTTTGGTTATTTTCATGTTTTTGTTTCAACACACTCTCTCTCTCTCTCTCTCTCTCTCCCATGACCTGGTACAATTCTACGAACTGTCTATCTGCCTCAGATCTTGAGCTTTCAGGCAGATAAGATGAAAGATGCATTAACCAAGAAGTGTTTGTTTTGTTGCTGGGAAGCCGACATGTTGGAGATATGAGTTTTGATAATCGGCAGACGTGTGACCGGAGAGCCGACAGGGAAAAGTGAAGCAGACACACTGTCTCTTTCTCTCTGTCGTCCCTTTAAACGTAGACACACAGCCTCCATACAAAGAGAGAGTCAAAGAGCACTCACATGTTTGGAATATTTTCATGACACATTAAAACTAAAGTACCGACATTCATCCTTTATTTTTCCCTAAAATGGCTTGTTAGCGTTGTTAACACGCCTCATTTAAAAACTGAGAAGCAGCTGCTGCTACAGTCCGAATGTTAAGAATGCTAACAGGCCACTTCAGGGAAAAAGGCTTTAAAACAACACTCTGCTTTATCCAGTCAAACTTCACTTGTTCTCCTGTTTGGTAACTCGCTCTGACTGATCTAAAACACACTACGAAGCTCGTTAAATAAATCAGATTCTCGTATCGAGAGATGACAACAACAGGCTTTTTATCAAGATCCAAAAAAACCAGCAGCCAAGTGTGACTGGTGTTCCTGGTATGTAGCGTAGAGTCACTGAAACTGGGCCAGATGTTCTGACTATACAGATGAAACGTATGATTAGTTTAGCAGTGATACGGTTGTGTGTAATTACGCATTTCTATCTGTGTTTTGTAAGATAAGACATTTTTGGAAAGTGAGGACAGTTTGTAGGTTAAAAGAGGACACTTGATTCTTTCGATGTGTTGTGCAAATCAAAGTTACACAAAACGTTAAATATAAGCTAACAAGTAATTAATCACGATCACTATTTTGGCTTCCCATAAATAGATGAGAATGATCTACAGTGATATGGACGTTTAAAATACATGCTCTGCTCATAGAAAACGCTGCTGCGTATCAAATAAAGTACTTCTTGCATTAACAGCCAGCCACCAGATGTTTTGGCTTCACTTTTGGGGAGCTGTCATGCCGTTGAGCGCGCACCCTACAGCGGCAACCTGTGAAAAACTGAATGTTGCTGCTGCAATCCAGTTTAGTAGAGTATATACTGTATATTATACGAAAATGCACTAAATTCAGGTGAAGAAGAACCTTATATTAAGTCTAATTTTGCTGTAAAGGTGTGTTAATTAGCAGGATTGTAGCACAACGTGCTCTGTTGATTTAATTTTGGGTAAAAAGTTTTGGTACAACTTTATTTTTATTTTGCTTCTAAGAGATGCACTGTGAGTAAGAACCAGTCGTATTTTAGATAACAGATAACTTCTGTTATGATTTGACGCAATATAAAAATAAATTGAGTTGAATTTTGATGCAAAGATTTGTACATTAGCAGGAATGTAGCACAACATGGGAGTGTCACTAAAAATCAATGAATAATCGTGATAAATAATCGTGATCTCAATATCTATCAAAATAATTGTGGTTATCGTTTTGGCCATAATCGTGCAGCTTTAGTAACAATTCTAAAGCCTCGGTTATACTTTTCGAAACAACGGTCGTACGGACATCAGCTGACGTGGAACCGTGACGAGGAAACATCTGGATCTTTTATAATCCCAGTAACCCGACATTCTCAAAGCTCCTCAAAGTTCTCCATTATCTCCGCCCAGCCGCGTCTGCATAGTTAGAAAAATGTTTTTTCACATATTTAGAGTTGTTTTATTATTTTTCCACCTCTTTTCACTGCAGCCAAACTGGGAATTACATTTAAAAGAATTTTAAATGTAAATAATAATAATAATAATAATACATATTTTAACAGATTGACAGCCCTAATTTATATCAAACTATATACGATTTAAAAACATAACTTTTATTTTTAAAAAGTGTATTTTTTCAGTAAAATCCTGTGTTTATTCCTTCATTTCAATACTTTGTATGTTTTAATATTCTTGCAAATTTTCACAGTGAGTGCGAGTTGTTAATTTATTCCAGGCCACTGTTTTTCTACGTGTGTTTATAATTATTTTAAGTGTCTTTTTTGTGACATGTTTTGTCTTTTATGCAGCGAATTCATTTCATTTCGAGCATTGATCTTGAATTTTAGACATTTAAGGACCTACAGACACCTTTAAAACATCTTTTTATAGAAGACGACTTGAAAAGACACAGATTATGGTAAAAAACAAAAACAAAACAAAGTTTATGGAACAGCAGAGTGATATTGAGAGTGTTTATTGGAGCTCTAAGACTGATCTGCAGCTCTGTTTTTTTATTGGTGCTTTCAGTTAAAAGTGAGATTAAATGATTATTTAAAGACTAGTTTGTCTTTTGGTCGTATAAAACAACCTCCTGATAAAGTGAAAAACTGAAACAGGGAAGAAGGAGCAGGATGGTGTGTTTGAAACTCTCCTAAACGTCTTCCATGTTCTCTGCAGTGTTCCAGGTTAAAAATCGGAGAGCAGCGAGTTGCTGGGAATTAGCGAGTGTCAACATTTATGTGACGTAGTTTATCGGGTGTGTGTGTTTATCAGGGTAATGAATAAAATCCATGTTGTGTCTGAACGTAACACTGGAAACAGAGATGAAAGCGGTGCACCGCCCTCCCTTAGTCTAGCTACAAGATTTTTAGGTTCCTGTACCTTTAAGACCTTTAGTTTTAGTGCTGTGGGTCCTCATGAGTGTAGAAGTAGTTTGTTTGTTCCCATGATTTGATTCCTTTCACTCAATGTTAATTTTCCAGTAATGTAATCTCCCTCAGAAAGTCCCTCCACAGTTAAGAGAATAAACGCGGTCACTGAGTTCCTGCTGCTGATGTAACATCTCCAGTAGTTCAACCTGAGCTGATTCACCTTTGGTTTGTTTGCATATAAAACATCTAATGGGAGCATGAAGCATAAATGTTTTAAGATAAAACAGTTTCAAATGACCACAGAAGAAGTGTTTGTCAGTCAGATAGTACAGTAGCTGCCATCTCATTTTTTAACTCTAGTTAATCTCATGTGATTTGGTGGTTAAACTACCTTAAAATCATGTTCTTAAATTTATTAATGTGTTAATTGTATTTTAAATATCAACTTAAAATAAGTCACACAGAGAGAGAGTGTGGGCGAGTGAGCTGGAGAAGAATGACAGGAAGTCAGAATAATGAAGAGAGCCAGAGGTTCCCACACCGCGGACCTCCAGATCATACACTGCTAAAAAGGACTATAAAGTGATCTACCTACAATTAATACAAAAACAAACTGTACTTTAACTCCGCTACAAGAATCTGAATATTGTTCCAAAACTAACGCGGTAATAATTTATGATTTATGGATGTTGAGGAGCTACATTAACATTAGCGGCAGATATTTTTTGCAGTGTTCTTTGGCCGTGATAATCATCAGTGTTTATATTGTCCCAGACCCAGATTACATCATACTGCTATTAATAAATTCTATTTTTGTCAACTGTAAACCTGCAACACAGAAACAGCAAAAAAAAAAAAAAATCACGCTTCTTCAGTGATCTACAGGTGGAAGTTTTCAGATTACTGCTGCATTAATGTGTCTGTTGCATTTTTACTGCTATAGATGTTTTTAAACAGATTGTGCTGTGATTTAATTGCAATAAACAGATCAAAATGATGCCGAAGTAACTACGTAATGATGCTGATTTGTAAAAAGTTTGAATTCATGCTTTGTCAGGTCTGTTACCATGACGACAAGCAAACAACTTTTAAAATGCTTGTTTTCTGAATGGAGTCTGGAAGGATCAGTGCCGGGCTGTGCAGCTGCTCCATCAACACTCAACATAAAGTCATAAATACGACGTTGTTGTTTCTACCAGAGACAGTCTGTGGTTTCTACACAGAAGAGAAGAAGTATTTAGTTGCATGGAAATATTCAAACAAAGTACGAATACCTCAAGTACAAGTACAGTACTTGTGTAAATGTACTTATTTGCATATTCCACCACTCTGTGTGTGTCCCTTTAGCCTGTGTTTCATTGACCCCGACGACTGAACTTATTATTTCTGCTTCTCAGAACCGTTCACGTTATATAACTGTAGTCTTTGTGTCTGTGGTGTACAGTATCTGAGCATATCTCTCTGGCTGTGTGTGTCTACATATGTCTGCGTGTGTGCGTGTGTGTTTGCAGTCAGGTGAGTCGTCCTGGCTCCGGGCTCATTTCCTCGGCTCTAAGAATAACCGGCAGCATGAGCAGGCTGTTTTCACTCTCTGATTACAGATAGGAGACCTCCACCTTCTTATCGCCCAGGTTCCCGAACACGCTGCGTTACAACAAGCACGAACGCACACTGTAAAAAAATTACACTAGTGAGTCACTTTAATCTTGTTTCCATGCTTACACTGGATACAAGATTTATTTATTTTTTATGCTGCTGCTGTTCTTTTTTGATTTTTTTATGTTACACAAACATAATTTTATAAAATACAATATTTATTTATTTACTTATCAGATTAAAGAATAAGGGACTGATAAAATTATCTCATTTTGAAAAGAGACTAATTACATTAAATGACAATAAATGAATCAATAAATTATATATATAAATCTTTTTTTCTTCTCTCTTGCAAATTCTCATAAATTTTCTCCAACAAAAAAAAGTCACCAAAAAGAGGACTAACGGGCTTTCCTTTTTCTCATAATGCCGCTTAATTAACTCTATTATGATTGATTGAGCCACATCTCCGCAGAGCCTCTTCCTGTAAAGTGACTGTTTCATTACAACGAACCAGCGCCCACATTAGTGTCATTAACAGCGCAGCGCGGCGGAAACACAAAGAGCATCCTGGGAGGAAAAAACGAGCCTCTAAGTGTTTGAATCACAGCAGTGAATAGATGATTTAATGAGTGTTGCCGCTCTACACGAGCCCATAACCACAACTGGGGAATTATAGCGATCATTTTGTTGGGAAATGAAGAGTTTTGTTCCAAATTTAGTACCCATTTTGGAGAAACAGAATCACTCCTCTATAACACAGAGGATCTGTTGTATTATCTCCACCAATACAACAGATTTGATGCTACACACCCTCAATCATTTCAACAAAACGTTGTCCCCTGTGATTAGCATTCTAGCTAACAAAACATGTAGAAGCTATCATTGGCATGGCAACTAAAGGTCTCTGAGGCGACCTGACTTCCTGGAATCCAGAGGACCGCACCGTCTTGTTGATAAAAAGATGATTATTCTGAGTATCAGCCCAACTTGATCTCATGGGATTAAATAGCATGACATTACGCGAGTTAAGAGAAAAACAGCCGCAACAAAACCACTTAAAATAAGTACGTGAACTAAATACAATACGTACGGAAACATCGTAACATCCGTAGGGAAAACACGTCACAAATGGTTGAAAGTGTTGGATCCATCCACCTCTCCTCCCACCCACCATAATCAGTCTTTCTCACTTTTTATTCTACGTCATTAGCTCTGAGCGTAGCATATTACACTGCAGTTAGTACAGACTACACGGCGTGAAATAAGACGCCAAAAGCAAGAACCACGTTGTCTTCTTGCACTGTGAAATGACTTGCGTATACTCAGCCCAGACTGAGTGGAGTATGTAAAACATCAAGAAATCAGTGAACAATGTCATATATTGTCCGATCAACATGGGCCTCCTCAGTTAGCTAGCAAGCTACGTCTCTTCAGGTTTCTTCAGGTTGCGATATTTTGGGGAACGAAGGTTTTCTTTGCTGCTATTACTAACACTAACACACCCAGTCAATTAGACCTCCATTATGGTGCCAGTTTTAGCTTCTACAGGAGTAATACTGTAACTCCCCATAAGATTACAGCCCTAACCATCATCAACATGAGGTGTAAACCTGCCAGACTACAGGAACGTCTCTACTCTACATCCTTAAACCACATTAGATGTCATAACCTACATTTCTATTTAAATATGCGTCAGAAACAAACATTGTTTTCTGGTAAATACTGACTGGATTGGGATTTATTCCAACATTATTAGCTCATGTTCATTCCTCAAAACTCTTAAAATACAGACAATCTGATGAAAACAGGTTCTAACATTAATAAAAACAAGAATATTCAACAGTGAGTTTTGCTTTCCTGCCAGCAGACGTCACATTTGTCAGATCTCACGTTGTGAAATGATAGTGCGTGGGCAGAGGAGAGCCGAGCCGAGCCGAGCCGAGCCGGACCGTTCCAAGCTAAATACATAAAATCTCACCCCCCCCCGCCCTCCCATTATGCTCTCAGTCCTGGTCCAAATTTGGCCTCACTGTTGGCCTCTTTGAAAAGGCATTTCCCCCAGAGGGGGGGGTCTGTGTAACTTTTGACTGCAGTCCGAGTCTGACAACATGGTGATTTTCCCACAGGAAAATAAAAACATAAACTTTGACATAGTATGTTTTTGAATGAGGGGATCAAAGCTGTGAGAGGAGAGGCTTCGTGGGATCTGTGTGTGGCACCCAACAAACTCAATGTACAGCAGGAAGCAGCTGACATGAGAGATCCTCAAAAAGTAATCAGGGAAGCAATCATATGAGAAAGAAAAACAACATGTTTCCATATAGAATCACCAGAAAACGGTGTGTTATGGAAATAATGAAATGATTATGTTATTTAGAGATAACAGGCCTAAAACTGACAGAAAATATGGCAAATATACTGATTTTTCTGTCATTTTTCAAGAAAAAATGTGAAAATTTCACTTTTTCTAGTTTTATTAACATAAATATTTGCTGATTTTCTTAGTCTTCTATGTTAGTACTAGGCCTGTCAATAAATAAAAAATATTTAATCATGATTAATCGCAAATGAATCGCACCTTTTTTAGGGGAGACTCGTGGGTACCCATGGAACCTATTTTCATCTACATATCTTGAGGTCAGAGGTCAAGGGACCCCTTTGAAAATGGCCATGACAGATTTTCCTCGCCAAAATGTAGTATAAGTTTGGAGCGTTATTTAACCTCCTTCCCGACAAGCTAGTATGACATGGTTGGTACTAATGGATTCTTTAGGTTCTCTAGTTTCTTATGATACCAGTATCTTCACTCTAGCTCTAAAGCTGAGCCCGCTACAACCTAAAAATCACAAGTTGCGTTAACTTTGGCAGCCTAGTTATCTTATTATCAATATTTTATTTTGTTCTCCACAAACATCTGGTGACCCCCCAAAATTATCTCAGGACCCCCAGGTTGAGAACCACTGGTCTAAACTCTGTTTTCAGAGAACCCTTTTAAAATACTATCAGTCCACTTCAGGCCAAAAATATTATTATTGGCTGTTAGAAAGCCTTATTGATTAAAACCCATTGACATCATCACAGCGTTATTGAAGTGAAGTCTGTATCAACACAAATCAACATTTGTGTTGGACGACATGTTGAAGCCCGGAGGACACACTTCGAACCTAACAACCCTCACCGGAAAACTCACACATTGTACTCGGGAGGTTCGATGTACTCTCTCTCTCTCTCTCTCTCTCCTGATCAATAACTTTCATGTGAGTCTAATCAATTACATCAGACAGTCGCATCATGTGAGTACAGCAGGATCGGTCGCTCTGGCACAGAAACAGAAAGAGTCATGTGAGCCGAATAAAGCTGGACTCTCTGCTGAGGGACACACTGCACAGATTACATGTGTTACTAAAAAACATCTGTAATCAGCTGTAGTAGGATGAAATATATCAAACTTACTTGCCAGACTAGAAACATTTTATTTTCACGTGATTTTGCATTTTTGAGGAGTAAAATTTAACCGATTTGTGCCCACAACTGAAATTTTAAGCACGAATGTGAAGAAATCATTTGGCTGAAAAGTGTGTTTTTTTTAATCATACTATAACTAGTATTTGGACACTACTGTTTTTGCAATAGACTCCATTATATTTTAGGAATAAACAGTCGTCCCATGTGCCCAAATACTAGATCTAGTATGATAAGAAAACGGCTGCATCTCAGAAACTAAAAGGAGCACAATCAAGTATTTGGTATCTATGAACTCATAACAAGTTGAATATCAAAGATATGCACACATATGCAGGTTAAAAAATAGGGCTGGGACGATACTATCATGATACTTGGGTGCCGAAGTATTGCAATTCGATATTACGATTTGACACTAGACCATGGGGGAAAAGTTGAATCATACACTTCTAGGGACGTTTACTTTGGAAAAACTCTAAATTAATACAATAATTTTTCCTTATCATACTAATGGGTCTAAGCTGACTCTGTGGAGGTATAGGCATCAAAGTTATCCAAAAACAAACCATCATAATGTACTGATGTATTACAGTATTAAGAATTACTGTCTTAAGAATGCATTTTTAATTAGTGAAATCATCAAACTGATTTAACACCTTAAGCAGCTTGTCAGTGTACAAAACCAGTGTATAGTCATGTATCTCTTCTCTTCAGTTGCTTTGGAGTTTTAAAATTATAAATCAAGGCCCAGAAACACCAGCTTTCACAATCAAATCAATTAATAAATCTTCTCTTCAACAGATTTGCTCGCCAGTAAACGTCAAATGTTTCACATCGAGTTCAACTTCGGTGAACTTCTACACACAAACAGAAGCAAATCATCTTGAAAAAGATGACCTTTGAGGTGAACAGAGGATCCAAAATAAATAAAGTTATGAGAGATTATCTGCTGCGTTGCAACCATAAATCCATATTTTGTGCAATTCTGCCGGAGTACAGACTGTAACACAACACAACAGGACCCATTTTCATTCACATATCTTGAGGTCAGAGGTCAAGGGACCCCTTTGAAAATGGACATGACAGTTTTTCCTCGCCAAGTTTGGAGCGTTATTTAGCCTCCTTCTCGACAAGCTAGTATGACATGGTTGGTACCGATGGATTCCTGAGGTTTTCTAGTTTTATATGAAGCCAGTATCTTCACTCTAGCTTTAAAATTACATTTGGGACATTGGTTGTAAAGTCTGGGACAGTTGAAAGTAGAATTTGGGACAGTTTTGGGACACTGAGGGGAAAAAGTTAATGTCGAGTCCTGTAAGATTCGAACCAGTAAAGAACAGCAATAAAGTTTTGGTTACCACACTTACAACCAGACAATATGAGGGGTTCGACCAGATGCAATCCCAAACCCCCTCCCATCCTGTATTCAGGGTTGTTGAGGGATTGAGGAAGTTATAACTAATCTTGATTAGATAGACTTTCAAAGAGGCCTTCCCATCTCTACTGTAACACATAGTTTGATGGATCATTTTGAGGATTTTTGGTACCAAATCAATCCAAAACACAGAGTCAGAACATCTCACTTTAATCAGACGATTACACCTCCCTATTTACAATAAATCTGCAGCAACTTGTTCAGATCACATGCCGAGAGTTAAGATAATGAAAGCCCTTTAGATCTTTATTCTACTATTATTGAGCTGTTGTGACCAAGGGAACACCAGCGAGCTGTATTGCACTGACTCCCAGCAGCATCGCACTGCTGTTGAGGAAAAATAACGCAAAAACTGTCATTTTGTAGGTTAAATGATGCTTTAGCTCTTATAACTCTGATTGTACAACGTGTGTTTTGCAGATTTGCGTCGTTTTGTCCCCAACAGCAGCGACAGGAGGAGATCACAGGCAGGCCATGAACAGGAGCTCTTTTTCCCCTTCATAAGAAAACACGATAAGCCGTCTGTGTTGCACAACAGTAGTCGGGATGCTGAGACGAGGAGGACAGTCAGTGATATAAATTGCTCTCAGTAGCATCATGAGACAGAGACATCGATCCAGACTGAATCATGCAGGAAAAAGTCTGTCGGTGGAGCATCTTTCACAACGAACCGAGCAGGGATCAAACGTGTCAACACTTTGCAGGAAATTACATTTTTCATATCAGTTACATAACACATACATAGAAAAACGTTATATAAATAGAACATATAGGGGGCAGCGGGGTCGGTGGGGAGGTTCGATCCCCCTGACAGCAGCTGGTGTGTCCGTTGCACCGGAAAAATCCTACCGCTAAACACTGAACCCTGACCGCACTCTGACCTCTGACCCCTGAACACTGTTGTGAAATGTGGCATCTCTATAGAGGGAAAACGTCAAAGAAAACAATTACTCAGCTGCTTTTAAAGTCACAATGAAATAAGACATGACTTTTTTTTTAAAAATTAATTAAATTGTAGACATTAAAGGTCTTATTGATAACATTTTTATTAAAAAATAATACGTCTACAGAGCCTTTAGAAAGGTGCCGAATAAAGGTATGGCTTTTCCTGAAAAAAATATTATATCTGTGAATTAATCATTTAAAAATTTTGGCGGGTTTAAAATGGATGTTTTGTTTATGTCTGTGGAAGACATCTGAGGTTTAGTTCCCAGATCTAACAAGGCTTCTGAGCCAATAGTAGAACAACGTTGGTGTCTCTGGGTCGTCAGTTAGTGTGGAAAGAACTGATAAATGGCTGAAATTGACGGTAAGTGTCTGGCAACAACTTGTTGTGAAGTAAATGCAATGGACCGAATGAACTTCCTCTGCTGAGGAAGATCAGTGTGATACAACTGAGCTTCCAGATCAGCTACTAAATGGGCCTTGAGGTGACTGTTTCCAAGGTCAAGAACGAACTCTCAAACTTGTTTTTAAAGTGATTTCTCTTGTGGTAATATACACGAATAACATTAATTGTATATTTTTCAAATTTTCACATATTTTTATATCAAAATATATATATCTGGGAATACGTTTTAAAATCATATTTAATGCACTTGATGGCAAAATGTTTGTGGGCGTCCTACAGAACAGCTGAAGGCCAGCTGGGAAACTGTGATGAGTTGAACCAACTTCACATTAACGTGATTAACATAATATTATGTTTGTTTATAAATGGACTAAAGGAGCCACTAGTGTCTGACTGCGTAATTTACTGCCGAGCCAGGTCTTAGGTTTACTAGAGAGTTCATGTGTTTTTTGGGGTGACGAGACAAGACGGGCTTCCACCAGCCAGTGTATTGCAAGCCCGGCGGCCCGTAACATTGGTTGAGTGCGGTCGAGAGAGAGGGAGCGAGCGCGTGTCACAGACCGACGGCGAGTATGAAGTTATCAGTAACGTTATAGCTGTGTTAGAAGCTGTAGCAGTGTGTGTACAGCTTAGACTGTCTGGGAATAAATGCTACAACTCCTCAAGACCCGAGCCAAGTTCCCGTGTCTTGCCACATGCTGGTTAAAGTGAAGGAGGTTTAGCCCCGAAGTTAGCGGCTCAGGCTCACTTAGGCGGGCTGTTAAGGTGGACCAGCTATTCTCATTTTGTGACAAGCGGCTGCTGAGTCAAGTGCGACACCTAGTGGTTAAATTCGGGATACTGGTCCAGTGTTTATTGGCTTAAAATTAAACCGCTTTGAATTCGTTTTTTACACCGGCTCGACCCTAACACCCAGACAAACGATGTGTATTCTTTTAGCTTCCAATCCACTATTTGTCAATAATTACCCCGACATCAACCTAATACCATTTGTATATCAGTTACTCACCCCATGTTACCTTGAATTATTGAAGAAAACTTTGTTTTTCTCTCACGTCTCCACGGTGAACGAAGAATCAAAAAACAGCCGAATCATGCATGCATTTTCACCAAAAACACTTCAGCCGCTATTATCTCGTGCATGGAGGAAGGTCAGGTTTTTTGATTCTTCGTTCACCGTGGAGATGTGAGAGAAAAACAAAGTTTTCTTTAAGAATTCAGGGTAACACGGGGGGGAATAATTGATATCCAAATAGTCATTTTATGGGTGAAGTATTAACACTAACTTGACATAACTCTCTTCTTGCTTAGTTGGCTGTTTCTCTTACAGTAAATGAAACAGTCAGCTCTTTAGCCCTTTAGCTATCTGTGGCTCGTTGGCAGCGATATTTATTAATTTTGTTAATTAAACCAATAAATAAATAAAATCACAACACCAGAGTGTTGTAAACTGTGGTTTGGTTTTCAGTTCAATTTTATAGTTTACTTAGTTGACAATTCTGCATGCTGTTTCCACGGAAAGTACACATTTTTATGACATTGTTAGATAGTAAAAAATAAAAAATTTGCCTTTGGAGATACCGTTGTATGCTGTTGCTTTAAAATGTCCCCTCATTGGATCTGAGGAGCCCAAACCGTCCATTGGCCATATTATGTGTTTTTTTTTCTTCTTTTTCAACCACAAATATGTTAAATTCAGGAGCAAGACGCTCTCAGAAACCATTTCATTGTGACTTTAAATCCAAACTCTGCATCTTAAATCTTGCTGCAGTATATAAAGAAACACTTCTTCTTCTTCTCAACACTTGTGTCTCGAGTGAAGCATGTCAGACATCTTGGCTGTGACAAATAAATTATCTTATAAAACATAACACACATCTACAAAATCATTTGTACTCCCGGAGGTCTACTTTACAGCAGAGGGCCCCGTTAGCCGCTGTTTAAATATTTAAACTCTAAAGTATATTTACATGAAGCCACAAGCGGTCACTGGCTCTCAGAAAAAAAGTGCTCTGACCCTCTCACAGGCTCGTGATGCACGGCGATAACACTTCTCCTACACTTCACACCGATCTGAACGGCTATCGGCTGCTAAAAGAGAGACGTTACAGATCACAATGAGTCTTTGCATCGAGGCAGACAGCAGACTCATCACCAACATGCCACAAGTCGGGAGGTGATTATCTTAAGACGCTACGTGGCTTGTGATTTAAGAGTCATGAAGGCAAACAGCCCGGAGGCCTAACAAAGAACTGCTGATAAACCTGAGGAGGAAACAAACAGAGAATACAACTCTCCAAATAAATATTATTGTCTCTTTGACGAGGATACATCGCGGTCTGGCTCAGAGGCCACCTTAGAAAGTAAAGCTAATTCTTAAATCAACTATTTCATGTGAAACTAGAGACTGTGTAAACAAACCTGGAGCTTCCCACTAACACCCAGCTTCAAAAGAGAGGAATAAAAGCTCCGAAAGAGACATCAATCTTCTCTCTGGGAAAGTCCATCCGACATAGTTTAACTCACACAGGCTGATTATCAGATGAATGATTTTTCATACACTCATTAGCTCATTAGCATCTGGAGTTCCCTGGAGGGAAACATCTGTTTCAAGTGTTTTAATATGTTTTTTTGCATCACCTATTTCTACCCTGAAAGAACCAAGAAGACAGATTTTTCAGTCAGGCTTGAAAAGATTTAAAATATTTTTTGCATTTCAGTGGATCACACAACACAAGTCGTGCTGTGCAAGTCCTTTTTTTTTTTGCATCTGGGAGTTGTTAAGTCAGTGCAGGCAGGACATGAATCCTACAGTCCACTTTATCTTCATCAATGTTAAACTTCTTCACTCCGCGTCGTCAGCTTGTGATCTTTGCAGCATCACACCGAAGAGCATTCAAAAAACCTCCACAAAATCAGCCTTTGAGACGACCGACGGGCATCTGCACGGGCACCTCGCTGTGCTCCGTGCAGGGGGGGGTCCTCAACACATTTCACTGCAGGACCAAAAAGCCCCGTGTCATGCTACGCAGCTGAGAGCCAAGCAGAGACACAGAGATGCCGCCAAAGTGACCGAACCGAATCCTTCGTCGACGGGGCTCATACTTGGCATCGAGGTTCTGGTCGCGGGCTGACGGGAGCTGGAGCCTTTTTGGCGTCCACGCAGCCGAGGCAGGAGGGAAACAACGGGCTGAAGAGGCGGCCGAGGCCTTTCCGGAAGACGCTGTTGGAGAGGCTGTAGATGAGACAGTTACAGAAGCTGTTGCTAATCGCCAACCATGTTGTGAGGAAGGACGCCACCCTGTGGTGATACAGCTCGGCGCTCTCCAGGAGGAAGTAGAGGATGTACGGCATCCACAGCACGTAGAAGACGCTAGTGATGCGGAACAGCACCATGGCGTAGCGTTTGTCCGGGCAGCCCTCGCAGCGCTCCCCCCGCTCGCCTTTATCGCCCTCCGTCTGCGAGCTGAAGCGGGCGTGGCGCTGGGTGATCTCCCTCGTGTGCTGCCGGCAGATCCGGAATATACTCCCGTAGGTGAAGCAGACGGTGAGCGCTGCCGGTGCGTAGAGCAGCGCCACGATGAAGGTGCTGAACCCCGGGTTGGTCTTCCAAGAGACGGCGCACCACTGAAATATGTCCCCGTGGTAACCCGGCTTCCCCCAGCCGAAGAAGGACGGCAGGAAGATCAACGCAGAGTAAACCCAGATGAGCACGATGCACACCCTCAGCCGGCACGGCGTCACCAGCGTGGCGTACGACAGCGGGCGGGTGATGGCGATGTAGCGGTCCACGCTGATGCACGCCAGCGACGCCATGGAGACGCTCTTCAGCACAGACACCATGTAGCCGAACGCCTTGCAGGTGAGCTCCTCGTTCAGGCCTCGGAGGTAGTGGAGCAGCGACAGCGAGGGCACCAGGCAGCTGACGCCCACCAGCAGGTCGGCGTACGCCATGGTCTGGATGAAGTGGCTGGTGGTGTGGTGGTGCAGCAGCGGGGCGCAGTGGAAGACGAAGATCACCACCAGGTTGCCGGCGATGATGAGCACGGTGAGGAAGAGGATGATGACCACCTCCAGCACGCAGGTATCCAGGCTGCGGGAGTAACCCACGGAGCCCAGCAGGCAGAACGGGGGAGAGCCGCTTTGGTTCGCATCGGAGGAAGAGTTCATGTTTGGTCTGGAGGGGGGAGGGAGCAGGAGGGGGGGGGCGGTTTCAGCTCAACGCAGCCGTCATCCTGAAGTCTGTTTTCTAATGCTGAAGTTGCTCCAAAAACAAAGAGTGCTCCTGTTCTTCTTAAATCAGCATCTTTTCTTCCTCAGCGGGCAGCGAGCCCGTCCTTAGAGTAGCAGTAATCCATCGGCGTGAGCAAAACGCAGCCTGCTGCTGCTGCTGGGTGTGAAATACGTGCATGTGTGCAACCTCGCAAAAAAAACGTAGAACAAGAGATGCCAGTCTGATGCTGCAGTGCAAACCGTCCTCCCCTCGCAGCTGTTTATCATACCCCCCCCCAGCCCCCCCCCCCACCCTACCTCTCGACTGCAAATCCTGAGGTAAGCACTCTGCTCCGGCACGCTGCCACCAAAAGAATCCCGGCATCCACTTCCGCTCTTTGCAAAGGAAAAGGGAGGGAAAAAACAATGCAATGAAATTCCCGGCAGCTCCGATGTTAACACTCCTCCACGCTGACACAAGCAAGAGAGTCCAAACAAGCAGGAAGTGGCAGACTCGTCCACGGTCCGCTGACGGGGGATGAACACACACACACTTTCACACACACACACACACACTTTCGAGTCGTGGAGGCAGGCGAACATCCAGATGTGATGGATAATGTCACCAGGAACTCTTCTTCTCTGTGAAGCTTCTAGTGAGACTCAAGAGGCAGCCGGCTGACTTCCAGTGTGTGTGTGTCTGTGTGTGTGTCTGTGTGTCTCTCTGTGTGTGTGTGTGTGAGAGGAAGACAGTGTGTATGCATGAATGTGTGTGTGAGAGAGCGAGATCAGGGAGGCAGGCAGTAAACTGCCTCTCCTCTCTGCTGTGATGGCAGTAGTGATGATGCAGCGCTGCTTCCCTCTCCTCCCCACTCTCTCTTTCTCTCTCTGGTGTTCCCTCCCCTCCTTCCTTCCCTTTCTCCTCGCTCCCTCTTGTTCTCCCCTTTTTTTTCTGTGACTCTCCTTCTCTTCCTCCCTCCATCTCCTTTCACTCTTCCCCCCGCTGTCACTGTATTTCCACTGTACACCGCCATAACTGTAGGAAAACCAGTTTGGATGAATCCCAGTATGTATGGATCTGTTTGATTTGCTGATGGTTACATAACAGCATTTTAACAGCGTTTCAGTAATGTGAATCAGGTCCTAACTACTCAATGAAATATAATCACTACAATGCTCAGGAAACAACATATAAGTCTAGAAAAAAAATATAATTTTGTACCAAATTTAGAGTGAACGGCTTTTTAATTTTGTAAATTACCAAATCTGCACGGATCACCTCAAGGAGCTTTAGAACAACAGAGTAAACCATCATTCATAATAATCCTTTGCTACTCTGCCATATAATCGAACCATAATGCAAGAAATCTCTGTATATAAATGTGTGTCCTTCGCATATCTCAAGAACCGCTCATCTGATCTACTTCACATTTGGCATTTGTATAGCTGGGAACCCAAGGACTTTTTCTGTCTCCTGCAAACTGAACTTGAGTATATTTTGTCAGAATTGTTACATAGTGTAGTTACATCTCTGAGAAATAATATATAATAATAGATAATAGAAATGTGTAGCGACACAACGAGGCTGTTGTTATTCTTCAAGCCAATAATTGGTTGATTGATTTTGCAATATACGCTCTTTGATAACAGTACAATATAGAAAGCTGGTTTGTACCCCAACAAAACATTACTAGAGGTGGCATTTACAGAATGGTCATTGACAGAATTTGCCGGTGACTTGTCATTAACAGAAATTATTTCCTTATATTTTTTGTTGTTGTTTGAGTTTCTGGAGTTTTTGTCTGCCTACTATACTAATATCCATTTTACCCACAGATCTGTGCAGCTGTGGATGTGAATACAACCAACTTTAGTGACTTGACGAGACAGAGGTCCGGCTACATGAGATTATTAATCATAATTCATTTCCTTCAATTCTTTTTAAAACATTTTTTTAGCTTGGTTGTGGCTGTTAATGTGAGCATTGACATTTTCTCTTCATCTAATTTAAGTACTGTATAAAAAAGGAGATTAACAAATGGGAGAAAATGTGATGAAAGATGGATTATACTATAGATTAGAAAAGCCTTTTTGGATCAAATTGAAAATTCCCATCACTAATTTAGAAAGAAACACCTTGTTATGTTTTGAGGATGTATATCAGAACCAAGTTTGGATGGTTAATTCATTTATTAAGGATAAAATGTGCCTTCCTCTCTGCCGTATTTCCTCTCATCCTCCTCTTCCTCACTGTTTCTGTAACTGTACGTCCCCCACTCCTCTCCATGGACCCCCTCACTGCTCGGAGGAGGAAGCCCCTCCCCCCTCCACATCTATTAGCCAATGAGCAGCGAACAGGTTTCCATCTCCACAGGGACCGTTCACGCCCACCCACGTGCTCACACACACACACACACACACCCTCCCCGGCAGGCTTCCCTCACGTAGGAATCGTACCCGTGCAAACACTATGACACGCAACACACACGTGTTCAGGGACACAGCGGGGAACACACACACATCAGAGGAGAATAAAGTGAGGCGAATCTTTTGAATAGGAGAGGAGAATTCCTGCAGCGTCCAATGAGAGGAGAGATGGATGAAAAGATGAAGATGGAGGAGAGAGGATTGAGCCGGTAAAGGTGTGAAGGAGAGGACAAGACTGATGTCCACACACACACACACACACACACACACACACACACACACACACACACCTTGTTTAAATGCAGCAGTATCAGCCAGATGCCACCTGCAGTGACTGTCAGGGTGCAACAAAACCACCACATCAAGGCCAAGCAGGGCGGTCTTTAGGAGGTTGTAGCGGGCTCAGTTTTAAATCTAGGGTGAAGATACTGGCATCATATGAAACTAGAAAACCTGAAGAATCCATCGGCACCAACCATGTCATACTAGCTTGTCCGGAAGGAGGCTAAATAACGCTCCAAACTTGCGCTTAATCACATACAGTTTGGAGCAAGTCATAGTCAAGTCAGCACACTGACACACTGACAGCTGTTGTTGCCTGTTGGGCTGCAGTTTGCCATGTTATGATTTGAGCATATTGTTTTATGCTAAATGCAGTACCTGTGAGGGTTTCTGGACAATATCTGTCATTGATTTGTGCTGTTAATTGATTTACAATAATAAATATATACATACATTTGCATAAAGCAGCATATTTGTCCACTCCCATGTTGATAAGAGTATTAAATACTTGACAAATCTCCCATTAAGTGAAATTTTGAACAGCTAAAAAATGTGCTATTAATTATTAATTAACTATGGACAATCATGCGATTAATCACGATTAAATATTTTAATCGCTTGACTACTTCTATGTTGTGCTACAATCCTGCTAATGTACAAATCTTTGCAGCGAAATGAGACTTAAAATAAGGTTCTTCTTCATCTGAATTCAGTGCATTTTTGTTTTCTCCAACATGTATCATCGCCTGATTATGTTCATTTAATTGTGTGAAACCAAAATAATATTTGTCAGTGGAACTACTTCCTCCTGAAATCATCAGATCACGTCACAAGCAGACAAATATCAATTTGGACACTTGTCTATGTTTTTAACTGTATTTATTGTTACTAGTTGCTCTGCAGAGAATGCAAAAGCTCGGTCATGATACCATAAAAATAAAACCCCAAAGCAGAATGAGTAAAGAGTATGCGTCACTAAACTAAGCTGTGCCGTCTGCTGATTCACCACATCAAACCAGAGCTTCTCTTGTGATCTTTAATTCAGGAGGAACCGGAGGGGTTACCGCGAGAACGTCTTCCCCTTAACTGTCTGTGGAGAACAGAGACGCCATTCACACACTGTTTCTTGTTACCATATGGTGAGCGTTGAGGTGGGTAGGAAGGCCGTTAGCCTCCGTGTTTACGCGTCTGTGTTTTTGCTTTTATTTCCCAGGTCAGAGGTCAGAGGTGCCACATCTGCCCGAGTTATGAGGCCGAACGTCGAGGCGGCTGAACAAGCGGTCTGTTGTCTGGCATCTTGTAAGAGGACATGTTAACATGAATGCAGAGACATCACCAACGTCAACACACCGCTCTGGGTAAACAGCTGGCCGGCCGGCGGGGAGAGACACCTTCTGACCGAATGTTACGAAAGGAGAGCTTGTGATGCGGCGGTTCGAGTGCCGGCGGGCCAGATCTGAAAATTACAACAGCCCTGAAGCCCAGACTGTTACGGAGCAGTCTGAAGACCTGAGGGTCACAGCTAAAAGACCTCTTATTGTGGAAGCTCATACTATTTTTTTTAAGTTTAAGCTTGCTGAAGGATGACTATGTTACTAGACTTGAAATGAAATGATTCACGGGGTAGAATCAGCTGTTTTATGTTCCCCATGAAGGCCAATGTGTTCGGGGAGTTTTAGTTCTTTTTGACCCAACAACAGAAATGTAATACATATTTATAGGAAGGTCAGGAGGCTCTGTTACGTTTATATTACCCAATAAATACAGAGACAATCATACAGGAGCAACTTTGATCATATTTCCATTAAACCCCTGAGACCCGCGGGATTGCAACCGACTTTTCTGTCTTTCGGAGGCTTTAGCAGGTTCAGTTTTAAAGCGAGAGTGAAGGTACAGATATCATATGAAAACTAGAAAACCTAAAGAATCCAAAGCTAAACGACGCTCCAAAGTTAGACTAAATTTTGGCAAGGTAAAAAACTGGCATGTCCATTTTCAAAAGGGTCCCTTGACCTCTGACCTCAAGATAAGTGGATGAAAATGGGTTCTATGGGTACCCACAAGTCTCCCCTTTACAGACATGCCCACTGTATGATAATCCCTGGTCCCTAAACAGTCTTGAATTACATAAATTGGGTATCACTGTAAATCTGAGACTCTTGTGGATGTTAGTCCCCATAGTAGCCATTTCATTGTAGTGAGACCAGTTTTTGAAACTTGACAAAATGACCTTTGCTGACCTCTAGGATAATCACAGCCTCATGAAACTTTACAACCACAAACTAGAGACCTAGAGCATTCAGAGGATGGATGGATCAAACTAGAGACCTAGAGCATTCAGAGGATGGATGGATCAAACTAGAGACCTAGAGCATTCAGAGGATGAATGGATCAAACTAGAGACCTAGAGCATTCAGAGGATGGATGGATCAAACTAGAGACTCAGAGGATGGGTGGATCAAACTAGAGACCTAGAGCATTCAGAGGATGGATGGATCAAACTAGAGACCTAGAGCATTCAGAGGATGGATGGCTTTCCTAGCTAGATTCACAATAAGGGGCTTTCTGAGCAGTTTACACAACACAAGTGCTCGCCATCCAATCGCCGAAAAATGCAAATTCTTGCAGAAATCTGAAAATATCAAAAGTTTTTGATAATAAATCACAGCATGGATATTCCTATGGTGTTCCTCAAGGTCTTGGTGTCTTAATGTGGTATTCTGGAGGGATTATTGATCAATTTTATCAATTGTTGAGTGGTAAAAAATAGTTAAATTTATCATCAAATCTGTGGAACAAATGGTATCAAGACAAAAATTGCTGCAACAACTTAAGAGTCACGATAGAGCATGGGGTGATGGACATCACATACTTATATCATCATGTTCTAATACCTTTATACACTTTCACATATTGACACACAGAGCTGAGCTGCATCTCAAATTAATCTTCAGGTTCCCAGCTTTCAGGTGATGTACACCACTTCTATGTGACATCTACTGTTGACCTGCTATCTCCCCCTAAAGACCCCCTGTACCCCCCTAAAAAAGACTAAAACGGGTCTATTGTGGGTCTCAGAGGGTTAATAACAGTTGGACTGTATTCTTATGTTGGTATAAAAGACCAATCAGTTTTTTAGTGTTTACATTTAGATCACGGACTGTTCCTTTAAAGAAAAATGTCTCATACTGTACAGTGTGAAATCACAGGGGACGGCTGTGTGAACGTGGTCGCTTCTATTGTGTACTGCTCACGACCCAACGGCTTCATATATAATTCATGCACTCATACATCATTCATATGTTCATAAATTCACTCTTTGCCTCACTTTATTTTCCAGAGAAACGCTGTGACCGGCGAGCGGCCCCCTGTCCAAATTGAATTAACCTCGGACACATGGTTCATTAGGGGACGGTCTGCCTGCTGCCACCAGCAATTAGCTGTCATTCAGAATTTCATAAAGCAATTAGCCGCCTTAAAACAAATTTGCGTTAAGGCGTTATTATCGTGTTAACTTTGACAGCCCTAATAAATATGTGCGGCCAAACAACTGAACTCATTCTCTTCTATTAGCCTGATAATTAGAATTAATTGCCATTTTATTTTTGCTTCATTATTCAGCAATATTTAAATATCACTAATGCAACAAATATTAAAAAAAGTATTCAAGCTGTCCTTATTTTTTTTAAAGCCTATTTTTGTATACTCCTGTGTGAATTAAATACTTGACAAATGAAAAGTACTGCGTATTTTCTCATTTAATTAAGAACAGTTTCAAGTGAAATTATAGAGTGACAAAAATGAATAAATATTTCCAACTATATACTGACTTTGTTTACATGCATGCACACAAATACAGAGAAATCAGATTAAGACAATAGTTTGAGTTTGATCAGATTTTCTGAGAAATTTGAGTTAGTATGTGCTTGTTATGTATCACGATATCGCGATATATGATTTAATCACGATTCGATTCAATTGAAAGACGATAAATTATCATATTGAGTTATCGCCCTGCCTTACGTGGCATGCGCAGTAACCATTCAGCTACCAATTGAGAAATTGGCAACCAAAGGACAAGAATTGGTTGCCAATGGCAACCTGGCAACCTTTACTGTCGAGCCCTGCTGCTCTCTTGTTTCTGACGTCTTCTTTAATCCCTTTTACTGTTTCTTTCAGTCTGTTATTTAACCAAAAAACAGGAATAAGTCAGATACAGTCAGTGCACACTGAGGTCACCACTGATCTTGAACACTACCAGTAAATCAATCATCTCCGGTATTCCTGGAAGATTCATAACATCTTTTTCAGGCAGTTTATTTGCTGGCAGATCAATTTCATCCCTTTAAAAAGCTTAAAAATTATAAGAACTGTTGACTGATCCAATTTGTTTGCCAATTAGACACCAGAACTAAAACTAATGCATTGCTTACCCTCTTGTATGATTTAAAAAAAACTTTATTTACACACATTTAAGTCTCAACATGTATTACAACGTGCATTATTATGAGATGTATATTTCCTGTCTACCTGGTTGACTGAAGGTGAATCTAAATAAACGAGTGTGTTGATCCCGTTGAGAGCGTGACTGTGACCTTCCTCACCAACATCACCTCCTCATCACCATCAGCTGCAGTCACTGTGACTGTAAAGACTCTGCCAGCACATTAGTGACGCTCGCTAACAGAGTACACTGTAATCATCACACTTTCATTTCTCCTTCAGTTACTTCAGACTTTAGTCACATCTTTGCCAAAGAAAGTTCATTTTATATGTAATTAGGAAGGACCCTCAGAGGAGACACTCACATGTAAGAGAATTAGGGCTGTCAAAGTTAACGCGATAATAATGCGTTCCTGCAAATTCGTTTTAACGCCACTAATTTCTTTAACTCATTAACGCAACTTGCAGGCTCAGTTTTAAAGCTAGTGAAGATAGGTAGGTCATGTGAAACTAGAAAACCTAAAGAATCTATTGGTACCAACCATGTCATACTAGCTTTTCTTCAAGGCCATTTTCAAAGGATCTCTTGACCTCTGCTTCTAACATTTTTCAAACTTTTTTTGACTTTTTTTGACAATTTTCGGACTTTTTTCACATTTTTCAGACTTTTTTTGGGGACATTTTTCGGACATTTTTCGGACATTTTTCATTTTGTTTTCGACATTCTTTGAACTTTTTTTTTTTTTTTTTTTTTACATTTTTCATACTTTTTTTGGACATTTTTCAGACTTTTTCTTTACATTTTTCAGACTTTTTTTTTTTTTTTTACATTTTTCGCACATATTTCAAAAAAATGTTTGACATTTTTTTTTTTACATTTTTCAGACTTTTTTTTTTTTTTTTACATTTTTCAGACCTTTTTTTGGGACATTTTTAGGACATTTTTCAATTTTTTTTCGACATTCTATGAACTTTTTTTTTTTTTTTTTTTTTTACATTTTTCAGACTTTTTTTGGACATTTTTCAGATATTCTTTGAACTTTTTTTTTTTTTTTTCGCACATTTTTCAAAAAAATGTTTGACATTTTTCAGACTTCTTTAAAAAATATTTTTATATCCGTCATTGTGTTGTGTTGTTAATTGATTTCCAATAATAAATATATACATACATTTGCATAAAGCAGCATATTTGTCCACTCCCATGTTGATAAGAGTATTAAATACTTGACAAATCTCCCTATAAGGTACATTTTGAACAATGTGTGATTAATCACGATTAAATATTTTAATCGACTGACAGCCCTAGTAAAAATATCAAGGTATTATTTATAAGCCATGTCGCCCAGCCCTACTTGCTACCCCCCTACTTCCGGGACCCTTGCTCGGAAACTCTACTAAACTACTACTACTTCGTGACTACATCTTGCCCGTGTGTGTTGCCATCATGGGGACAAAATCAGAAATATAAACACCTGGCAAAGGACTCAGGACACAGACTCACAAAGTGAAAACAATACTGGCTGGTAAATATATCAAATATATCTGTATACTTCTAAGGTTGGGGTTTGATTCCCTGTGAGTCACTTCATATGAAAGCAAATTAATCCACTGAGTTTGTGCTCCAACACAAGAGGCCCAGTGTGGCTGTGAGCTGCTCACCCAACCATCATAATAACTCCGTATTATCATAATTACATTCCATTGTTTAAATGGAGGGCTGCAGATTAGATGACTCCCTGCAGGTTAAACACACTTTTCCAAACAGGCGTTTCAGCTAATGGCTCCCTGGAAAGATTCCCACGTTACAATCGGATGAACTTACGCTCCCAAACACACACAGCTGGCAGACGGGCGCTAATTTTAACTTTTAATTGAATCCACTGCCTCTTGAATTCATCTCAGGGTTGTGATTAAGGACTATGCTGCGCCGTGCTAATGGGAGCCGGGAAAAAAAGAAGGAGCGGCGCTGTGTTTTTGTTCGACGACGCTTCACGGCTTAGCGCGCTGACAGATAGCAGATCAGGAACACCTCAGCCATTTCCCCCCACATGAGTGATTTTCTCAATTAGCATGGCTGAAGTGTGCAGCAAAGGGAGGGGGAGTTGTGTGTGCACACATTCAGAGTGTGTTTTTGTGACTTTCCTCAGCGAGCGTGCAGAAATCACGTGTGTCGGCATATGTTCATCATACTGGATGCATGTTATGTACAGTGTGCATGTGTATCTAAACCTCTGCACACTGTTTTGTTTGCCAATTTGATTCAATTTCTTTTCATTTCAGAGATTCCAACAGGATTAACAAGAGAACAATCTCATATTTTTCACAACCTCTAATTAACACGTACAGTGGATTCACTGAGGCTCAGGCTCATAAATATGCTCAGTTTGATGCCAGAATGACTGAAAACATTGAGATGTGATCGTGTTATTGTCGTGTGACTACAGGGTGGGGAAAACAGAGAGAAGGAAATAAATGGGGATTGTAATGATGGAAAGAAGGATACAGCCTCTTTAAATGGTGTTAATGAGCAACTAGCATCTATTCATCAGGGCTGCAGTGAACAGGGAGTGAAACAGGCCGAGATCAGGGAGGGAAATATACAATTAACTAGTGAAGTCAAGTATATTCAGCTTTTTGTTAAATGAAAACCTTGTATATAAAGTGTGGAAGCTGCTAAAGCTGCATAAAAACAGACAAAAAGATGATTGAAACCTACAGACCAGACTCCTTTCACAAAATGCCTTTTTTAACCCTGTTTTTTGTTGGTGTTCCCGACCAACATTACTATCTTTAAGAGGTTGTAGCAGAGCTAGAGTGAAGATACTGGTATCATATGAAACTAGAAGACCTAAGGAATAAGGATGTATAGGTATGTAGATATATTTCCTAGGTAGTGCTACTCCACCACATCTGAGAGGCAAATAATGTACTTTTTAACTCTTAACTCTCTGCAGATTCAGATTTAGTACTTTAACTTTTGGTACTTTAAGTTCATTCTGATGCTAATACTTTTGTACTTTTACTTAAGTAAAAATGTGAATGCAGGACTTTTACTTGTAACAGAGTATTTCTACACTAATAAGTACAAGATCTGAGCACTTCTTCCACCTCTGAATCTCATATTATTTAAGTTTCCTTACTTAAATTAAGCCTTTTCCTCTCCTTGCACGTTATTTTCAATTTGTTTTGTTTGTTTTTGTTGTTGTTGTTGTTGATGTTTTTACTTTTCATCATAAGGTGTAGAGACTTATATATATATACAAAACAGTGGATGGCCATAAAAACAGTTACCAAAAAAACAAAAGAAAAGCCACTAAACAGCAAGAACATAAAATAAAAACATCCGGTAATCATCATAATCATATTAGAGAGCATCATTAGGCCTCTGAGCAAAACATAACAAGAATAATCAAGAAAAGGAGAAATAAATATAGAAATAAAGACAGATGTTATGATAGAGTAGACACACTACTCCTCCCCTACATCAAATACAATCATGTGTTTGATTTTAACTTGGGTAAATAAATAAAACTCAGATAGTCAGAGCAGCATGAGGAGCCAACAACAACAGGTTTAACCAACAACACCATCCACACACTGTTAGCTTACCTTAGCTTTAGCTTAGCTTAGCTGTAGCTTAACTTAGCTTAGCTGTAGCTTAACTTAGCTTAGCTGTAGCTTAACTTAGCTTAGCTTAGTTTAGCTTAGCTGTAGCTTAGCTTAGCTTAGCTTAGCTGTAGCTTTAGCTTAGCTTAGCTTCAACAACTCAACAACAAGCAGCTTCTCACCTGTATATCTGTTAGCAGTCAGGTGTTGTTACAGGTGATCTGCAGCGACGTTAATCAGCTCATTGAATCCACTTTATGAAACAGAAGCAGTTTATATAACGTTATTTATCTCTTCTGTTTCTCCTCCGTCTGATAAATCAACTCAGTTTCGGGGTTTTATTTGTTTTTCTTCGTGTTCATTTCACGCTCTGTGTTTACCGAATTCTTCAATTAAACAACCCGCCATGTTGACTACGTCACACAATGACGCGCAGCTTCTTCTTCTTTGCATTTTTTAGGCGGATTGCAATACCAACTTTTAGGTGCATAGCGCCACCTGCCGTACCGGAGTATGTAGCACAGGATCCTGTTTATATTAGTATGTAAATATAAATAAATAAGAAAAAGTAATAAATAAATAAATAAATAAGAATAAATAATAACTAAATAAATAAATAATAAATAAATAAATAAATAAAACAAAACTAAATTATATTCTATCAAACAATCCAGTATTTATTGGTGATGCACCTCTGCCCCCTGGATAACCTTTAACCTTTAGCTAACTGGCAAAATGTAAACTGGTCAGCAAAAAGTCATCAGTCAGGGTGTTTTTACTGGTTTTTAATTGCGCTGTTTATTATATATATAAGTTTTATTCATTCATTCGATTAAATTTCAGGGCATCTGCCAGACTGAATAAAACTTTATCTAATAGGCCATTACCTGGGCTGGACAGGTGATGAACAGGCAAATATTCTACAATAAACACTAAGAATTTAGATTGAAATAAATAAGTCTGCATTGGTTTATTCAGGGAGTTGTTACAAGTAAAAGTCCTGCATTCGCAATTTTACTTGAGTAAAAATACAAAAGTATTAGCAGTAGCAAAAGTAAGTAAAGTAAAAGTGACCATTATTTCAGAATAATATACTATATTTAACACTGAATATGTTCATAACTTTAATACTGCAGCTGGTAAAGGTGGAGCTAATTTGAATTCTTTATATACTTGTATCTGCTGGGTAGTTTAATCTGTAATAATAATATATTTTAATAATTATTATTATAATATAATAATTATTTATTATTTCATTATACTTAGTGCACCAACAGCAGACTCAAACATCGACTGCAATTAGTATGCATACTGTCTGATTGAGTATACTTCATTTTGATGGTTTAGGTGCATGGTCGGGGAACCCTTGTTCATGTTATACCACTTTCTCCTCATGTTTCCTGACTGTAAAATAAGGGTAAAAAAAGCCACAAAATAATCTTAAAATTACTTTTAAAAAAAAGAGAAAGAAACAGTAGTTGAATAATTTATCTCCCTGAAAAGGTTGTCGGAGAACATTTTTTTCTCAGCTGATTCACTCGTGAAAATTCCAGTTAATTTCTAATAACAATCTGTTTTCTGTCAGCGTTGTGGTGCTGAAGTTAAACTCAGACTGAACTCCAAAGGAAAAAACTGCCTGTTTTTACTCGATCCATTAAA
Organism: Sebastolobus alascanus; assembly: GCA_916701645.2. NCBI lineage: Eukaryota > Metazoa > Chordata > Actinopteri > Perciformes > Sebastidae > Sebastolobus > Sebastolobus alascanus. Next base: position 51,945 of record CAKAOJ020000290.1, read on the forward strand.
TCTCTGAGTAAACAAAGATGTGGAGACTCTTTTACATCACATTCTTCATCATGTTTTATGTCCCAGAGTTTAATTTAAATAGTCCAACTGATGTATATTATTTCCATTCCACATTATTTGCACTATGCTGATGGATGTGGGGAATCTATATTTCAATAACAGATATATTAGTTAGAGAGAATCCTCAGGGACTTCTCCAACCTCATGTTTCACCCAAAATCAACATTTAGTTACAGAATAAATTTAGGTTTTTAAAAAATCATCTCTGAACCATTAATGCTTATAGTGATATAACGTTGTTTGTGTTCATGTGTGTCTCTCTTCAGTGTGCTGATTTTCACTGTGACGGGGGGATATTATCTTTTTTTTCATTAGAGGACAAATGGGAGGAAAACTGCCAGTATGTTGGCATTAATTCTATCAGTAATGTCACATGTCATCAGTTATTTGAATAATCATGTCAAAATGATGCATTTGACCCAGACTACAGAAGAAGGTCAGGCATCTGAACGACTACCACTCAGCTTAAAGGAATAGTTTGACTATTTGTTTGACTACTTTCTTACAGAGAGAACGATGATGTACTGTCATGTTTGTACCCTAAATAGAGAGTGATGGACCACCACCTTATTTCGGAAAAAAATATGAACGGTAGTCAACGGAAACAGATAAATATTTTTTTGATCCCGTTTGAATAGCTCCATGAATCACACATATGATGTCTGTCATTTTAAAAGATAATTTTGCAAGTCAATATTTGTCTCTCGCCGTTGACTAGGGGAAATGTCTCTTTTACTTCCCACCTCAGCATGTTATGAGTTCCATCTGAGGCCAAATTAGTCAGAAAACTGTGAATCCCTGACGTTAAAACTCAACCAGAGATTTTTTTCTGCCTCGCAGAAACATTCGTGTGACTAAAACCTCCGTGAGCACTCACAATATAACTGCTGTGTGACTCCTGAGACTCACGTGTGTTTGTGTGATAAACAAGTTCAGTCCAGCAGACACTTTTATAACCCCGCTGTAGCTGTATGTGCACAGACTGATCCCTCCATCCACCCGTTTAATCCCTCTACTGTACATCATGTACAGTGTGTCCATCCATCCATTAACCCCCATCTGCCAATGTGCATCAGCTCATCCATCCACCTCCACTTCCATTAGATAATCCATCCACAGTGGCCTTCAACCCCTCTTATACTGCTCATGCATCCATCCACAACCTGCAGAATTAGAAAACACAGCGCTACATGGTTTATATTTAGCTCCACAGGCTCTCTGGAAACAAGAAAAACACACACAGTCTTAAAATATATTCCTAATCTAATTTACTGGAAGCCATCCCCCCCTACAGTTATAAGATTAAATCAAAAAAGACCCATGCTAACAGATTAGCCACCAGTGGGTCTTCTTGTCCAAACTCCAGTGAACAAAAGCAGCAGTGAGGGGGTCGGTGGATGAGTAATGGGAGGAAACAGGGACGTCTGCCCCTGAAACAAGTCGTCAGGAGCTATTTCAGGCCCCGACTTGTTTAACAAAGAGCCCTTATTTCTCTCAAATGGAGCATTTATAAAAACAATGGAGCCGGAGTTGGGAAAGTGAGGGCCTGAAAGTGCTCGAAAATGTCAAATAGGCCACCTGAAGAATGGCCTGGGGTGCAAACTGCTAATATTACTCCAACTGGTATTGTGCTGGATGTGACAGAGGAAGCGTTGAGGACTGTGTAAAGGCTGACGGGTAGAGCCATTCATTAAAGCTGAACTAGATTTTTATGTCAAATATTTTTATTTTATTGGCTTAAATCCATATATCCATATATCCATATATCCATATATCGCCGCTTTGCCTTTCTCAGCTTCTCTTTATTTATGGGTATTTGTCTTTCGCTACCCTCCAAAAATGGCCCCAGAATGCTCCGTGATTCCCATTCCCTATAGCTCTCTCTCACCTGTACAGTAAATATGAAGCTACAACCAGCAGCTGGTTAGCTTAGCATAAAGCCTGGAAACAGGAGGGGGTTTGTTTAAAACGAGGTATGAAAAATATTAAAAAAAAAAAAGTTTGAAAAATGTAAATAAAATTGAAATAGAAAAATGTAAGTAAAAAAAAAAAAAATTGAAAAATGTCCGAAAAATGTTAATAAAAAAAAAAAAGAAAAATCTGAAAAATATCTGAAAAATGTGAAAAAAAAAAAAATCTAAAAATGTTAGAAAATAAAAAAAAAGTCCGAACAATGTTAAACTTTTTATTTAACATTGTCCGGACTTTTTTTTTTGAGTCTGAAAAAAGTCTGAAAAATATCAAAAAAATGTCTGACAAATGTCAAAAAATGTAAAAAAAGAAAAAAAAAATCTGAAAAATGTCTGAAAAATGTAAAAAAAAAAAAAAGTTTGAAAAATGTCCCGAAAATGTCTGACAAATGTCAAAAAATGTAAAAAAAAAAAAAAAAAAATCTGAAAAATGTCTGAAAAATTTAAAAAAAAAAAAAAGTTTGAAAAATGTAAAAAAAAAAGTCTAACAAATGTCAAAAAATGTCCTAAAACAAAGTCTGAAAAATATATATAAAAAAAAATTTCAAAAGAATATCGAAAAAAAAAATATATGCAATAATGTCCAAAAAAAGTCTGAAAAATGTAAAAAAAAAAAAATGTGCGAAAAAGGTACTGCATTTATGATAAAAAAAATATCAAACCATAACATGACAAACTGCAGCCCAACAGTCAACAACAGCTGTCAGTGTGTCAGTGTGCTGACTTGACTATGACTTGCCCCAAACTGCATGTAATTATCATAAAGTGGGCATGTCTGTAAAGGGGAGACTCGTGGGTACCCATAGAACCCATTTACATTCACATATCTGGAGGTCAGAGGTCAAGGGGACCCCTTTGAAAATGGCCATGACAGTTTTTCCTCGCCAAAATTTAGTGTATGTATAATGTATAATGTATTTTTGAGTAATTTTCTTTACTTCAGGATAAAACATTGTTCTTATCAAGTATATTTTATGATATATTTTATGAATATAAATGTATAAATTCCTCATTTGACTGATTTGGGTCACAAATCAACACATTGTGTAATAGTTTTAAGTGGATCTGGAACATAAAGACTGTTTCATACACAGCAGAGATTATTATTATTATTATTATAGTTCATGTATGATCTCCTCCTCCTCCTGCTATCACCATGAAAACATGTCCTGATATGATAGATGAAGCTTCTTATCTCGGTCTGGAGACGTATGTACTTATTTTGGATCATTTTCTCTTTTCTCAGCCAGAGCAGCTGCTCCATGTCATCGAAGCTGAAACTCTGAGTCCTGCTGAATAATAATTATAATAATAATAATAATAATAATAATAATAATCCCCCAACTGAAGCTCCAACACCAGACACCTTCAATGGACTTCACCCCCCTTCCTTACTTGTTAAACCTAGACCCACTAAACAATGAGAAAAGGTTTAAAGGGATAGTTCAACATATTATAGGTTTATTCTATTTTCTTGTCCGAAGTGAAATCTGAAGATCTCGTGTCTGCATCAAAGCAAAAGTTCAACATTTTGGGAAATACATTTATTCACTTCCTTACTAAGAGTGAAATCAGAAGATAGACAGGGAATGGGAATGTGACGTCACCGACAGCAGGTCGGCCATTTTTGGAGGATAAATGGTAAGACTGCCATCCGCTGGCTGTTTACTGCAAATGTTAGCATTCAGTTAGCATAACATTAGCTAGCTTATCTTGTAGATCTGAAGGTCATATACCCACTCATTTGTAAATCAGACATCGGCCTCAAAAGATGTACGTATTTTGAACTATTTTTTTACATTTCTGTTTGTGTGAACAGATTAAAGAAACGAGATGCAGCATTGTTACTGCATCAGAGGTTTTGTTATGAGCTCTATTAGGTGTTAAAAATCAGTTCTTCAACACAACGAAACAACTGTTTTTTCCTTGAACTGTTTGTAGTTCCCATGTAGGAACAAAAGTCTTCATCTTTCCATCCGATATGACAGATATGAACACATTCCTGGCAGAATAGAGAAATCTTTAGTCTGTTAGTGATGTTAAAAATGATATTTATGCCCTATAGAAAAAGGCAAAAAGCTGCTTAAAGGGAGTGAATCTGAGAAAGAGTGCTTATATTTTCACTGAGCAGCCAGATAAGAGATGATGTTAGAAAATACAGATTTATTGACTTTTAGTCCCGTCTGACGCAACGCAAGCTGATAAAGTTATTGCTCATTTGCTGCAGATTGAACATAAAACAGTGTTAGTAGGTCAGTCAGTAGGGAGCGGGGGGGGAGGGGGGGGGTCCCGGCTCCTCTCCCAGCTCTCCGTTAGCGCAGGCCTGCATGGACGCCATCCTGGCAGGTGTGAAGCCGCTGTAGCGTCCGTCCGGGCTCGGGTACTCCTCCCTGACCCTCCTCACGCAGCAGCTGGGGATGGCGGCGTGGGCGTCGTCAGGCAGGACCCCAAACCTCCAGCTGATGTACTGACTGTAGGCGCAGTGACGCAGGGCGGCGGTCTGGCCTCGGCCAGCGGGGGGAGACAGAGGGTCCCGGTACAGGAGGACGGCGTCAAGCAGGGAGCGACGCAACACGAGCTGCTCGAACAGCGGAGACGAGGTGATGCAGGCGCCGTCGCTGTGGCGGCAGCACAGCTCCTCCTGGGGGAGGGAGGAGGGGGGGCAGCCGTCACACTTACACCAGGCCGGGCGGCGCCGTTTGGGGTTGCCGTCGGGTTTCTGGTCGAGGGGAGGCGGAGCGTTGGGAGGCGGAGCGTCGTGATCCACGCCGACACCCGGCTGGAGGAGACAGAGGACGGCTCTCAGGTGTCCTGAGTCCTCCTGTCAGGACAAGAAGACGTCACTGAAGTCAATGACATTTATTTTTACACACGAGACGCTACAGGCACTGGTCAGTTTAGAGATTTTGGGCTATTTTGCTTCCATAACACGTCTTCTTTCAGACTATTGGAAAGAAAACATCCAAAAATATGCATTTAGGTGTTTATTTTGTCTATTTGCGTCTGTAGATTTCTCCGAAATTTACCAAAAGTTAGTATTAGATAATGCCTCATTTTCATATTTATACTAGGTCTTTAATCACAATTAATCGCAAATTAATCGCACATTTTTTATCTGTTCAAAATGTACCTTAAAGGGAGATTTGTCAACTTATCTGGTTCCAGATAGAGTTACCAGATATCATGAAGTCCAACCTGTTGATGTTTCAACCCTGAAAGTTTCAAGTTCTTTGAAACGTATATCTCAGAGCAACAGATAGATTTTAGGTGTTAATCTCATCATACTTCATCAGTAATAAAGGAGCATTTCAACATGTTATTTCTGCAGCAGGCTCACCTTGTGAGGCTGAACAGAAATCGGTTTGATGTCTTGTAAACTTTTCTTCTGTGATCTCTTCACCAGCCGAACGTTGTCCTCGTCGACGTAGGACACGCAGAGGACGCACTGCAACACACAGTCACATCAGGAATGATCATAAACCAGCTGATTACAGTAATAGGAAAAGTTATTATTAAACTTCGACAGCTACAACATGACATCATTCATCACCTTCTGTTGGTCCTGGACAGACTCCACTTTCTTCTCAGAGTAGTTCTGTCCGACCTCTGCAGAGTAACAGCTGGTTCCGATCAGCCAGTCGATCATCACGGTCGTCTGCAGGATGAAGACACACACACAGTTTCACACTTCATCTAAACACACACACTCATCCTGTTTCACATTCGCCTCCACCTGCATCAGCGAGTCTCTGCTAACAGTGAGAACCGCTGTGACATCTCACTTGATTTCTGCTGCAGCCACACTTCTTAATTTCAACATTCAGACTGAGTTTATTCAGCTCTTTATGAAGTGAAATTCCTTCAGTAAGTCCAGATGCAGCCTCCGCTGTCTTCATTCTAACACTGAGTGCTACTGTGTTCAGCACCAGCGGAGGATGAATGCATGAATGAATGACTGAATGGACACTGTGTGGTCTCTCACCAGAGCGTAGTAGGACAGCGTTGATCCGATGTAGATGATGAGCTGAACGAAGCTGAACTTTCCCGCCTGGAAAAACACATCAAACTGTCAACTGTTTGTTTTTATAACTCCTCCAAAATTATGGAAACACAGAGGTCAGGAGGTCCCAACTAGAGCTATCGATAAAGGTAAATAAAGTTATTTTATTGATCAGATATGGCATCTTGGACAATTTCATCTCAAACACAACACAAATAGATTCTAAACTAGGAAATACACATTACATAATTTCACAAAGACCTTCTGCGAATTCAAAAGCTCTACTTGGTTTAAATTTGAAGATATTAAATCTAAAATAAAAAAGAATCCCCAACATAAAAAACCTACTCACCTGTCCGAACACCATGACATCAAACCTGATGCCGAATGCTTTGTAGAGCGTCCGCTCCTCCTCTCCGTTCACCGTGTTGTACTTTGCATATCTGATCACAAGACAGCAGATGTGATAATAATAATAAAAACACTGCAGCACAGTCCCCAGTTCATTACTGACATTAAAACAATTGTTTTTTTTGTATTACAAGTTTTCTGAAAATGTATTTTTAAATTCTGCAAATGAGGCATTATCTTATTAAAAATGTGCAAATGAGGCATTATCTTATTAAATATGTCCTAATGTGCATACATTTCCAGAACAGAAATGTGAACATCGGATAAAACCAGGTTTCCAAAATTCTTGTTTCATTTTGTTGACATATTAGAGTCAAAGGATTTTAAAGAGGAAGTTTAGGATACTCTTTTATCAATACATAAATCAGAAAATACTGTCAACAGCCATAAAAAAAAATCTATTTTCATCATGTTTTTATGAATAAAATGTTGTATAAATCAGGATATGAATGATATATGAACAAACCCTTGTGTAAAAACCTTCAGAATATAGAGAGGAATGAAAGTTTGGTGTATATAAGAGCTGCTGAAGTGGAAATTTCTGGCTCAGAGTGAGAAAAAACTCATGAGAAAACGGCCTTTAAAGATACAGATTGTAAAATTCACTACATTTTGAGGAAACTACAGGTTTAACTAGCAGACATCACCATGAAACTCCCCCAGTTGAATACTGACATTATGACAGTTATTTTTTGTATTACAAGTTTTCTCAAATGTGATGTTTAAATATGCAAATGAGGCATTATGTAATGCTAACTTTTGATGAATTTAGGAGAAATCTACAGACACAAATAGACAACGTAGTAAAATAAACACCTAAATGTGTATTTAGGATGTTTTCTTTCCACTAGTTTGAAAGAAGCAAAAATGCCCAAACAATGTTTTTGCCTGTAGTTGATTGTATTGATTGTAGTTGAGTACTTGATGGTCTTCAGACTGTTGGCTATAGTTCCTCTGATGGTCGTCTGATGAGGAATGTGTAAACAGTCTGTGAGGACGGTAAAGTTGACCTTTGACCCCGGCTCACCTGAAGTTGAGGCCGGGGTAGAGCGTCTTGTTGCTCTCCTTCTCGTCCAGCCGTCTGAAGGAGTACGTGGGGAGGCAGCGCTGCATGAGCCGGTCCAGGTTACAGTCCCACTCGATCAGGAGGCCGATGACGCCCCCCTGTGGTCAACACAGGAAGTCTGGATCATTAACCACAAAAACATCACTGACCACGGAGGAGTCGGTTATCTGAGGAAAACCACAACTGGACTCTTTAAATCAGTCAATGTTCCAGATTTGAGCGACGTCCATGTTTAACTCAACGGGGCTGATTCTCTGCATTTACTACTTTTACTTTTAATACTTTAAATACATTTTGCTGATAGTACTTATGTATTTTTAATAAGTAACATTTCCAATGCAGGACTTTTACTTGTAATGGAGTATTTTCACATTGTAGTTTAGTTATGTTAACTTAAGAAAAGTATGTAAATAAATAGTAAAGTATCTGTGTACTTCTTCCACTGCTGGTCTTGCTCATATTGGGGTTGTACCCTCAATTTACTCCCATCATAACAGGGTATAAAATACTTGTTGTCTGCATGAAATGTATCACATAAATCACTGCAACACAAGCAACACAGGTCAGACTTTGTTTCTCCTACAGATGTTTAAATTGTGAAGCTGAAGTTTGCGAACCTTTTACTTTTTTCTATTATTAACAAAAACATAGAACGACACTGGGGAGCTCTGCATGTTTTTGAGTCACTTCTGTCTATAACTTAAAGTCCTTAAAGCCTTACTTTCTTATTTCAAAACACGTACCAATGCAGTAAGAATATTTCAACTATCTTCCAACAGAAATCAACTTCTTTTGAGATTTTTCTAAAAATTATGTCTTGAAATAAGAGAGAGTAAGAAAGGTACGCGCACTACAATCACACGATTAAACTTCTTTTAATCATGTTTTTTATTGTTTCCTTAAGAAAAATGACTACAACAATCTAAACCATAACAAATAAAATAATACGTACATATATAACAGATAGTAACTGTAAATTGAAAAATAAGTATTCAAAAAAGGGATAAAATAATAACAATAATAATAATAATAATAATAATAATAATAATAATAATAATAATAATAATAATGAAATAGAAAAATAAATAAATGAAAAATGATCAAATAAAAAAATATAACATAAAATTATAATAAATTAATAAATAGATAAATTTAAAATTATAAAATAAAAAATACAACATAAAAATTATAATAAATTAAAATTATCAAAATGTAAATAAAAAATTAATTAATTAATAAAATTAATAAAAACACTACATTCCCAATACCTACGCCCCAACGTTCCCAATTTTACTTTTTATCATTAGTTGAAATAAGTTGATTTTCACTGGAAGGAGGATGAAATATGTTTAGAGTAGTAGGAGAAAGATTTTTATGATTTGTTTTAAGAAAATAATACTTAAAGGACTTAAAAATGAACTTAGAATGAAAGTTTTTACAGTGAAGAAACATCAGCTACTGAATTACAATAACAAAAAAAGAGGAATTCTACTTAAGGAAAAGCTCAGATTTGTGAGACATAAATCTATTTTTAATATCTATTGTGACACTGACAGTTCTGACTTTTCACTTTCACCCACACAGACTGAAGTAAGTTTGCCGAGGCAACACTTCCTGTTTCTGGTTGTTTCATTTCAACATTACTTGAACTCTTTCTGAGGACAACAAACGGCTCACTGAAGGAAAACCAAGAAAAAAACTGGTCTGATGTCGCTGAGATTTCAGCAGTGAAGTCAGTCAGTAAAAGGTTATAATATAATGTTATAATATAATATAATATAGTGATGGTGTCCAGAAGAATCATTGACCATGTGACCTCACCTCTATGGCCAGTTCAGAGAACTTCTCTCCGGCGTCTCGGACTACGTCTCCCAGTCTGAAGATGGGACACAGCGAGTCTTTTCCTCTCTGGCAGCTCCTCAGGTAGGCGTCGTTCATCTCGGGAAGGATGTTCCTCCTGCAAAACCAAACACAGAGTCAGAGTTTCTCTCCCACTGAAGAGATGAAGAGCTGCAAAACCTTTGGACTGTTTTTAAGTTTTAGTGACCTATGATGCTCTGATTTTATTGGCTTTTCTTTTTAAAACAGTGTCGACCAAAAAGTATTGTACAATTGTACAATGTATATGCTCTTACAAACAGTGGCAGGTCATGTTTCGGCATATAACAAACAAACTTCCTCTCCATCCACCCAACTGGTCATCAAGCAAATCAGTAAGTTTTACACACACTGACTAAATGAATGAATGAAGATGTGGTTACGGTGAGTGTAAGAACAAATGTGGCCATTATAATATATGTATGAGGAAGACGAGAATAAATACAAATTCACTGGCTTTCCTTATGTGATAATAGAATCATGCAGGGTAATATTGGATGGAAATGCAAAATATTTAGCTTGTCTTCCCTAGAATTAAGTGCAAATGTGACATGATAAAACATGGTGAAACTAATTAAAACCACAAAAAGAGGAGAAAAATACTACTTTGTTGTTCATGTTGTTTTTAATCCCAGAGAAAAACAGACACTGCAGTATGACTTCTGATAGAAAAAGTACACAACTTCTTTTACTCCATGACTGTTAAAAAAATAAAGCAGTTGTTTGCAAAATAGCAAATAAACAGCAAATAACGAAGAAAAATTATTTGATGTCGAAGCGTCCCTGAAAACACCGCAAAAGGAAGTCTTCAAAACTGCCCCTCGCATTACGAAAAGGACTTTACAAAACACTAATATAAATAATAAAATGTACTGTATATCTTTAAATAGATAGATACTTTATTGATCCCGAAGGAAATTAAGGATTTCCACAAGAAACAAGAAATTTCCACAGATGTGAAAGTTAGAAAGTAAGGAGAGTGTTTCAAACACCATGATATAAAACAGTCTCACCGGATGTAGTTGAACGCAGGGAACCGGATGTTGTTTTTGATGAGGACGGTGAAGTTCTCGGCTGCTGCCAGCAGAGCGGGTCTGCATCGTGGTAAAAAAAAATCCTGCTCAGTGAGATGTTAGGTGACAAAGTCTTGATGTGACAAACAGAGAAATAGTAGAGTTTACCTCGGAGGGTTGTTCTTGGTTTCGACTGGACACCACGCAGAGACCTCACAGGTTTTCCTCAAGATGTCAAACTTCACACATGATCCCGTCTTCAGCCCTGCAGACGGAAAACAAACAGTGCTGCTTTTAAACTGCAACACATCAACGAGACATTCCTCTGCTTCTTGTGGAAACAGGTGACAACTGGTACCGACCCACTGAGGACACGGAGAGAGTTGCTGTGACAACGAAGAAGTGAAAATCACACTAAGTGGCCTCTACAAGTCTAAGGAAGTCACTTTCACTACAGTTACAATAAACCAGTAATGTTTGCAAAATGAGGTCCGGAGTAAAGACAGAAATCTGGTTACACATCTGCTGCATGACGTGATGGAAAGTAACCAAGTACATTTACTCAGAGAGGTGCTTGTACTTGAGTATTTCCATTTTCTGCTACTTTCTACTTCTACTCCACTACACCTCAGAGGGAAAATTGTACTTTTTACTCCGCTACATGTCTTTGATAACTTTAGTTACGTTACATATTCAGATCATTATTACAAAATATAATCAAGAAATAAATTATCATGTATTATTACAGATTAAAATAAAATTTTATTGAACCTCATGAGGAAATTCACAAACTACCCAACAGTATACAAAGTAATTAAAATAATCTCCACCTTTACCAGCCAAGTGATGAACACATTAATGCATTTTACTTGTAACAGAGTATTTCTGAGTATAATATTGCTACTTTTACTTAAGTAAAAGATCGTTTGTACTTCTTCCACCACTGGCTGCATGTATATGAGGATTTACTGGGTTACTACGGTAACTGTACCAGTACATGTAGACGTAACCTGGTTTCCTGTGTGCATGTGAATATAAATGAAGGAGTTGTGGGCGTACCGTGGCTCTGCTGGTCCCAGCCTCCTTTCTCACAGTCCTTATCGGTGCGACACAATCGGCCTTTCGGGGGAACCTGGAATATAAACACCGCTGCAAAATAAGAAAGGTTTGCTAACTTCTCATCTGAGTCATCGTACCGTTAGCAGCACTTTTCATTTAATCTGATGAATATTAATAGTGATGATGAAAGAGCACCTCGGGACATTTCCCCTGCTTCTGATTCTTCGTCACGATGACGTTGGTCACCACGAAGAAGGAGTTTTTGTCCTGAAAACAAACAAAAAAGACATCTTTAAATTCTCCTCTTGGCCAAAGAGCCATATACCCAGAGGACTGAGACTACCTGTGAGGGCCCGCTGTAGTCCACCACGTCCCAGACCACGTCCCCGACCCCGGGCAGGCGGGTCTGAGCGACTCCCTTCACCTTGGAGGTGACGGAGCTCACCACAAGGTCAAACTCCTGGTACGCCCTGTTCCACACCAACATGATGCTGCAACATAAAACACAAAAAAACTAAACTTTTTAATACAAATTACACATATTTAATATATTAAGGTCAATTTACTGGTAGTAAAGCTAGGTCTACTGAAAGATGCTATCAAGTTGTATTATGGGAAGATTTTTTTACAGCAGCTGGACCCATATCAGGTACATAAAGTCATGTTTAGGGCAGAAAATAATGTTTTTTTTTTCATTCAAAATTAATCTGTAGACCATTTTCTTAATTAGTCAATGATCATTTGTCTATAAAATGTCAGAAAATAGTGAAAAATGCCTCGTTGTCCTTGTTAACATCTTCAAATGTCATGTCTTGTTCAACCAAAAGTCCAAAACCCCCCAAAAAATCAGTTTACAATGATATAAAACCAGCAAATCCTCACATTAGAGAGGTATTTTTGCTAAAAAAAAAAGAAGAAAAAAAATCAAATAAAAATCTAATTTTTAATGATAAATTGATTATCAAAATTGTGACATGACACTGTTAGGACGGACATAGATGGTAATATTTCCCCAGTAATAGAACTTTTGCTCCACTCATTCCACTCAAAAATAATTTAATATAAGAATAATTTTTACAAGAACACTTTCACAACTTCAAGTCCCATAGAAATACCTTATTAATTGTACTACTACTGCCAAGTTAAAACATATCTTAAACTTAGATTAATTTAGGGTAACCCCTGAGTATTTAAAAAATGTGATTTAAAAACATTATTCAGTTGAATAAGATCTTTACAGGAATATTACAGGAGCTCATTGTAAAACAAAATATTAAAACATTTTCTACAGAGTATTTCTTCAACAAGATACTCAGTATTTAAGCCAATATATGGGTATAAAAGTAGCTACAATATTAAAATACCGGAAATGAATTAAAATGCAACAATAAACGCCATAAATAGGCAGCTCCTACAAAATAAAATACATTTAAAAGATTATTTGTGTGTGTTATATATACACAAGAGGCGGTTCAGTTTCATTAAAACGCTAATAAACAGCTTTATTAATTATAATTTAATGTATTTATGGTTATGGTTTCTTCTCTGGCAGAACACTGCAGCCGGTAGTGAAGCGGTGTAACGTGTTAACGGGAGAACACGCGGGATGTGCGGGATGTGCGGGGGCTGAAGTCTTATATAACTCACCAGATAAACAGTAGGATGGCTCCGTTCAGGATCCACTTCAGAGAACCGAGCCGGACGCTCCGGATCCGGACCAGCTTGTTGGTTTCATACTGACACAGAGCTCCGCAGCACGGCATGGTTCTGGTTCTGGTTCTGGTGTTTGTGGTTTCTCTGGTGGAGGAGGAATCTGTGACTCATGTCTTGACTCATCTTCCTGTCTGGAGGTCACATGTCCAGACTCCAGCTGCTCTCACTTCCAGCATCAACACTGCAGCTGCAACAGCAATCTGATCCAAGAAAAATCCACATTATGATGAGAAATAATAATAAATACTGGAATTAAACAGTCAACTAGTAAAAATGTTATTTAAATGTGCACCTTAGAACACAACAGAATAACAATAAATTACATTATCTACATTATCTCATGTGCAATATCACTGTTCATTATGTGCAATATTCAGGTACATCATGTGCAATATTACTTCTTTTCTGTTTTTTAGTTTACCGTACCTTCTTTCTATTTCACTTATCTTATCTTATTTACTCATTTTACTTAATGCTACTTATTTACTTAATTGTCATTCTACTAGGCACTGGTGCTAGAAATAGTACGTTTTTACTTTTTATTTTATACACTTGTATTTTATACACTTGAAACTCGTTGTAATTTGTTGTATTTTTTGTATTTTTTGAGCAATCTCTGGCACAAGAATTTCCTTCGGGATTAATAAAGTTCTATCTTATCTTATTTTATCTTATCTTATAAATCTTAAATTATACTTGATTCTTCAAAATTGTTGAAACATGCTTCCACTTTTTTTTTTTTTTTTAAAGAAAACAACATTCAGTTGTAAATAAACATTTACTTAACAAAATTGTAATTTTTTTCAGTGTATAATCACAGCTGGATTAATCTGTTGGGGGCTCGGGGCAAATAATTGAAGTCGGGCCCCCAAATAGGGCATATATTGTGTGGTTGATAATAATAATAATTATAATAATGAGGGTTATTTATAAGCACTTATCAAAACGAGTGCTCATTACAAAGTGCTTTCACATAAAAACAATAAAGGATAGAATCCAACGCCAGATACACGCACATTTCCACATGTATTTACACACAAATATACATAAATCCCTGCACCACAAAAACTGTATTGTATCTGTGACTGCGTGGTAATTTGATTAAACATACCTTTCTTTAGGAATATGCACCATAATGCACAACATAAACTACATAAAACTAGATGTTACTAAGATGCGACAAGATGAAGTAATAATGGAGGACCTACCTTCGCTGATATTGTACTGTAGTGTTGCAAATTCCAGTGAAAATACAAAAAAATACAACATGTTGATAAAATAATACTTTCATATACAGGATACGGAGCTGAAACGATTAGTCGCAACTATTTTTTTAACCGTTTAAGTTATTTATTAAAGAAAAATGTTAAATATTCTCTGGTTCCAGCTTCTCCAATGTGAGGATTTCCTGCTTATCTTTGTAAATAGAATATCTATATGTATATATACCGTACAGATGCAATAGAAGCAATGCTTGCTTATTTATTTATTCATATTTATTCGTTGTATTTTAGTGGTTTTAGTGATCAGTGGAGCCTTGAGGGTTTTTTAATCATGTTTGTCTGTGTTTGTAAAATGTTTTTGTTACGATGGATACCTTGTCTTTTCTATCTATAGGTACAAATAAAGTACCCTGAACCTCTTTATCTTATATGCATTTTAGCCAGTTGCTCAAATAAAACAAGCCTGGACAGTTTTCACTATTTTTTTTGACATCTTACAAATGATTCAATTCATTGATTAATTGGAAAAACAACAGTTAGATTCAGTAGTTACAGCTCTAAAAGGAGACTAACAGAAAATGAGGACAACAATCACTATACCACTGTACTTACAGCTAAATACATGCAGTAGATGGCAGTGTTTTCCTCACCGTGTGCACTCAGATGAACATACTGAGAATTAATGGAATAAATATAAAATTCTGATAATCTTTCTATTATATATAAACATGTGAGAACATGTCTGGTCTGGAAACAAAACCAGACAAAAATCTGTTATTCCATATGTACTGTTTTTTTTTCAGATTTCCTTTGAGATAAAGAGCTTCTTGTTCCCAGCAGGAACAGTGCTGAGTGTGAGAAAACAATGAGTCATGTGTGCAGAGCTGGAATGTCACCGAGAACATTCACTCTACTTCACTACACTTTTGGTGAACTTGTACTTTACTTCTATTTTATGCAACTAGAAACTTCTCCTCCACCACATTTCAGAGGGAAATATTGCACTTTGTACTCCACTACGGCTACCTCTTAAACCTGCATTCTCTCTAACAGCCAGCAGGGGGCGACTCCTCTGGTCTGATTGTATCTATAATATACTAATATACTAATATACATATTAGTCTATGAGATGATGAGCCTACTTCTCTCTTGATTTATTACCTCAGTAAACATTGTAAACATGGTTTTATGATCTCAATCGCTAGTTTCAAGTCTTCTTCAATACAGCATGATGTTCATTTAGTAAATTATGGTCCCATTTAGAGTCAAATAGACCATAAAGCAGGGGATGCTTTAGGGCGGGGCTACCTTGTGATTGACAGGTCGCTACCACGGCGTTGTCCGTGTTTTCGTCTTTAACCCTTTCACAGTGTGTTTTCAGTTCATGAAAGTTATTATAACCTTCTTGGTCTCCTAAAAATATCTTATTCAGTGTTCGGTTGTACTTAGCTCCACCCTCTCATGTCACTTCTGGTTGCAAAAAACCAAGATGGTGATGGCCAAAATGCCGATCTTGAGGCTTCAAAAGGTAGTGTCCAGAAGGTAACCCACGAGTTGGGAAACTCTCACGAGATGGTTAAGGTTAGGCATTGATCTTGAAGAGTTAAGGTTAGGATAGTTTGTCGGGTAGCGAGCCTCGAGAGATTTTAACGTTTTTGCTCGAAATTTGTGGATTACCTTCTAGAAACGACCGCTTCGAAACCGTAGTCCACAAACCAATGGGTGACGTCACGGTGACTACATCCACTTCTTATATAAAGCCTATGGTTGTAATTAAGCATTTTTATGTTTTTACTTTAAAGGGAAAATTCGCCACATTTTATGCGGATGACCAGTCATTGTTGACGGTAAATGTAATCGATTGAAGCAATAAATTCCTCAGTGCTGCTATATTGACCCAGAAAGCTGATGTGAGAGAATAATACCACGTCCCTCTGTGTAGCATTTGTGTACTCAGATAAATCTGAATGTTCCAGGAAAGAACAGACTGTCCTAATGTAGTTACATTTCTTATCATCCTCGCACCTGTTTAAACTACCTAATCACAAGTAACTCCTTTGTATGAATAGACAATGCTTTCACACAAGCAGGGTAGAAGGTGTGGACCACAAGGGGGGGGAGGCTAAACCAAGATTATAAAGAATGCTGTAGTGAGGAAGCTCTTTGTCTCTAAATGACCAGAGACTGTTTATTAAATAATTTCTCCAACACTTGCCTTATCTTGGTGAGCTCGGGAGCGGCCGGTCGATTACATTTACTATCAACACTGACCAGACATCCACATAAAGGGTGGATGTGTGTGTTACATGTGTCTCACATGAGCAAAATAAATACATCATCATCATGAGGAGTGTTATAATAAACCTTGAAATGTCTGATTTAATTTCTTCCTTCACTCCAGCATGTTTTCTTTGTTTTACATAAATCCAAATTATCTGTCTAAATCTAAAAAGTTGACAAAATGTTAAATAATGGACACAATTGTTTTTTTATATATATAATTTTGATGCATCACTTTAATATTTGTGGGGTGGGGATCATGAATGATTTCATTCACAACAGTTCAGCAGGAAAAAAACACATTAATACACAATGAGTTGTTGTAAAACACATTTTTCCTGGTGAATATTTCCAGCTGAAAAGTTCCACAATTTTCCAATTTGTAAGTTTCTAGATTGCCTTCAGAATTTTTAGCATGAAAATAAAGTGGGTTTTTTTTTGTTGGTCGATCAAATACTGTTTATTTCTGTAGGTATCTGATGAACACATTCGTTTACATTCACACGAATGTTTACACAACGTGCACACTTTAATACTTTAATACCTGGAAGCTGGTTAAATGATTTCTCACTACAGGAACCATAAAACTTGACACATTAAATTCAAATTAACATAATTTTTGGACACCATTCACAGTCGTATAATCTGTTTGTACTCAGCTGAAAAGCTTGCGAAACTTTGGTTTAAGCATCTCCAGGTCATTGTTGTCCTTCATCTCCTGCGGCAGGCTGTTCACATTCATGATCCGCTTGTGACCTTCGTCAAACAACTTTGCACCGACCTCCTTCTTCACTCGATCTCTCCAGGCGATCAGCTTCGGCCGCCCTTCAAACACGTCCAGGCCGGTTCCAACAGGCTTCAAAAACACATGACAAACACACTCATAAAATAAACTTGAAGTATACTTGTAAGGGGCATCACAGTAGTTACATTATGTTTAAAGTAACAACCTGGTTAATATCACAGGGTTATTGTTATTCTATTATTGTACATTTAGTGATGCATTTCCACAAGAAAAAAACTCATTTCCTGTGAGATCATGATGAAACAGTCACAGCTGTAGAATTAGTAGCAGCAGTAATAGAATTAGACTATTTACTTAGAGTAGTAGTAGTAGTAGTAGAAATGGTAGTAGTAGAAATAGTAGTAGTATTACCTGCATGATCTCAACTATAGCCACCAGATCAGCCAGAGAGATTTTGTCGCCGATGATGAACGGTTTGTCCTGCAGGAATTTCTCCTCCAGCGTTTTGAGCGACTGATTCAGATCCTCGAGAGCGGCGTCCATCTTCTCTTTCGGGACCTCGGTTTCCATGACAACAGGATACATAGCCTGCAAACATCAATGGTAGCAGCAGCAGTCAATGTAGAAGTTGATCGTTCACCGTATGACTGTGATAATGTTCCCATACGACAGCTGCAAACGATACCTGATTTATATTTTTTGACTCAGTTTTCTTTGATAGTCATTAATATTCAGTATATACATTATAACTAGTGTATATTTCTGAATAAACTACACATGAATGTAACTTTAATAGTAGGAGAAAATAGGAGAGTATCAATCATTAAATAACTTTCAGTGCCACAAAAAAAAAATGAAATAAATAAAGTGATGTTTGAAGTGTTGAAATGTGTGTAGTGAGGCGGGTCAGGAAGGGGAGGATGCAGCGGCGGGATGATCTGCGACTCTTACCCTGAGCAGGAAGACCTTTGACCCGTGAGCTCTGAGGCTCATGTGCTGCCAGGACAGGTATTCATTAACACGAGCTCGCTGCTGCAGCTCAGCTGGATACCAGTGATCTGCCACCGAATGCTTCTGCACCAGGTACTTCAGGATGGCAGTGCTGCAACACAGACAAAATAAGAGGAACAAATTAATGTTCTGGTGTTTGGGAAACTTTCACCTTTTTGTTGTTGATCTACACTGAAATTAGGAAATTAGGAAAGCAGTGTTTAAATCGAGCCTGATGTTTCCTTACACATAAAAGAATGATCCCAGTCACTTCCACACAGTGAGGCATACAGCTTATTAATTAAACACTGGTATCGGATCGGTACTCAGTATCAGCCGATACCCAAAGCCCAGGTATCGCTATCAGGACTGAAAAAGTTGGATCGGTGCATCCCTAGTCACTACATCCTGACAGTAGTGCATGACACAGGTAATCTGAAAAAAATCATGTGCCTCTGTGTCCTCTGATGCTCCTAACGGCATCTGCCAGATTTCACAGACCGGAGGAAAACAACCAATCAGAGCCGAGCTGGAGCCTGCCGTCTCTGAGCAGCTGTCAATCACTCACAAACTCCGATCAAATGGTCAAACTAGACAGCGCTGATCAAATATGAATCAATATTCTGTTACTGTAATGACTATTTCTCTCCTCAGATGTTCTCAGAAACATCTTGTAGTGCACGGATTAGCTGAAAAATTAGAAAGTTTGTGACCCGGCAGCCATGTTGAGATCAGTTGAGGAAACGCCAAGCACCGCCCACCAGCCGGAGCACAGCCAACAGTCTCCCGTCACAGACTACATTTTCTAAAGCCTGAAAACAGAGCCATGAGGAGGAGCAGAAGTCTAGTTTTCTCTCAGAACACTTGAATTACAATATGCTGAAAGGTTACTATGGAATTTTTGACTAATGATGCCAGAAACATTCTGCCTACTGCAGGTTTAACTATAGACAATCATGCGATTAATCACTATTAAACATTTTAATGGATTGAAAGCCCTGATAAAAACATGTTGTACATTTTGTAAATGATTACACCACACACCAACCATCTTTTGGACTGAGAAAATTACATAGATGAGGTCGCCGGTGTATGTGAGAGAGAGAGAGAGAAGGTGGATTATGCACGCAATCTAAGTTATTCATAATAATAATTTTAATGTCAATGAACTTTTCGGTAAAGCCCTACTGAAAACCGACTCGTAAAATTATGATATTATGAACAAACTCTTCCTCGCAGGTTTCCATCATAACTCACTTGCTGGTGTCTAAAATATGAACGGATAGACTAATCAGACTTCCAAAACACTTGAAACTCCAGGCCATAAATATCAGCATCAACTTTCAAACATTATTCTAATCATTTGCAGATGTGAGGAAGTCAATCCTAAACCTGAACCATCGTCGTACCTCTCCGTCAGAACGAAGCTTCCATCCTTCATGACAGGAACCCTCCTCATGACGCTGACTTTTCCAAACTCCTCGCTGAACTGGTGTCCTGAGACAAACACAGATGAGAATGTCTTAAAATGAAGAAAATTACAGTTTGTTTGTAAATAGAAAAAAGGACATATGTGAAGGAGAAAAAGAGATGAATAAAATATCTGATTGTTGTTACATGAAGCAAATGAAGGTGTTTTTCTGGTTAACTTCCCCTCCCCATTTCCTTCCGCTTTCAAACGCTTCTCTTTTCTTTATTTTCTTTCCCCCAACACGTCTCTGTTATACTCGATCACCTCAGAGACACAGGAATGTTTTGTCTGGATGCTTTGACCTTTAACCCGCGACATCCCACCCACTGTTTGCTCGTGAAGTCGGTTAACTAGGGGTTAACGTAACTCTACTCCTCGCTGGATGAGGCACAGGTCAGATTTCTGGGTGAAATGCGGAAATGTAAACTGAGAGAGGAGGAGGAGTTTTTTTTTTAAATGATCGTGCATACAGAACGAGTTCAAGGCTGTTCAACTCCCAACTCCTGTAAAATGTGTTTACAGAGTTACAAAGAGGAAGAAAATGGGTACAAATATAACTATGCAGATTTCTGAGGCTACAAGACTACAACAAGTTCAAAGTCTGTAAGTCATTAAACTCTTCAAACATCATCCCTGTGTCTGTGTCTGTCTGGTGGAGCAGGATTACCTTTAGCGAGGTCCACCAGCTTAAACTCAAAGGGAATCCCGAGGGCTTTGGAAAACAGGAAGACGGAGCGGCAGGGTTGGGAGAACAGGTCCAGATAGAGCTCCATCATGTCAGAGTGTGAAGGCTGCAGATGTTTCGTTTCCACGGCGTTCCCCTCTGTGTCTTCAGTCCTCTCCTACCGCGCCTGTTATCCTGCCTCTGCCCAGAACTCCGCCTCTCCTCGCTGTGAGGTTCAATGAGTTTTGAATGGTGGCGACAGTTCAAAGTGAGCAGGCCGTCGTGGTTGAGCAGTCTGACCTTTGGCCTCGGCTTGGCCAGACCTTTTGTAAACACTGCTGAAATTAACAAATTTTTATCTGCCTGTTCCTGTAATCTGTGATCCAGTGTCCTCTTTATAATGAGTTTCCAGCAGCAGTCAGTGATCAAATGATAAAGACTTTTAAAATACATTATTTTTTGCTTTTTTCTCCACCGAAGACCTTATCCTCATATGATTTAAACCAATTTTTACTCTACTAATTACACAAACTATCATTTTATATCAACTACCTGGTGTCTAAAAAAACTACATTATTTATCATTAGGGCTGTCAAAGTCAACCCGATAATTTCTTTAACGCACTAACGCAACATGTGATTTTTAGGTTGGAGCGGGCTCAGTTTTAAAGCTAGAATGAAGATACTACCTAAGGAAGCTAACCATGTCATACTAGCTTGTCGGGAAGGATGTTAAACAATGCTCCAAACTTACACACATTTTTTTTTTTACAATTTCTCGGACATTTTTCAGATTTTTTTTTAAATTTTTCAGACATTTTTCAATGTTTTTTTTTTTTACATTTTTCAGACTTTTTTTGGACATGTTTCAGATTTTTTTTTTTTACATTTTTCGAAAAACATTTTCATGATTTTTTTTTTTACATTTTTTGGACATTTTTCAAAAAACATTTTAAACATTTTTGTGGACATTTTCTGACTCTTGTGACATTTTTCAGAGTTTTTTCTTTTTACATTTTCGTAAATTTTTCAGATTTTTTTTTTACATTTTTCAGACTGTTTTTACATTTTTCAAACTTTTTTTTTTTTTGGGACATTTTTTAACATTTGTCAGACTTTTTCTTTAACATTTTTCAAACGTTTTTTTTCTTTGTCAATCTTTGTCAATCTGTCAATCGATTAAAAAATGTAATCCCGATTAATCGCATGATTGGCCATAGCTAATCGCGATCTCAAATGAATCGCACATTTTTATCTGTTCCAAATGTACCTTAACGGGAGACTTATCAAGTATTTAATACTCAAATATGCTTGATTTTTGCTAATATAAGTATATTTTTATTATTTATAACTGTAAAACCTGAGGGCGGAGCCTGGTCCCCGGGGAGCGCTGCTCTCCAGGATCTCCAGCAGCCTCAGCGTTTTCCACTCAGACTCTGACGCCTTCTCTGAGTCCTGCAGAGGACAGACAACATGGAGTAACTGACTTTGTCGGATTTGTTGTTGACTTGCTAAAGATCCATAATAAAAAGGATATGAATACTTCTTCCACTGCTGGATGTTTGTCCGAACAGCAGATGTGACATCTGACCTTCCTGGATTAAAACCAGCCAAACTGAACCAATAACCAATGAATCATCTACCCTCTCTGGAATACAGCTCCCTCGGATATTATGGTATTTCTGAGCCGAGAGCGTGCAAGGCTTCATTTCAAGCCGCTGCAGCAGGAACTAAAGCAGCTGTCCTGATGCTCCTGGACGGGACTGTGTGTGTTTTTACCGTCAGGATGTGTCTGAGAACGATGACTGCTTCCTGCATGACGCCCTCCAGCTGCCTCCTCCTGCTGCTCTCTCTCTGGAGCTCCGGCCTCAGCTCAACTGCCTCGGCTGCTTTTTGACGGCTCTCCTCGGACACTGAGGCCAGCTGCTGTCTGAAAACAATAACAAGACAATAACACTGACTACATTTACATGCACACGGCCTCTTGCCTTATTGTAACTCTTCTGCCAGTGGCCCCTGCATGTTTCATTAGCTTGTCTTGTCTGTTTACTTCTATGAATGGGAGCAGTGAAGTCGATCAATAATTAGTATGAAAAATGGGGTTTGATACTTTGAATCTTGAGTATTTTAACATTCTTGAAATGCACCTTACATGACAGTGAGTGGATCTGAATCTCAGGTGTGGACGGTAGAAAGAGAGTAAACTTTTACCTGAGAGTCTCTTTCTCTGCCAACACGTTCTTGTGTGCGATGCTACGGCCCTTCAGCTCCACCTTCAGCTGCTGCCACTGCTTCGTCAGCTGCTCCACCTCCTGAAGAAGGGAAGATGTTCAATGATTTTGGCAAGGTAGGACATTTCTAACACTGTGTTTGTTAACAAACTGACAGATGACATTTTCCGCTTATCCCATCAGAGAATATTCTTTTTAACCATAAATAATACGCTCACATGGAAAAATTAAAATCTGCATTTTTTTTTTTGTTTTAAAAACATGTAGGCTCATTTTGCCTGTATTTCAGGTGCTCTCAGGTGCAGGTGTGGCATCAACTGGGGAAGAAGAAGAATCCTGTGCAAATCTTAAAGGGACAGTTCACCCAAAAATCAAAATATATATTGTTCCTCTTACCTGTAGTGCTATTTATAAATCTAGATTTGTTTTGATCTTCTTTTTAATTTATAAGGGACATGTAATGTTTTATACTTCTGGTGAATATAATCCAATCAATCTTATTTCCATAGAAGTATTTTGTATATACGATTCCCTTTGTTAACATCTTATTTTGAAAACCAGACGTAGTCACACGTGTCTACTTCCTCTAACTTCTCCAAGTCCGTCTCTAGCTCTCCCGTCAGCTCCGTTCTCTTTATCCATCCATGGTCAGCTCCATCGGGGCCGTTTGAATGCATTTAACATAAATGTCAGTATATGGGTGCTCTGCAGTTGTAGCGTCGGCCCATTTGACCACGGAGATGAGAGCGACGGCCGGCTCGACCGCACGTTAACGCGATACGATAACGTTTCCTGTCCGTGACAGAGTTAGCATGCAGCTTTAGCCGTGATGTCTAGCTCTGCTTTTCCTGCAGTGTGTGAAACCCAAAGTGTTTCCATCCTTTACTGGATGTGTAGTGTTTACCACTTTGGATTTAACATGTGAGGGTGCATGTCGTATCCACGACAACCCTCCAACGTTTTCTGCTTTGTCGTTTCAGCTCACTGCGGTTTGTTTTGGTTGACGGATACGGAACAGATATGACGTCACGTTACAGTGGCCACTGTGTCCACAACAGAATAGTTAACTGCACATATTGTCTCATAAACAGTGAAGTCTGTCTGAAAACACAACAAAGACAATGCTAGTGAGATCAGAGAGTTGGTTTATAGCTCAGTGGTAGAGCATTTGACTGCAGGTCAAGAGGTGTCCGGTTGAAGTACGGACGCCTCTTGAGCCTGATTTATATCACTTCTCGACCGACATTGTCAATAGTTGTCCCCTTACCTTCTTGCAGGTGAAGCTCTCCCGGATAATCTCTTTGAAATCTTTCTTCAGGTGGTCCCTCTCAAAGCAAAGATCCCTGAATTTGTCTCGCAGGACGTCTGTCTCCTTCAACATAGTCAAGTTTCCTTTCAGCAGGAACGGGAGCTGCTCTAGCCGCTCACTGTGATGAGCTCTCTCCTCCCGGAGAATCTGTGAAGTCTTCAACTTAACGAGTTTGTCCACAATGAGCTGCCTCCGAACAATCATCCTGTTGTTGGAGGACAGGGTAAACATTTACTGACCAATCTTTCGAAGCAACAATGAAATATCACAGAAGATCAGCATGAGAAATCTCCCTGACGATAAACTTTACTTTTCCCTCTCTGACTCTATTTCCTTCTTCAGGCTGGCGATGGCAGCTAGATGCTTTTGCTCCCTTCTCAGGAACTCAATGTCAGACACCATCGGCCTCTGCAGCATCAGCTGCTTCTCCAGCTCCTGCTGCTCCTGAAGCTTTGCTTCTGAGGGGAAGAGAGGAAGGTAAACAAGGAGAGGAGAGGATGCTTCCCATCGTGTGCTTCACACAAAATGCTTGGATCAGTGTACCACACCTTTCCAACGTCAGGCTTGTCAGGGTGGGAAAAAAAAATCGATTAACCTATGTATCACGATTTTTTTTTTTTTACGATTTTGAAATCAATTTTTTAATGCCAGAATCGATATATTTGCTTCATTTGAGTCTATGCGGAGGTAGAAGGAAGTTAATGCTTTTATTGTTGTAGTCTGACTAACGTGACGTCATATCCGTTCCGTATCCGTCAACCAAAACATACCGCAGCGAGCCGAAACGACAAAGTAGAAAACGTTAAAACATTATCGTATCGCGGTAACGTGCGGTCAAGGCGGCCGTCGCTCTCATCTCCGTGGTCAAATGGGCCGACGCTACAACTGTAGAGCACCCATATACTGACATTTATGTTAAATGCATTCAATCTGCCCGATGGAGCTGACCATGGATGTATAAAGAGAACGGAGCTGACGGGAGAGCTAGAGACGGACTTGGAGAAGTTAGAGGAAGTAGACACGTGTGACTACGTCCGGTTTTCAAAATAAGGTGTTAACAAAGGGAACTGTATATACAAAATAAATCTATGGAAATAAGATTGATTGGATTATATTCACCAGAAGTATAAAACATTACATGTCCCTTATAAATTAAAAAGAAAATACCACTAATTTATGAGGGAAATGTCTTTATTCTTTGATTTTTGGGTTGCTGGAAAAAAATACTAAAAAGTCCTGACAATGACTGATATATTTGACTTCAGGACATCTCTGACTACATAGATGCTGAAAATCAAACATTTTTGCTGTATTACTTTAGATATTTTCCAAAGTAAAAGTGCATGATTCAACTTTTTCCCACAACAAAAAGTTTACAAATATCTAAATAAATCGCAATACATATCGAATCGGCACCCAAGTATTATGATAGTATCGAATCGACAGATAGGTGTATTGTCCCTGTCCTATTAATAAATAAATAATTATGGTAATAATAAGTTGCAGCCCTAGTTGTCAATTTTTCCCAAAGTGCCGTCGCTGCAGAATGAATCCGTTCTAAAAGGGTGGAAGATGAAACAACTAAATACTGAGTAGCAAACATTTTTTCCATTGTCTCACCCAGCATCATCCTCTCTGATTTGAGTTCATCGAACCGCTCGTGGAGCTCTTTCATCTGCAGGCTGTGCTGCAGCTTCAGGGCCTCTCCGTGCTGTTCGTCCACCTGCTGCTCACTCTCCAGCTGCGCAGCCAGCTCCTTCGCCTTCTTCTCTTTTGCAACCAGGGTGCGTTTCAGGAACTCAGTAGTGTCTTTCATTTCCTCCTCCAGCTCGCTGTACTGAGAGGCCAACTCCTTGGTCTGTTTCTCCAGTTCATCATGTTTAAGCTGACATCTGCAGGTTGAAGATATGTTATTATATGAAAGAATCTAATGAGATTTTTGTTGTTTAAAATAAAATGATAACTGCACAAAGAGTTTTTATCAAGGTGAAATTGTGACTGAAGCTTGTCCTTAGAGTACGTCAATAGTGAGCTGGTGAAAATCCATTATATGTTTTAATTTGTAAAACAAGATCAGTACTTTAATGAGGTACGAGTAAGGCTTTGAGGCTTCTCCACCACATATCATACAGTTTTTTGTATATTTCTTTTAAATGATTTGATAACAACAACATGCAATGATCTGCAAAAGAAGTGGAACTCAAACTAAATTAATCAATTGAATGAACAACTGTGAAAACGCTGTTGCTCTAAAAGACATAAAATAATAGACAAACATATGAGACCAAGGCTGACTAACTTAAATGCCAAAATTGCATTTGAGAGCTGAAACAATTAGTCTGTGTTTCAGTCATTTTTCATGCAAACATTTGCAGCTTCCAGCTTCTCAAATGTGAAGAAATGCAGATTTTCTACAGTAAATTGAATATATTCGGATATTTTGCACTGATAGTTTAATTAAAAACACACAACTTGAACACATCGCCTAAGAGTCTGGGAAGTTATAATCAACATTTTCACTATTTTCTGACATTTTATAGACAAAACCACATAAAACAGTTAAATATATAATTACACAAACCATTTCATATCTATGGACAAAACAATTCATCAAGGAAATAATCAGCACATTAATGAAAAGAGCTAATTGCTACACTTAATATTAATTCTGGGTTATAGCTAGCTAGATTTTATTTATTATCATACTGTATTTGTTTTACTACCATATATACATTATAGTATTTAATTGTATTTTTACTTTCACACTTTAATACAGTATTGTTTTGTGATCTAAACATAGTATTCCTTCAATAATAGTCAAAGTTGAGGTTGTATCTTGGTCCCAAAACAGCAAAACATTTTAATTATAACTAAATATGTTTCTTATGAAGTATTTTAACAACACATTTAACATCCTGGCCGTGGCAATGATGTCAAAATTTGTCAGTCACAGCAGCATTTAAGTTGCACAAACATCTTAAGAGGCATAAAACTAGTACATATAACTACATTTATATATCATTCTTTGTTTAAATAAACTATTAAGGATTTATTTCGCACCAGAAGAGAATCTTGTCTGTAGTGTAACGGTAGCTCTTAGCTTACCTCTCCAACCGCTCCTCCAGATAATGAACTTGTACCAAATATAAAGACTTCTCTTTGGACTTAGAACCGATAATATCCGCCATATTTACGTGTTTGTCTTGTTCCTGCATATTTTTCATGCTTTGAGTTGTTAATATCCGCTTTTTTATCCTTCTTTTAGGGCACTTTTCAAAGAAAGTTTGAAAAAATAGGAGAATATACGATGAGAAACTGTCGTTAAGGTGTTGCTAGGGAATGCTGCCTTCAGGGACTGCTCGGAAAGTTCTACTCTTCTCAAAACATTTCAGACATATAATATACAGTATGTGATTTACTGCCTCTAGCAACTGCAATTAATAAGAGTTACAACAGAAAACAAAGAAATATTTTTTTTATGACTTTTTACTTTTAAAAAAGGAAATATTTAATATAATATAATATAATATAATATAATATAATATAATATAATATAATCATGAAATAGTGGACTTCAACCGGCCAACTGTTTGGGTTAGTTTTTATTTTTAAAATGGAAATATATAATAAAATATAATAATATATAATATATCAAAACTATGCCACTGGCAACTGCTATTAATAAGAGTTACAACAGAAAACAAAACAATTTAAAAATATACTTTTTAGGACTTTTTTATTTAAAAAAAAATAAAAAATAAAATATATAATAATATGATTTAATATAATCATGAAATAGTGGACTTCAATCCAACTGTTAGGGTTAGTTTTTTATTTAAATGGAAATATATAATATAATAGCATATAATAATATATAATATATAATATATCAAAACTATTACGGATT
This sequence comes from Sebastolobus alascanus, assembly GCA_916701645.2. Classification (NCBI taxonomy): domain Eukaryota; kingdom Metazoa; phylum Chordata; class Actinopteri; order Perciformes; family Sebastidae; genus Sebastolobus; species Sebastolobus alascanus. Next base: position 79,934 of record CAKAOJ020000290.1, read on the forward strand.
TATTCCAGTTGTTGCTCAGGAATGCTGCCTTCACGGACTGCTCGGAAAGTTCAACTCTTTTAAAAATGTGTTCCTAACTTAAGGCATAAGGTCCATGTTATTGCAGTTCCTCCCTATCACCAACAGAGGTCAATAGAGGTCAATATCACCCTCTGAAGTTCACACCGGTTCATGTTTGAATGAGTTTTAGAGGGAGTTTAGTTTACCTGGAGACACTCTGAGTGTGTTTGAGACAGACGGTGACGGCTGGAGAAACTCCACCTGGAATGCAACAGAAAGAGGACGAGGTCAACTGGGTCAACAGACATAAACTACAGGAAGGTTGAGCTCATTTTACAGTACTTATGCAACTACTTTGAGTCAAAATATTACTGCAGTAAATCATTTAAGTTCTATCTTAGAGGATTTAAAGAGAAATACCAGTACAAGGTCACTAAATATTCACACCTGAGCGCTGCAGACATACTTTGAAATCACAAGTACGCAGTACAATAAAGTATTACAGTATGATTTTTGAATTAACTATATGTAGTACATAGTGTTTCATATTTATATAGCTCATTACATGTTTATGGGTTACGTAATGAGCAAAATAAATATAACAATCAGTCCAAACAATTCAATATTTTCCACCCAGGCATTCCTCTTTGACGTCAACACTTAGCATGTTTTTAAATCTATCATTTTTAACCGTATTGTAGACGATAGCGTGACTGCTGTCTGCAGTTATTTTGTTCCTAAGTCGTGGTGTTTTTACCTCAAGAGGAGCCACATCATAAGGCTCCTGGTTTGTTTTCTGGTTCCACTTCTGTTGTTTATGTACAACTCGTTCCTTGTGTTTAAACCTGTTGGTATTTTGCTCAGGTTTTTTCATCTTTCTATTTTGTATTGTGAAATTTAAAAAAAATAAAATAAAACAGATTTTGTGATTGCCAGAAATGATGCAATTCAACCAATGTGCTCACCAAATTGGTGGGGGGGAAACAGTTTTTAATTAGCAAAGATTTGTAAAAAAATAACACAATTCAGAACCACTTTTATGTGCCAAAGTCAAATAAAAAACATAACATAATCTCTGCAAACCAACTTGCGTGTGTCTACAGTAATGAGGACTTTCTTTACTCTACTACTTTCTCCCAGGCTGCCAACATGTTCCTGTATGAGCATTTGTAAAGTTACCTAAAGGGAACCATCTCTGATAAATCAACATGTTTTTATTTTTTTCTCTATTTATTTTTCTCTATTTATTTTTTATTTATTTTTGATTATTATTATTCCTATTCTATTTTTTTTTCTTTTATTTCTATTTTCTAACTTTATCTCTCATTTTTATAAATTTTTTTATTTATTTATCTATTTATTTATTCTTTTTCAATTTTCTTTTCTGTACTTATCTTCTCTTCTCTCCTAATATAAGTGTAAATAAACATGTTTTTTTTCCCTCCCAGTACGTTTATGTATTCTCTGGGCCTATGGACGAAAATATTACTCATTCCTACTTATTGGAACAATGTATGGACATAGTGGGGATGCCGAAGCTCACGGACTGCCTCCTAAGGACACTTATGACTCTGTTGTGTCATGTCAAAACATGTGATTGTGCTGTACGACTGTACCTGTTGAAAGGAAATAAAAAGAAGTTAAAAAAAATAATTAAACTACGTCACCAAAGTCACTCTCGAGGCGCTTTCCCTGAGCGTTTCCTGTTGCTGCTGATGTTACGTTTACATTGTATGTAATGGAAAGCCTGGTGCGTCTACCTGAGCTAAAGGGTTTCTTGTGCGATGGTATCAAACGCCAACAGCCGTGACTAAGCACCGGTATTGACGCCTTGAGAATGAGAACGGGCTGGATACAGTAAATACCTCAAAACTAACCATATGGTTTGCTGCACATATGTGTTTACATTGCAGTCAGTGCAGGCGTACAAATGACAGCATGACAGCGTTCTTATTGCATACACCTTGTCGTGCGACCGGGCTGAATAAAACCTATGAAGATTGAATTACAATAAAGTACAATAAGGCCACTATAACACTTTAAATCCCTTTATAAAAGCAACATTAAATAGTGTGAGATTTTCTGCACCAGCTGCAGGTATTTTATCTTAATGCCACAGCTGAAGAGAGCTTATCGTCCCTGAAGCGAAACACTTCAACCACTCTGCCAATCAAAACTCTTTTTAAAACTGCAGTAAAGTGATGTCTGCTGACGTAAACTCATTATTTGACCACAGAGGATGCTGATGTCTGACATCCTTTAAAGGAAAACCAAGATAAGCAGCAGCAGCACTTCTCTGACTCTGTTTTGATATCCATTTTTTCCGCCGTCGCCCCTTTGGCCCTTTTGTTGTGGCGAGGCCTGCCAGGGGTCACCCGGGGTCACGCCACAAGGAGAAGGAGGGTTAATGCCTTCAAACCCACTAATAACCCCCACCGCGCCCCCCTAACCCCCCGCCAGGCCCGTTTTCATAGCTCTCTCCACACAGCCAGAGGAGGCAGGCAGCTGGAGGCTGGTCGCTTCCATCCACGCGTCTGGTTTGCATTAAATGGACACATGTGGTCTTTGTTTCGAAAAGTGCGGCTGACACGAACCCGTAACCAGCCGTATGAAAAAATGGATTTCTCAGGCAGCGGATTTAGTCTAACCTTTGTTCAGGGTTTCATTTTAAACAGGAGGTATCATAATGACAGGAAGCGTATGATTGGACTCCAGCCCTTCGTTACGGGCAGAGTATCGCTGCGATGTGGAGCGCTCCACCTGAGAGCGACTTCAGATCTGCTGCCACAGATAACGTACGTTAGATGTTTCAGCTCAAACTTATATATCACATGTCAGAGTTTTAAGGCTGGATGTTGCCGTAAAAAGCAAGACGACTTTATCTGTCCACGACTGAGATTTATACTCCAGGCTCTCACACAATGGCTCAGTGTTTAGATCAGGGACACATGGCGGTTGATGGACAAATTCGCTGTGGCAGCGATCAAACCTGTGACCTTTTTTTATGAGCGGACCATCTCTTTAACCACCAGACCTCCCGGCAACTACAAACAGCCACCGGACACTTTAATAAAGTCTCTTAAGGTCTAGTGATATTCTAGATTTACTACAAATCTCATTAAAAGAACAAAACAACAATGAATGCATCTACTAACAAGGATTATCTTCCTCTGAGCCATAGAGCTCTATTAAAAACACATCAATGAGCCTCACTGTGTCACTGGGTGTCACATTCCTTCATCACTATGCAGCCCGGTCGCACAAAAAAGCGTATGAATGACACAATAATTCGCAAGGCATTTAGCGTGCAATAAGAACTTCGAACCGTTCCTGCTTTTGGCGTGTGATTTGTACGCCATCTAGTCTGTACTGACTGCAATGTGATCGCATCCGCTTGAATATGCTACGCTCAGAGCTAGTGACGTAGAATAAAAAGAGAGAAAGACCATTTATGGCAGGCGGGAAAGGAGGAGGTGGATGGGTCCAACAAACACAGGACTTTCAACCAGGAGACCGCTGTTCGTGTCCCGTGTGTGAAACCAGAAGTAAACTTTGATTTATTTGTCACGTAACTTCTGTAATTAATTACAGCACTTCCAGAGTTATTTTAACCCAAACCGCCATCTTTTCCTGAACCTAACTAAGTAGTTTTATTTTGAAAAGACTGGAGCGGAAATTGACACGTGCGTCACGTGTTGCTGGACATTCGTAGGAAAACGCACAAAAAATACGTTGTTGAAAGTCGTGCTGAGCGTCACGAAAAAAAAAGGGAAATTTGTGTCTATGAACACAAATCAAATTGCGTGACTATTTCACGGACTGCCGTGAGACTGAGTTGTGAGGTAACAGCATGTGACATATACATAGTTGCAGGCTCATTTTCCTCCTTCAGGGGAATTAATGTGCTGCCATTAATCCTTCTAAAATACAGGAAACACTTTCCAAAATGCAAGATAATGCTTTACAGCAACCATGAGGGGAAACTCTGAGCCTTTTCATATCAGTGTTACACTCTGCTTCCCTTCAATCAGCTGAAACCAACCAGCTTCTCACCTCACTGAGCTTCACTAAGCATGAATGCAGGAACACACACAGCTACTCGTGTTCAAAAGGTGAGACAAAGTCATTGTTTTGCAAGTCACAAGTGAGTCTCGAGTTTTGACAGTAATGTCAAAGTCCTAAATTTCGTCTTTTGAGTCCTAAACAAGTTTCCAAACGCACCTTTCTCTCCTTCCTGCTCGTGCAACGTGATTTCTGCTGTCGGATTGATTTAAAGTACATCTTGTTGTCAGGAAAATGAAAGAGGTGATTTGCGGCACACTTTTTTGTAATATAATTTAATCTTGGAGCTTGGGGAGGATATCAATTCATTCCAAGTCAAAAGTTATATTTCACGTTTGTTTTGAAGTTGAGTCTAACCTCGACGTTATACTAGCGTTTCACCAAGGAGGTTAAATAACGCTCCAAACTTACGCTAAAGTTTGGCGAGGAAAAACTAGCATGTCCATTTTCAAAGGGGTCCCTTGACCTCTGACCTCCAGATATGTGAATGTAAATGGGTTCTATGGGTACCCACGAGTCTCCCCTTTACAGACATGCCCACTTTATGATAATCACATGCAGTTTGGAGCAAGTCATAGTGAAGTCAGCACACTGACACACTGACAGCTGTTGTTGCCTGTTGGGCTGCAGTTTGCCATGTTATGATTTGAGCATATTGTTTTATGCTAAATGCAGTACCTGTGAGGGTTTCTGGACAATATCTGTCATTGTTTTGTGTTGTTAATTGAGTTCATATTTCATATTGCATATGTGTCCACTCCCATGTTGATAAGAGTATTAAATACTTGACAAATCTCCCTTTAAGGTACATTTTGAACAGATAAAAAAATGTGTGATTAATTTGCGATAAATCAAGATTAAATATTTTAATCGATTGACAGCCCCAAGAAAAAACCTTCAGACGCAGGAGGGGTCCTGCATCTCTCTGTTGGGGTTTATTTCACAACAATGACTGGCTAAAATGTGTGTGGATGTGAGAGCTAAGGTGTGTACATGGGCAGATGTTTTCGAGGGTTAACCAAGTCAAGTCCTTAGCATGAACAACCTCCATCACACACACATACCGACTCAGCATTAGCTCACTGGAAAACCTCGCTGTGCACTTTTGTTTGTGCAAAAACAAAATGTTTTTGCATTTCTACCAACAAGAAAACACAGAGCTCCATCATGATAATCTGCGCACGTGATAAACAGATTCCATTCATGTCGGACCAACAGCTGCTGCGTCAGGAACAGATGGAAACCACTAAATCTTTTCATCTGAAAACCTTCATTTCAACTGGACAAAGAGACGGCAACACAACGGCTGGATGGAAGCCTGGAATCAACTCGCAGGTGTCAGATTGGGATCATTATTATTTTGATGTTTATGTTGTGTTTCAAACAATAAAAATGTGCACATGGATATTGAATACTTAAAGTCTACATGAAGGGTTTTACCCTGAAATACTCAGCAGATTACATTAAGTATGTAACACATCCTTTCCAGAGGTTCATATTTCAGTATGCATCCTAACGTTTTACTGCACTTTTACTTTAAATACTTTAACTACATTTAGCTGAAAATACTTTTATTTGCAGTGGATGCACTTTCTAGGAGCCAACATCTAGTGACCATTAAAACTTCTTAAAGCTTTTTGCATAGATTTTATTTCTATTTTATTAACATTTAGCCATGGATTTTGCCATTTGAACTTTTACAGTGGCTGCACCTGTACTGTAGACTCTGATATCCTTTCACTGATTAACCTCGTGCCACAGCATACCCACATGTTCAACCATTATCTTTGAATGGGTGTCCTTTTAACGTGCTTTAAATTTCATCCTTCTACAATAATCAGCATGTTGCGTTTTCAGCGTTTCCCCGCAGCAGTGTCACTTACACAGATCCCTATATGTTTATTGGACTTGGCAGTGACTTGGATCCTGATTTCGAGGCGTATTTCTTTTCTAATTGAGAGCTGCTGTCATGTGTTGGAGCGCTGCCACCTCTAGTAAAAAGTACTGACGAGGAAAATGTATTGGGACCATCTGTGGGGAACACGAGATAGCTTGTTTATATAATTCACGTGAAGACGAGTGGGCAGCGCAGGTTACTGTGAGAGTTACAAGAGAAGCCTGCTAACCCGAGAGAATAAAGAGTTTGTGGAAAGTTCAGAGTCAAATAACAGATCTGGAGATGAAAAACACGCAATAAAAATATATAGAGCATGATCGAGTTTAACTTACAAACATTTCTCAGCAGAAGGGATGTCATTGGTTGAGCTCTATCTGAATGGGTGGAGACAAAAACAAAACAATAATGAAACATAAATGATAACTTAAACTGCACTTTATTCCTGTGTAGGACAATGCAATAGAAGAGAGCATAAAAGCCAGATTTTGCATTTATTTTTTTAAAGGCTCAAAGTGTTCAAAGCTTCTAACCATTAAGCCTTAGTAATACTCCCAAAGGGATGCGGACACGGACAGCTGCGGACATCATGGACGCGTGACAGTTCTGTTTATACTGTCTGCTTGAAGTAGATCGCTACGCTACCACTTGTAGTTGTCCGCACAGAGCCTACGTGTACACCCTCTGATGACGAAATGTATATCACACGGACGCTTGCAGACGTGGAAAGTAGTCTAAAACTTTAGCCCAATGGGCAACCTCCGGGTCTGAAAAGTGAAGCCAAAGCTGAAGTGCCTTAAACCTGCATTCTCTCTAACAGCCAGCAGGGGGCGACTCCTCTGGTTGCTAAAAGTAGTCTGATTGTATAGAAGTCTATGAGAAAATGAGCCTACTTCTCACTTGATTTATTACCTCAGTAAACATTGTAAACATGAGTTTATGGTCTCAATCGCTAGATTCAAGTCTTCTTCAATACAGCATGATGTTCATTTAGTAAAATATGGTCCCATTTAGAGTCAGATAGACCATAAAGCAGGGGATGCTTTAGGGCGGGGCTAACCTACGAGGAGAGAGGAGTCGAGGTAACAGGCATTTTATAAAATCCGTACTCCGCAGACGTCGTTTTAAAGCGACGTCAGTTAAAAATGATGTATGGCAGAGCTGTGTGTTGCACCTCTTTTATACGTCACGGGCGCCGAAAAGACTTACGCAAAGGATGCTCCTGTGCATCCTCGCTCTTCGCTCCTCGAGATGCATTTTGGTAATCGAGACATTCTTCAAGATGGCGCGCTGAGATCGATTTCCGGGTCACAGGCAGGAGGACGGAGGAGAGAGGAGACGAGGAGATGAGGAGATGAGGAGGCACAAAATAGAGAAATGAGAAGAGCTCTCCATCTTACGCTCTGCACGGAAGTAAATAATTGTATTTCCCAAAATCTTAAAGTACCCTGCACACATTAGGATTGCCCATTTTTCATTTTTGCGCCTTAGACATGTATATATCATATCTATGATATCAACCTAATCTCATTGGAAGGCGTTTAAATAACAGAACATTTTAAGGGCATTCCCTGTGTCATGATAACGCATTTTAATCTTTTTGCGTGTCATTTCACGCCACGATGTTACCGTGAAACGGTCGTGGTAATGTTTAGGCAACAAAACCACTTAGTTAGGTTTAGGTAAAACGTCTGGTTGGGCTTAAAATAAGTATGTAAACTAAGCAAAATACGCACATAAACACTAATGTATAACTTAAAAATAACTCTTAGGAACACAAACACCAGTCTCCTAGTTGAAAGTCCTGTGTTTGTTGGACCCATCGATCAGTTGTCTTTCTCCCTTTTTATTCTACGTCTCTGACTCTGAGCGTAGCATTCTCACACAGATGCGTTTACATTCCAGTCAGGACAGACTACATGGCGTAGAAATGGCACGCCAAAAGCAACAACGGCGTTGTTAAGACACGCAAAATGACTTAGAAATTGCTGTGTCATTCATACGCTATGCGTGCCACTGCAAAATACTACAGTATTTTATTGCAAAACTATATTGTGGGTAATAAGATGTTATTTATGTGCTGTAGCTGTTTTTGTTTTTGGACCAAAATGTCACGAAGATATGAGTCTGTATCCTATAAAAACTGTTGACACATAATCCATGATTATTATAATTATTACATGTTATTGTGTACTATCTGATGTCACCCAACAACTTAAATAAGAGGGTGAAGACATCTGACCGCTCCAGTGTCTCTAATCGGCCTCTGTATGTATGCAACACATCTGCATCCAGTGACATTAATTATAGTCTCCTGTCCAGAAATAACACTTTCTTATGAAACCTTTCCCTTTTCTCTTTCATTACACTCAGAAGATAACGCGCCTGATGTGGTGCAGAGCTGGCAATTCCTTGTCAGGCAATCACATTTTATTAGAGCCCCTTTTTTTTTTTCATGTCCAAATAGGCTTCAGAAACCTGACAGCCATTACATAGTAAAGCTCGGCTAAATTCTTTACTGCTATTAGTGGTTGTAATTATAGAAATGATCTCAAACTGACTCACAGAGAGTTCTTTTTCCGTCACAAAGGGACGGAGGTGGGTCAGAAACCTGCTGTGGGTCCGACTGGGTACAGCTGCGAAAATAAATCAGCAGATCGTTCTCTCTTTATCACACACACGCTCCTTTTATTCTCATAAAAACTACACATTGTGTCCCCTTTGAAGTAAGTTCACATCGTAACGGTTCCTCTTTTTAGACTTTTTGGGAAGTATTTGCTTTGTTTCTGAGAGTTAGATTGATCAAACAACAGGTGGTTTGCTTATATCCACCTCTGCAGCTCACTAATCATCATCTTGTTGGTTTAATCCATACAAAAATAGAAATGTAAGAAAGACAATTTGTGTTTTTTAAAGGAGTAATATGCTGGAACTTGACAAACAAGTTATCCAGCAGCGTCACAGCTGGTTGGATTAAACAAACGACATGTTAACTAATGAGCTTTAGAGGTGCTGGTAGGTGTATTTTTGATCTTTGGAAAGAGCCAGGCTAACTGTTTCCATCTGCTTCCAGTCTTTATGCTAAGCTAAGCTAATCCTCTCTGGCGCCACCAATTTTACATGTCAAAGTCAGTTTCCAGGTGTTGTGGGGTTTTACTGCACAAGTTTTAAATAGGTCTGTCATCGATTGAAATAGTTAATTGCAAATTAATCGCACATTTTTTATCAGTTCAAAATGTCGCTTAAAGGGAAATTTGTCAAGTATTTAATGCTCTTATCAACATGGGAGTGGACAAATATGCTGCTTTATGCAAATGTATGTATATATTTATTATTGGAAATCAATTAACAACACAAAACAATGACAAATATTGTCCAGAAACCCTCAAATGTAAAAAAAAAAAAGTTTGGAAAATGTTTAAAAAAAATGTCCAAAAAAAATGTCCAAAAAGTTAAAAAAAAAGTTAAAAAAAAAAAAAATGTCCTCAAAAAAAAGTCGGAAAAATGTCAGAAAAATGTAAAAAAAAAAAAAGTTCAAAGAATGTCGAAAGATTTTTTTAAAATGTCAGAAAAATGTAAAAAAAAAATTCCCCAAATAAAGTCTGAAAAATGTAAAAAAAAAAAAAAAAAAAATTCCGAAAAATGTCAAGAAAAATATTGTCCAGAAACCCTCACAGGTACTGTATTTTGCATAAACAATATGCTCAGATCATAACATGGCAAACTGCAGCCCAACAGGCAACAACAGCTGTCTGCATGTGATTATCATAAAGTGGGCATGTCTGTAAAGGGGAGACTCGTGGGTACCCATAGAACCCATTTACATTCACATATCTGGAAGTCAGAGGTCAAGGGACCCCTTTGAAAATGGACATGACTTTTGACTGTTTTTCCTCGCCGAAATTTAGCGCAAGTTTGGAACATTATTTAACCTCCTTCATGACAAGCTAGTATGACATGGTTGGTACCAATGGATTCTTTAGGTTTTCTAGTTTCATATGATACCAGTATCTTCACTCTAGCTTTAAAACTGAGCCGCTACAACCTTAATATTGCAAGTTGTGTTAATGCGTTAATGAAATTAGTAGCGTTACAACGAATTTGCGTTAATGCGTTATTATTTTGTTAACTTTGACAGCCCTAGTTAAAATCCATCCGAAAAAAATAATTTTTGGAGATAAACGGTCGACTTTTACTTAAAGGTGCTAAATGAGAGATTGGGAGCATTTCTATTGCCTCCGCACGGCTCTCAACATGGCGTTAACAGCTGTAACCGCCGTATGAGAGCAGTGCAGAGCGGAGGCTGTCAGTTAGCCGCTCACATGCATTAACATGCACTAAAAGGCGTGCACGGCCAGACTGGTTACGTAAATAAAGCGTGCAGAAGCTCTGATTACAGCACACACAGAGGGAGAGAGATTTCATTCTCTGCTCAGGTAGACATTACTCCTCTATAGACAATAGTTGTTTGATGCTATATTAATGCTCTGGACATCGTATAGAGAACCTTAAGAGAATAATAAAATGTTAAAAATAAAACCTTGATTTCGTGTGTGTGGTAGATTTGTTGTGAGGGAGGTGTGTCTATATATCCAACATCACTTTCCTTTAATTCACACATCTGCACAGTTTAACATCGACTATATTTTTCTCCTCATAAAAAGGATTTAAATAGACTTGTAGAGTGTTTCGTGGTTGGCTGGTTAGTTTTTACTGTAGGTGATTGTGTTCTAGTAATACTCTTATAATAATCCTATAATATCTCCATATAGGTGTTGCAGTGTGCCTACCACCCTTTAAGGTGGGACAATGTGTGTATTTTAATAAGTATTAAATAACTTAATATTGGGTTCCTTGGTGTTGATAAAAATCAAGAACCACAGGTGGGTGAAAAACGCACAGCCATCATCATCTGTTTTGAGTTGACGGGCACGCGGCGGAGAAAGGGTTAAGAGTCACATGGTAGCGGGTGGTATTATCAGCCCTGGGCTGTAAAAAAAAAAAAAAAAAGAGTATGAGGAGGAAAAAAAAAACCTTTAGGAGAACAAAGAAATCAGAGTGTATTTAAAGAGAAGTAGCCCCGGACCCTGCAGCCGTGTGACTCCCGGCTTTGCGCACCGCTCACAGCTGCGCCAAATCCAGCCTGCCCGCGCACCGGCACCTCCACCACCTCCACCACTCCTCCACCTCCTCCTCCACCACCAGCACGGCTCCAGACGGCTCCGAGGATGCGGACGTCCCTGGCCGTGTGCTGCTGCTGCGTCTTTGCGCTGCAATGCCTCCCGAGCACGCTTTGTCTCCCAGTGCGGGGATCCAGCAGGTACAAAGTGGCACCGGTAAGTTTTTTTTTTTTTAACTTTTACTTGTTGCAAAGTCGAAAAAAAAAACAAAAAAAAGAGGAAGTTTTGTGCAGAAGTTTGGAAGCTGATTCATGTTTCTGCTGCAGAATGAGTCGGTTTGGTTTTACTTGTTGCCACATGGGACATGATTTACTCTGCTGCATTTTAAAGGAATCTGCAGTGTTGGCTTTCTTCATTCTTTCTCCTGCTACAAGTGACTCCCCCACCCCCTAAACACACACATGCACGCACACACACACATGCACAATAGTTTGTGCAGACTTTGGAGCAGAATGCGCTCCAAAGTAAATCAACATTCTTGCATGAAGAAATACTTTTAGTTTTAAGCAACACTTTTCTGCAGCTACATGTGCCCCTTACCCCTCCTCACACGCGCGCACATGCACGCCCCTTTCCTCGAATCATCAATGACACTTGTGTTGTATTTAAGAAAATGGTTATTTTTACGCGCGCACAGGAGCTGACCTGTCACTGTAATTAGCCCGCTGAGCTGCTCTTACTTTGAAGAAATGACTATCATCACTATTTATTTTGTGTCTGCTCAGCAGCAGCAGATCTGGGAGCAGTCATGCCAAACCCTGACGTCTCCTGCTCTCTGACAGCACAGTGTTTTGGTTTTTGCCTCCTGATCTCTGGGGAGGAGAGAGGAAAATAAAGGTTGCAGAGTTCCCCTGTCTGCAGGGCAGGAAGCAGTAATAACAGGTCTTAGAGGCATTTTGTCAACAACACCATAAAAGAGAGGGGTCCTCCATATGGACCCGTCATGACGGCGTCAGTGGCACACTCCTTCAAATACTCACAATCATGTGTTCTAGTGGCTTTTCTGGCTTATTTACTTACTTATCTGACACATTGTTTAATGTAAGTTTTGGTTTTGCACACCTAACCTCATGCTGCAACTCTTTATTTCATATTTTCATTCTAATATTTCCTCTCCATAACTCTGGATCCCATCATATTTACTATCCAGCCTTTTTTTGCATCCTCTCTCCTCTTGTATCTAACTGTTATTTACCCAGAGGAAGCTGGTTTAGCGTGCACAGCTTCTTCACAGGAATGTCCTGTTTACAGGTACACAGAAAAATAAGGAATTTATCAAAACAAAAACAGGCGGCTCAGACAAACAGTTACAGAGAAGAATGTCGCGGTTACACTGAGAATAGTCCTGGTGTCTCAGAGAAGGTTGTTTTTTAGGTACGACGGTTATGTTAGGAGACTGATGTGTACTGAAGCATCAGCCATCATCACATCATGAGAGCTGTTTGTTGCACAGCTTTGCAAAGCAGCATTCCAGAGAAATAAATAGCATGAGGTTGGTACATCAAGTCAGGGAAGAACAACCAGACGTATCAGAAAGCAGCGGTGAGTGTTGCTCTAATCTCCAGTAAAGAACCGTAAAGTTGAACAAACTATTTCCTGAAGGTCTTAAAGGTATAAAGCTTTGTTCATACTTGCGCGAGGAATGATGAGCTATAAGCAGGTGTTTATGTTCAACCAGCGGGCAACCTCCGGGTCTGAAAAGTGAAGCCAATGCTGAAGTGCTTCAAACTTGCATTCTTTCTAACAGCCAGCAGGGGGCGACTCCTCTCGACTTCTCTCTTGATTTATTACCTCAGTAAACATTGTAAACATGAGTTTATGGTCTCAATCGCTAGTTTCAAGTCTTCTTCAACACAGTATGATGTTCATTTAGTAAATTTTGGTCCCATTTAGAGTCAAATGGACCATAAAGCAGGGGATGCTTTAGGGCAGAATGAAAGTTAATTGTAACATTTTAGTCGCCTAAAAACGTCTTATTCAGCGTTCGGTTGTGTTTAGCTCCGCCCTCTCGTCTCACTTTGGCGATGGCCAAAAATCAAGATGGCGACGGCCAAAATGCTGAACTTGAGGCTTTAAAAACAGCAGTCCACAAACCAATGGGTGACGTCACGGTGAATACGTCTACTTCTTATATACAGTCTTATGTGCTCAACGAGTTGTTCTTTGCAGTATTCTCCGAAATGCCAGAGAATATACAAACAAAATATTCTACATTTATTCAACGAGTGTTACGGGGAAAACGGCATAAACCAAACTCCTCGATGCCGAGACGCGTTGTCCATCTTTATGTACAGTCTGTGGTCATATCCATTCTTTCAGCCAAGTCACAGCAAAAATGTATGATTTTGTGTTCACTTAGTGATCCACTGGTTCCCAAGCTCAGGGTCGCAAGATCAACGAGGGGTCACAAAATGATTAACAAAAGAAAAACATTTTTCCTTCTCAGACTTTCCTCTAATCTTTGTTTTTGTCTTGTAAATAAATGGATTGACTTCTTCAGGACTCTTAAGGTCACAACTGGTAGACATATAAGTGGTGAGGAGAGGTCATAAAGGGTCATAAACCTTATCTGACACAGTGAATATCTCAATGGGATAGCAACATTGCGTGGCCTGATCCTGGTATAACTATCAGTTAACGTGCTTCCTGTGTGTTGATTCACTAGTATCCACAGTATGTTTTCACATACTTTAAATACTTTTCCACAGTTTAATCCCCAGTAATCAGAAGCCGGGTCATTGTAGTGTAATAACACGTCTTTGTGGATGATTATCTGTGGAGTGAACCAGCTTTCTACACGTGAAGAATGACTCTTTTCTAGCTAACACATTATCAGAACTGTGTTGCACCTGTGATGACAGCGTTGTTATGTCTGCTGGTCATCTCACTGGAAAGTCTAATCTGTAGTTTTGTCAATTTGCCCCCCCCCTCCCATTGTTGACAAAAGAGTGAGTGATTACACAGGCCTGGACAGGCCTCAGAGTCTGTGGCATTCAGGGCAGCCGGATTCACAAAGTGCCTGTTTTCTCTCTGGAGTGAAGAGGGGGAGCTCACCGCTAACTGTTTTTGTCAATAAACTCCTCTCTGTTTTGCCCCATCGTGTCGATGTCTTCGGGCGAAGCGATTGGTCGGGGGAACCGTGAGAGCAAAGGTGACATCAGAGCCGGCCTGGGTTCCCATCGAGTGGATGTAGGTCACAGCTGCGCCGGGCTGTGAGTGGCCGATGAGACGCAACGGGGGGGTGGATGCAGTTAAAAAGCACATGCAGATGCTTTGTTAGTTAGCGGGAGGAGCTCCCAGCCTCGGTCTGAGGCCTTCACTAACAAGGTGAGAGGAGAACCCTGTCAGGACTGGCTGGGTTTGGCAGGATGGTGTTGGTACTCGAGTTCATTAAAACACACATCACTGAGTTCTGGATGGCAGAGAGCCCAAGTTGGCACCTTGAGTCATTTCACAAGTTGTGTCTCCATCTCTCGACCCAACTGGAGAAGTTAGCAGTAATAGTAAACACAAAGTACAGCTGAGGCTGATGGAAATGTCATTAGTTCTGCCAACACATTCTCACTCCCAACTCATCAGATACCGCCGCTTCAGTCCATCAACCATTACCGGGACTGGACTGGAGTCCATCCGCCGTACTAGTTTATCGATCACGGATGGCATCGTTCTCTCGAACGGATACAAAAATAATAATGGGTCACCAAATACACTTGGGCGCCCAAGTAAAGTCTATCAGTGTGTTCCAATCCGCAGGAGCTTTTGCGGAGCTGAACAACGTACCTTATAGATGCCAGCTCATGTGCCAGCTGCCGTAAAACCCTGAAGAAGAAGAAGATATTTTGGTGGGTAGCGAGCCTCAGAGTATTCGATTTGAGACGACCCTACCCCGTTGAAATTTACGCACTACTCAAGTAAGTACAGAGTGCACACAGTGCACTACATTGAAGTGTACTTCCAGAAGTACGTGGATGAAACACTGATCAAACTGACATTGGTAACAAATAACGTTACCAATAAGCTAACATTAGCTGCCAACCTTAACTTAAACTGGCAGTTCAAACCAGTTTTTCCAAACAATGTGCTGCTTTTTAGAACAACACATTTGCTATTTGGTATTTTTTTGGTACGACTTCAGATTCGCTTAAAAGTCTGCGAGACGAGAAGAATTTGAAACGACTCCCAGTAAATCTGCCATTGCTGTATCGATCATCGTGCTGAATCAAATGCGCCTGTGCGAGACTTTCGCAATTTGCAGGTTACCTTCTAGACACAACCGACCCACGGGACTGACCAATACCAACGTGACTAAAGACTGACGTGACAAAATAAGTCAACTTTATTTTTAGATTCACACGGGACACGAACAGCGGTCTCCTGGTTGAAAGTCTTGTGTTCGGTGGCGCTAGAGGAAAAGTCAGAGGATCACTAAAGTCAGTAGGATTCATCCTCTAAGCAACATGAATGTGTGTACAAAATTTCATGGCAATCCATCATATGGTTGTTGAGATATTTCAGCCTGGAACAAAGTGGTGACCGAGAGAGGAGCAGAGCCACGCTGCCTAAAAAGTGTTGTTCAAGTATCAGAAATCGACCTTTAAACAGCAAGTGTTGCTCCAGATGTGACTTAAAACTGGTGCTGCAATTAATACTGTGGTTTTAAAATCACTCCACATTCACTAGAACAAGAAATCTTGTGTTAACTGGGCCGAACGTTCAAGCTTCACCTCTGACCTTTTGACTGGAGTCTAATACTTCTCTGTAAAGCAGCCATCTCTGTCTCTCTCTACCAAATCAACAACCAAATAACGATGCACACAGAGCCTTTAAACAAAAGATAAAGAAAGCCTGATTTGCCTGGTAACTATTACTCCCCTACTGGGTATGTGCTCTCATTAATAATAACGACGAAATCATGAGTTAGTCATCCTGCAGCCAGACGTACACAGAAGATCTGCGAGGTCTCAGCGGAAGAGTTTTTGTT
Organism: Sebastolobus alascanus; assembly: GCA_916701645.2. NCBI lineage: Eukaryota > Metazoa > Chordata > Actinopteri > Perciformes > Sebastidae > Sebastolobus > Sebastolobus alascanus. The sequence goes on from CAKAOJ020000290.1 coordinate 96,051, forward strand.
TGTGCCAGCAAAGATAAGAGATTTCAGCAGATGCCCAGATGGTTTATATCACCTTCCACTGACGGGTGTTTCTGATCTCCACATGATATATCAGATTAGGAGAGTAAGAGGGAAGATAACGAGGTATTTGTTGATGAAAAAATGGAACACCCCCCCTCCGATCTGGCACTATAAATCCTCTCACTGTAAGCAATGCTTTGTCCCTGTTTTTTTAATCAGAGCACACCCTTCAAATTGAAACCTTATCTGTCTGCTTGTGTAAACACTCACTTATGACTTACTTCCTATCATCCGGATTCACTGTTACTAGGTTCAGACAGCTAGATATCATGTTGATGATTAACCATTTCTCTTTTTTTCTGCTAGAAGCATCGACAGAATCACCTGTAGCTTCTTTCAAACAACCAAAATAAACCGTATTTTCATTTAAATGCACCCTCAGACGCTTTGTTCAGACGTCAGAGACGTTCAGTGAGTTTCAGGAGGAATTTTTCAATCAACTTTTGTAATTTCCTTTTTGGATCCACTTTCCTTCGACCTTTCTTTTCTACGACTTCTGCTGCAGTTATTGATTTCCCTACTTTTCTTATTCAAAACACATGTTCTGTGGATGCAATGCATTCTGGCATGTGATGCTATAATTAGTGTTAATTTTATCATCATATTTTATCATCAAGTCTGGCCAATTTAGTCTCATCTCAGTCAAAGAAAACCCTAAATATTTTAGTCTAGTTTTAGTCAATGAAAACTGTTTTAGTCATCAGATTATATTGAACATTTCAGTCAATCTGTCGAGCCAAATTATCACCTGGTTTCTTTCTCCCAAACCCCGTTGTTGTCATTGTTAACTTTAATTTAAATTACTGTTACTGTTAATCCAGGTCCTCCTGACTGTGATCATTGAGTGCTGCTGCTGTAGTTCTGACACCAAACTGCTGCAACAGTCTTTAATATTTTCTCTCCTTTTTATTGTCAACGAAAATGAGAGATTTTGGTAAAGTTTTTATCTTTTAAACTACATTTTAGTCTCGTCTTTTATTCGTTTTTTTTCAGGCTTTGGATACACACAATACTATTTAGTAGAATCCATTATTATTAAGGCTGTCAATCCATTAAAATATTTAATCGCAATTAATCGAAGGAATGTCCATAGTTAGTCGAGATTAATCGCAAATGAATCACACTTTTTTATCTGTTCAAAATGTACCTTCAATGGAGATTTGTCAAGTATTTAATACTCTTATCAACATGGGAGTGGGCAAAAATGCTGCTGTATATATTTATTATTGGAAACCAATTAACAACACAAAACAATTACAAATATTGTCCAGAAACCCTCAAATGAAAAAAATAAATAAAAAAAAGTTCGAAAAATGTCCAAAAAAAATTTCGCAATATTGTCCAACAAAAGTCTGAAATATTTTTTCAAAAAGTCTGAAAAATGTAAAAAAAAAATGAAAAAATTCCGAAAAATGTAAAAAAAAAATCTGAAAAACGTCGAAAAAAATTTAAAAATATCCGAAAAATTAAAAAAAAAAAAGAAGTCAGAAAAAAGACCCATAGAACCCATTTTCATTCACATATCTGGAGGTCAGAGGTCAAGGGACCCCTTTGAAAATGGCCATGACAGTTTTTCCTCGCCGAAATTTAGTGTAAGTTTGGAGCGTTATTTATCCTCCTTCACTACAAGCTAGTATGACATGGTTGGATTCATCAGGTCTTCTAGTTTCATATGATACCAGCATCTTCACTCTAACTTTAAAACTGAGCCTGCTACAAAATCGCAAGTTTGGCGTCAATAACTTGTAACTCCAGGGGTTTTAAATTGTTAAAAGCGAAATGTTCAGAGTTTGTTTTGTATCTTGGGGGCAGCTGATCCCACGTCAGTGACTCAGCCGCTCAGACAGAAGTGTTGTGTCCGTGCTCGCTTGCTCACGTGCAATTTCAGAGCAGACAATAGAAATCCTGTCGGGAGACTTTGTGACGACGCTACAAAAATACCCCTCGGGACGATTAGTCTGTCACTTTCTGCTGAGAGTGCAAGAAGCCGGTGATGAGACGTGAAACTCCCGAAGAGCCTGAAGGCCTCGTGAAGGCTTGGAGGTTGTGTTGGTGGAGGTGGAGATGGAGATGGAGGTGGAGATGGAGTTGGAGGTGGAGATGGAGATGGAGGTGGAGGTGGAGGTGGAGATGGAGATGGAGGTGAGTTACAAGTATGGACATATCTAGCTTCTGGTTACAGTGATGACAAGATGTGTGAGGAGCAGTGTAGGGGATCTGACAGTGGTATTCACAGAGGAACATGTCTGTACACGGAGCGTCTGAACAGCGTCTCCAGTCTGACAACAAACCCCCCACCATCACCCCCCCACCAGGTCACCGTGCTTTAGTTTGACACGGAGCGACCTGCAGGGAGCCAGAAGGCCGTCAGGACGCTTTCACTGATGGTTTAAACCAAGAAACCTTCCACTAAGTGAGAGACAGAAACGCTAAAGTGAAAAGCAATTAGGGTCAAGTACTGTACTCAAACACTGTAGTAGTTAAGCACAGTACAGTCACGTATTTCTGGTACACTTTCTACTTTCCCGCCACCATATTTTAGAGGATATATTGTATTCTGTCCTTCCTATTTTCAGTCCTGTAAAACTAACATTTTACTGCTAACAGGCCGACTTGTGATTGGTTATATTCACACAGTGATACTACTCATAACTAAGGAATAGGGAAGAATAGAGTTGGTTATATTTTATATTTTATTATTGGCAAAAAAAATTGCAGTTAAAAGACTAACAATGAATGTATCTTCTAACAAGTATTGTGTGTGTATCAAAGTACGGCTGCTCGATTATGGCAAAAAAATCTTAATCCTGATTATTTTGGTCAATATATTAATCACGATTATTTAACAGGATTACTCACTGACTTTGGATACGGCATGCATTTAGAAAGAAAATTTACTTTTTACGTTAAATGCATCAATCTGGTGCACTTAGGCTCCGTAGTCCGAAACCAAGACGGCAAACTTTATTACTCCTTTCAACCTTGACAAAGGCAGCACAGACCAGACTCCTTCCTTTCTTACCTTTCACAATAAAAGCCCTAGACATATAATATTCGTGGGCGAGTATTTCGCATTTTCGTGTTGTTTATTCATCACGCCCCCCCGGTGTGTAAAGGCCTTAAAATGCCATTTTCCTGAGAGCAGTGAGCTCAACTCGACATTGTAGACGGAGCTAATGCTCTTGTTTGGGTTTGACCTTGAACTTTGATGTGAAACCTGTCAGGAATCAGGCACATTTAGGGTTTTACTCGGCCGAGGGGTCAGACAGGTCAAACAATCCATTTGAAACACAGTCGGGGGGATTTAGTCGTTTAACCACAGGTTTTTTTCATCTCCCTCTTTGAAATGACGGAGGCGGCTCCCCGTGCACCCTCCACTTAGAATTAGCCAAAGTTTTACGAGCCTGAAAGGCGACACTCCCTTCAGCTCACCTCCCTGATTGGGATCAGGCAGCGGGCAGCGGCAGTCTGAACCGTCTGGTTAGGGGACGAAGGTCGGCTTGTGACCAGGTGACTCACAGTTCAAGTCCCGGGTCTTCAACAAAGACCACAGAGGCTGCTGAACACGAGGCACAGCTGTGTACAGGACACTGTCCTCAGCAGCAAAACCACAGCATCAGTGGTGTGTTCAATGACCCGTGTTTACATTATCCAACAACTACTGCTGGACACCAACTGGGGAAAGTGGGTAACTGCTGCAGAGCAGCCCACAAAAGCTCCGGGTCCACTGCACGTCAATAATTATTATTATTATTTGATTAATTGCAATTTTTTTAATCACGCTTTTTATTGTTTCCTCAAGGATAAATGACTACAACAACCTCAATCATAACAACTAGTAGGTAATATGTTCATATAATGACAGATAGTAATAGTTAATTAAAAAAAAAAAATAACTATAATAAAAAAATAAATACAAATAAATATATAAAATATAAAAATATAATATTATAAATAAAAAATGTAATAAAATAATAATGAAAATAATAAAAAAATATTAATTAATATTAATTAATTAAATTCACAGACCAGATTGTAACTAGATAGCCAGATAATTGCAAATAATAATAAAGTTGTGACCATGTCTTGTAGAGAGACCCCTTGTCATCTAGTTTTAAGAGTTTCACTATTTTAGTTTATATTGTGGTCACATGATGCATATCAAGTTTAATTAAATTACCACAACACAAATAAAGTATTATGCCAGCAGAGGAGTTCTGATTACACTGGAGGGCAGTAGGTGGGGGGTCAGTAGGGGTCAGTAGGGGTCATTGCCCGCCCGGGGCCTCCTAACAGGTTAACCCAGCCAAGACGAGGACCTCTTGTGGCTGTTTAGATAATAACTAAATAACTTGAAGATGTTTTGCCACAAAAATCTCTTAGTGAGGAGGTCGGGGAGGATGGAAGCATCAACAAAACATGTGACTTAAACTCTGGAGACAGACGTTCACATCCTGTCTCCTACCGACAGTCAGTGTTGGTTTCTTGTAACTACGATTGTTTCCAAACCTTAAAGGTACCTTGGACTGTATAGAAGAAGAGGACGTAGTCACCGTGACGTCACCGATTGGTTTTGGCCGCCGCCATCTCGTTTTTTTGCAACCAGTAAAACCGGGACCCACTCATCCAAACATACTGTAGCTTCACAGCACCACGAGTGGACAAAACTCCACAAAGAACCTTTAACGAAGTCGTTTTTGAGGCTGAACTTTCCCGAACTTTATCCACAGAGAGGACAATAAACCCACAATAATAATTTGTAGAATCCAAATAAACCTTAAATAAATTCCACCATGTGTATTTAATCTGTAATATTATCATGTAAAAATCCCCAGATTTCCATAAACAATACTGAGAACATGAACTCGGTGTCCTCACTGGAAGCTACAGGCCTGTTTCGGCTCACTTATAGAGCCTATAGCTTCCCCCCCCCCCGAGGGTAAATAAATGGTTTAAAAAAGCAAACAAACAGAGACTGAGTTCCATGCTAGTTCTGTTTTCTGCAGTTTCAATCAACAGGCTTTAGACTGATACGCTTCAGACCTGCTTCTCACCTCGATAAGGGTTTTGTTGTTTATCTGCGGAGGACAGATAACGGTGCAGAGAGACAAACCTCAGATCACACTCGAGAAAAAGAGCAAAAAGAAGCAGTTTTTCTTTTAGCTCATTCATACCAACACTAACAAGCAATTTAAAGAAAACTGTAGGACATGAGCAGAAACGTCCCCCCTAATGTGAGTAAGTGCTTTGTGGCACAAAACAAGCAGCTTACATCTCGTTTAAACAAAGTGGAGCCCAGGAGGTGGAGCGGTGGTGGGTGGTGTTGGTGAGTAGGGGGCCTCGGGGAGGTGTGTACTGTTTGTTCTGGGATCCGGACCCATCACTCACTGCGTTTCTGCAGTTTGGAGCACATTCCATGAATCCTGCTGGGTTTTGTTCCCCTTAAACTACAACAACGACACGGTTTGAGTCCTGCAGAGCCGAGCGAGGCAGCCTCGTTCACACACAACAGAAACACCATCGTGACCTCACAATTATTATTCTGTATTTATGGATCTAGTGTGAATTTATGGTTGGGCTTTTGTCAGGTTGATTGCAAAATCTTATAATAATTTAATGATGCTCACAGTTGATATTTTCTTACTTTTGTTTGATAATTTTTCTTTCTTCTTCTTGTCAGGGCTCAAAAGTACGGAGTCCCGGAAGGGACATGGAGGGGGAAAAAAATCGAAGGTTAGAAAAAAAAAATGTAGGGTCCCTATGGTAGCTACAGTAGCTTGGGAAATAGCAATATGTGGCACTGAAATTGATGAATTTACTGTTTATCAGACCACAATTGAGACAAGAATTAGCTAGCTAGCACCCTGCGGTCCCTCCGCTTCACTCCCCGCCACAAGGAGACTACTTTGCCGAGAGGAGAGCGGTCGCTCCGGAGACGAAACCTCCAGTTAGCGGCTGTAGCATTGGGGGAGTGAGAGACGAAGTGACCGTGGGGTGCGCTAGCTAGCTAATTCTTGTATCATTTGTCTAAATGTTTTACATCAACCTGAATGAAAACATTCTGCAAGAGTACATATTTTTTTTCAACCTTTTTTCCCTCCTCGTCCCTTTCGGGGCTCCATAGCAAAGTCTCTGTAACATTAAAATCAAATTCCTGTGTGTTTTATGTTCACACAGACTTACTATGAACTCTTTCATTAGATAGTTTGGACTTCTTTTCCTGCATCTTTAGTAATCTTTAAGATAAGTATATTAATATTTGTATTTGATCCTGGCTGGATTATGTGAGAGAGAAGTTGTGGGAAGATTCACAGGATCTGATGATAAAAGTAGGCTAATTAGTCTCATCTCTACCAGTAAATTGATAGCGTCTTTTTTCCCACAGGTTGCTCTGAGCAGCAGCGGAAAAGGAAATGTATGTTATTGTGTGACAGGAGGAGAACACCCACCAGTTAGTGTAGCGCTGTGGCTCGGTTCAGCAGCTGAGGACTCAGTCCGATGACGAGGCTCTGCTCTGTAATTTGCTTCAGTGGAAATGAGCAAAGTCATTTCCTCTACCGTCCGATAATGGGACACCCGGGGACCGACTGTCTCTTAAACTGGGGCAAACTGCCTGGCTCGGTGACCTGATTATGAGTGTGTCGTCATTAACCTGTGACTTCAAAATGAACTAAAAACCAACCTGCACTGACTCATGAACACTGTTGTTGTTGTTGTTTTTGTTCCAGGTCTCTGAAAAGTTCCCCGACCTGAAGAAGAGAGGGAAGGTTCCTCACGCTCAGGACTTAGAAAAGGAGGCGAGTGTGCAGACGAACACCTCCAACACGTGGAACCGACCTCGCTGTGGCGTACCGGACTACCCCGCCCACAAGGAGGTGCACTATCGGGGGCGACACCGCCAGAGACGCTTCGTCCTGTACGGAGGACGTTTGGAGAGGACGGACCTCACCTACAGGTACAGACACCCAGATACTCAAATTCACAACATTTTATTCTATGTTTGCAAGCAAGGAGGGACGGCGTTATCAGCTGTAACCGCCGTATGAGAGCAGGGCAGAGCATCAGCCGTGGCCCGGCTATGTCAACAAAGCACAAAGAAGTTCAGAATCCAAAACACACACAGAGGGTGAGTGACTTCATTCTCTGCACAGGTAGACGTTACTCCTCTATATCTTCACATAGACAATAGTTGTTTGAGGTTATATTAATGCTCCATAGAGAAACTTTAACGAATGACTTCGTTTTTACGAGACAACACGGTACTGAAGTTCATGGCGGAGAAAATAATGACTCTATTGCAGGCAGGATGTGCTAGATTTTTAGGCACATTGAGTGATTGACTCAAGGAAAAAAACATGTAACATGGGAGGGCTTATATACTGCAGTACATATAAAATGAAGTCTTGAAATTATGATTCTGACAAACGGGTGCCGGGTTTCTTTCATCTAAGGCCTTGGCACCGTCGAGCGTCTGCTGGCTGCTGCCTCTCTGTCTGTGTCTCCTGGGGTCTCTTTCATTGTACTCATTCTTTAACACAACAGTATATTAGGACAGACAGAGAGAGAAGGGGGGGGGGGGGGCAGCACCGGCAGCACAGACTAATAAGATTCTGCTGGATCGCACCAATAAAGCGCTCACACCTGACAAAGTGAAGTGGTTAACCAGGCAGAGTCAAACTATACTTCTGCAAAAAACCTGACAGGGTTTGTCCTTCTACATGACTAAAATATGAGCGCTGAAAGAGTGGAGCCACGCTAATGAGGCCCCGTGTTTACTTTTTATTTAGAATCAGTCAGCATTTTGAGCTCGAGAAGCAAGTTCTGGCACGACTCTTGAAGTCAGCTGAGAGCTGAGAGTTGTTTTAACGGCTTTAACGGTTGTTAACGAAACTGAAAGAGAGGCTGCAACACGTTAAAGGACTGAGCTCGTTGTTGTGCTGTCGCAGGAGGGGAGGAGAGTTCGTTGACCAGCCATACTTATATTCTAGGGCTGTCAGTCATTTAAACTATTTAATCCCGATTAATCGCAAATTAATCGCACATTTTTTATCTGTTCAGAATGTACCTTAAAGGGAGATTTGTCAAGTATTTAATACTCTTATCAACATGGGAGTGGACAAATATGCTGCTTTATGCAAATGTATGTATATATTTATTATTGTAAATCAATTAACAACACAAAACAATGACAGATATTGTCCAGAAACCCTCACAGGTACTGCATTTAGCATAAAAAATATGCTCAAATCATAACATGGCAAACTGCAGCCCAACAGGTAACAACAGCTGTCAGTGTGTCAGTGTGCTGACTTGACTATGACTTGCCCCAAACTGCATGTGATTATCATAAAGTGGGCATGTCTGTAAAGGGGAGACTCGTGGGTACCCATAGAACCCATTTACATTCACATATCTGGAGGTCAGAGGTCAAGGGACCCCTTTGTAAATGGACATGACAGTTTTTCCTCGCCAAAATTTAGCACAAGTTTGTAGCATTATTTAGCCTCCTTCATGACAAGTTATTATGACATGGTTGGTACCAATGGATTCTTTAGGTTTTCTAGTTTCATATGATACCAGTATCTTCACTCTAGCTTTAAGCTTGAGCACGCTACAACCTAAAAATCGCAAGTTGCATTAAAGAAATTAGTGGCGTTTGTTTGACAAATTTGCACTAAAGTGTTATTATCGCGTTAACTTTGACAGCTCTATTAAAAACACATCAGTGAGCCACACTGTTAACTGGGTGACATGTTATCTTCATCACCATAAACACACACACTGTAGTTTATTTTGACTCAATTTCACAAACATCGTCCTGCTGACACTAATACTCACTAGAGCACCAAATGTGGATTAATCCGCCACTGAAAATAATCCACAACAAATGCACTATTTCCTCCTGTTTGTTTGATAAAAACTACAGTGAGCAGCTCACTAACGCCTGCATTATCCTTTAATAAAAATCTGGTGTAATAACTTATTCGAAGCTCAGCAATGTGGGTCTGATGAGTCATATTTAGAAAAACATTTCATCTTTAATCTACAGGGTATTTGTTTTGAAAACCTGATAAGCTCAAGGATTTCAACCTGTGTGAACTTTGCACTGGGGAAAGTCCCTGAAGTCAATCTGCACAAATATTTGCACCATTATCTTTTTGCACTGTTTGCACAACTATGACTCTTTTTACACCTGGGTTTAAATGAACATTCTTTAGGAGATGTCATGGTTTAGCTCTCCCTCTCCTCCTACAGTTCATACTAAACCAAAGAGACAGTGGTTGAGATGAACACCAGTGGTATTTTTTATAGCTAGTGTTCCTCTAAATTAAAACCACATTTCCCATAAAACCCTGCTGCTTCCCGTCCCTCTTGACCCTCCTTGCATTATAAAAGAGGAGAGCTGATGACAGCCAGTATAAATTCCTGCAGCGTAGATAACATGCTCTGGACTTGTGCCATAAAATGATGCAGCACATTTTTCTCGGAGGCTGACAGTCGTCTTAGAGATGCTCTTGTTTGTCCACAGTGGCTGTAATTATACATCTGAACTCCACTTAACGGATGCTGAGAATGCTACACATAATACCTTTACTTTTATATACCTTTATAAACCAATAAAACCTGTATATGTAGAGGTATCCTGATTATTAAAGGTATCCTGATTACCTTAAATAAACAACTGCTTAAACTGCTCATATCCGGAATTGAACGCTATTTTGGTAAATACAGGCATTTGCTTTCTTTCTGAGAGCGAGAAGATCGATCAATCTCTTGTCTGTGCGTTGAGTACAGAGCTGGAGTCAGGACGTGTTTAGCCTAGCTTAGCATAAAGACTGGAAACAGGGGAGAGAGTTAGCCTGGCTCTGTCCAAAGTTAAAGAATCTGCTTACTAACACCTCTAAATCTCTTTACTTAACATGCTGTGTCTTGTTTGTTTGATCTGTGCACAAGCAGGAGTTATGTGCTGCCTAAACTATTTCGCTGCCAGGTTTGGTACCATTGTGCCACAACCAAAACTTGTAATTGGCAACCCGCGCTATAGCCAGAAGCGCTGCACAGAATACAGGCTAAACACGTCCTGACAGCTCCGTACTTCACCCACATCAGAGAGGTTTCATTCTTCTCATCTCACTTTAAGAATGCGTTTATCTTAAAATGTTAAACTATTCCTTTAACTTAAGCCAAGATCAGACTACACAACTTTAAAAGTCGTCAGATCTCAGTACTGTTCACACTACACGACTTCCTGTCTTGTAATCTGGAGTCTTTAAGTCGTCGTGGTTTTCACGCTACATGACTGACCGGAGACGGGAGGTCAAACAATATAAGATCTGTCCCCGGAAGGAATCCCAGATGAGGTCAACAAATGACGTTTAGTCATGAAAACACAAGAAATACACGGTAAATGGCGTGATCCCATACGCGAGACACATTGCTGATGCTCTTGTTGGCAATGTTGGCCTGACTTCATCCATCCATCCTTCATGAATTTATCAGTACAAAGTAAAAACTAACATCGCTAATTCTTCCTGCCCGTCGTCCGCCATGTTTGATCGCCAGAGATTTTAGTAGTCGGGCCTCTTGTTCTTCATGAATGAATCTGTTAGTGTGTGGTTTGCCGTTTTGGCCAAATCGCATATTTCCCAAACTATTAATTTAATTTCAAGACTGAACCTGTTATCGTTCTGCAAGTTATTACTCTCATCATACAAAGCCAAAGTCCATTTAATTAACATCTGATTATGTTGGTTATTGTTGATATATTCCATGCCAAATGTACTGAATACTGATAGAATAATTCATGAAGTGTTTGAGTCCTGTTTGTAAGATAAGGAGGGGTTTTTTCTCACTTCTCACTCTGGGTGGTTTTATCTGAAAGGAGCAGGAGGAGACGGTGATGCTGTGTTTTGTTAGCGAGCCTGAGGGCGTCAGTAACAGCAAACCTCCACGCTGATGAGACGACTGCAGATATCAGATTAAAGGGAGGCATGCGAGGCTGGTGGTCTCTCTCTCTCTGCTACTGTACTCTACATCCTGTGTGTGTGTGTGTGTGTGTGTGTGTGTTTCACACCTGCATTGATCTCCCGCAGGATCGTTCGGTTTCCCTGGCAGATAGGTGAGGAAAAGGTTCGACGTGTCTTTCGGGAAGCGCTGAAAATCTGGAGTGACGTCACTCCGCTCACCTTCACCGAGGTCCACGGCGGGAAGGCCGACATCCGCATCGACTTCACAAGGTGGGAGCACTGACACGTGGGCAAAAAAAACATCTTTAAGATATAATTTAAAAGGAAAAGGAGCCTGAACACATGCAATATGTGTAGATTTAAAAAGACAAATATTATAGCAAAAGGAATGTTTTCGCTCATGACTCTAAGGGTGACTACGTCTGTCCGTCTATTGGATGGATTGCCTTGACATTTGGTCAGATATTCACGTTCCCCTCATGATGAATTATAATGACTTTATAATAATGAACGTTATTTATGCAGTTTTTTTTCAAAACAGAGTTACAAAGTGTTTCACATGTTTGGAACCAGGAACAAAAACATTTCAGTACTGCAATGAAATAAAATCTATTACAATTACAACAATACAAAATGGAAATAAAATACCCAAAAGTAATATTAAAAAATAATAAAAAGCAACAACATTAAAAGATTTGAGTGAGATATTTAAATCTGGATCAAAGTGGTCGACCAACCAAAATGTGACAGACATCCCCACAGCTAGGTGGCTAACAATGATGTAGATATTGTTGTTCCTAGTTGGCTAAAAGAAATTAAATCATAAACAAGACTAAAGGCTCTTTTTGGGGGCCAGACCTGGGGGCGTTTTTGTTGAGCAATTAATTCACACGTCAATATTTTTTTTCGAACTGTTGTTTTTGTCATAAATACTTTCACACAACGCGTAAAAGCGGCGTAATTTTTCTGAGAAACCAGCGGCAAATTCACTCAGAGCCTTTCGCTAAAAGGAAACTCAATAAAATAGCTTACAGTAGTTTAGATTATACGACAATTTAAGTCAGACAGACTGCCAGACGCTGCTCAGTAGGATCCTGGTAGTTGGTAGCTGCGGTGCTCCTAACGGCATCTGCAAGATTTCACAGACCGGAGGAAAACAACCAATCAGAGCTGATCTGGAGCCTGCCGTCTCTGAGCAGCTGTCAATCACTCGCTCACTCCGATCAAACGGTCAAACTATGCCGCGCTGATCAAATGTTTCCAGAAACATCTTGTAGTGTACTGTTTAGCTGTAAAATGTGTTCTTAGTTCTACATCTTCTAAGTTGATGCCAGAACTCACCAGCCTCAATCCAACATGTACTTACATCACAAAGTCCAATCAACAGTGTGCATGTAGGACACCATTTATGTCTTTAAGAACTTTTTAATCTCAAACAAACAGTTAAACATTTTAAATCTGTTTATGAATGCAGGCCGGCTGAATCAGAGCAATTTAAATCAGATGTTTGTTACAAAGAGCCTCAGAGAGACGGAGAGATAAAAACAAGAGATAGAGGAGCGAGAGAGGACAAAGAGATTATAAACTCCAGAGACACTAAACCACAGTTTTATGGGGGATCTGTGTCATCTCGGAAATGACTTCATTTTCTTTTATGTAGCTTGTTTTGTTTCTTCCTGCAGAGATTTCTTGTTTTTCCCCTTTTGAATCATCATTCAAGCTTTATTGTTTGTCAGGTCACAGTAAGCCTTGTTTGAGCTGCTGCACAAATAAACAAGCATTCTTATTTTGATTTTTTTTTTCTTTCTTTGTTTTGTGTCAATGCAGCAATTATATTTTTCGTTATATATTACATTAATGTTTTATGGAGTTAAAAATGTTTAATAAATTAAAATATTGTTGAGATAAAAAGACCCAAAAAGGGGGAAATAAAATGAGCGACAAATATCAGAGTGAAATTATTTTGTTTTAATTAATTTTATCAACTATATTATGGAAAAGGAAGAATTATAAGGTTTTCTTTATTTTTACCAACTGATTGAAGGTCAAAGCAAACACAAAGTGAGTGTTAAGATTTCCTTTTTCACGTATTCAGTTATATTTTTGACTCTTCTGATAAACTTTTACTGAATTTTGTCGGTTTTGGGGGGCTTTATTGAAGCGGTGACACATTTAAAATTAGTCAAATAATTTGATTTTTTAATCAAAAAATTCTAAAATGTGAATATTTGCTAGTTTTCATTAACTTTCTGTGATATTAAACTGAATATATTTGGGCTTTGGATTGTTAATCAAAACGAGCAATTTCAATATATCAACTTGTTTTGTGTAAACATGTAAAGTTTCATTTATAAAGTTCATCATGCTTTAAAACTCCAGAGTGGATTTTATGCTCATCAGAGTGTTTTATTTACGGACCTGCAGGTACTGGCACGGAGACAACCTTCCCTTCGATGGCCCGGGTGGGATCCTCGCTCACGCCTTCTTCCCCAAAACACACCGACAGGGCGACATTCACTTCGACTACGACGAGTCATGGACCCTCGGAAACCACATGGGTGAGTGTTCGTCTGAGAGGAAAAGAAGAAAACAGGTTTTAATTTAACTAACATTTACTTCTTTTTGACTTTTTTTGTTGCTTTTATAGAACATAAAGAAATAAATAATAACAGAACAGACCAGGTCACCAACGGCATCATATGTCATTATTTCATCAATACAATTCATACATAATAAGGTGTCTAAATAAACGTATTTTAGACACCTAAAAAAATCTGTTTAAATCAGTTTAAGTGTACGCTATATTTAGAATATTTTCGCTGGTTTACCTTGCAGCTGTGCATTCTATGTTTCCGACGGAGAACTGAAGCCGTTATCTATGCTCTCTTCAAAGCCACCAGACTCCATTGACAAAAACAGTAATTTTACCTCTCAGAACACAGGAGTTGCTGATCTATCGCTGCATCAATCGGTTAGTTTGTTTGTGTTATTGTGTGACTTTGGTGTTTTAAAGGGTTAGTTCGGATTCACCAAAATCACACAATAACACAAACTAACTAACCGATCGAGGCAGCGGTAGACCAGAAACTCCTGTTTTCTGAGAGGTAAAATTAAAGGTTTTTTCAATGGAGTCTGGTTGCTTTGGCGAGAGCATAGATGGATACATCTCACTGGTTGAGTTCATCGTGAACTCAGGTATGAAAAGTCAAATATATCTGACACATCTGTAACACAAGGATCTATCAGGACAGGGAAACAGGGATGTGAGTCAGCAGGAAGCGGTGAGCTACTTTTTGATGACTCTTTGGCACTGTATCGTCTCAGGTAGCAGAATCCCTCCGTCAGGTCAAAACAAACTATTTCCTGACACCATTTGAACCAGGTGTGGTTTTCTGAGTCGTCTCTACTCCACACCCCCCCCCCCCCTTCAGGCACAGACCTTCTCCAGGTTGCTGCCCATGAGTTCGGGCACGTCCTGGGCCTGCAGCACTCCCGTGAGCCGGGAGCCATCATGTCCGCATACTACACCTTCTCCTACCCGCTGAGGCTGAGCGAGGATGACAAGCGAGGCATCCAGTACCTGTACGGGGCTCATCCGCAAGTCCTGCCCTCGCCGCCACCCCCGCCACCGCCTCCTCCATCAAACCCAGAGACCAACGAGATCATGACTAACGTGAGTGGAGCTGATGCAACATTTAAAGAACCAATCGTGCAGAAAAAAGCTTAAAATAACTGGTAATATCAAAGTGTTAGGATGTCTGTAGACACTTTGTCTTGTTCAACAAATCCCATGAAAACACCAAAACCAACTGACTTCCTGTCTGTGGCTCTCAGCTCTAAGCCCATTGGTTCCTACTGAAGGCATGAATCTTTAAAAACAGCTCACAAATAAATAGTTTCATTATTTAAAAAAAAAGTCTCATTAATTTCCTAAAACAGCCGGTCACTGTAGTTTTTATTAAAGTGTACTAAAAACAGGAGGAAATTACTGCATTTGTTGGGGACTATTTTCAGCGGTGGATTAATCCACATTTGGTGCTCTAGTGAGTATTTGTGGCAGCAGCACGGTGTCTGTGGGACTGAGTCTAAATAAACTACAGGGTGTGTGTTTATGGTGATGAAGGAACATGTCAGCCGGTGCAACAGTGTGGCTCATTGATGTGTTTTTAATAGTTTCTGGACAACAATGGAGCTCTAAGGCTCAGAGTAAGATGATATCCGCAGGGATTACTTTTCATTTTTATGGGATTTGTTGACAAGAAGAAGAATATGGAATAGCTCCAGCCTCATCCCATAAGAGTTAGTGGTTTCTGTGGTTATGACACACTTAAATAGAGTGAATATCTTTGAAATTACCACATCATACAAGAGTGTATTTTTGAACCACAGATGATAAATGAGGGTCAATGACAAAAATTATCTTTTAGTCTCACAGCAGGCGAACACTTGGATAAGGTTCCTTTTCAGGTTATTTTCTCTTGTGAAACTTGTAACTGTTTTTTCTCTACTTTATTTTGGGATCCTTTCAGACAGTAAAACGACCTCTTTAACACTTCATCTCACTGCAATAAAAATCGCTCTTGCGAGAAACTTCACACATGCATGATGTGCCTCATTTCCAGCCCGACGCCTGCCAGACGGACTTTGATGCCGTGTCTATGATCCGAGGGGAGCTGTTCTTCTTTAAGGCGGGCTACGTGTGGCGGATCAGGGACGGGCATCTGGAGAGCGGTTACCCGGCGCTGGCGTCCCGTCACTGGAGGGGGATTCCCGACAACATCGACGCCGCCTTTGAAGACAAGTCGGGGAATATTTGGTTCTTTCAAGGTGGGCAAGCGAGGAGCGTTTGAGGCTGTTATGTGGTTTATGGTTTCAGGATCATCTATAAAGATCTTCTGTAAAGTATCACTATGCACTTTTAGGCAGGTTTAAACAGGTGTAAAAATGTTAATTAACACAGAGCTGTAAAATTATTGCAATCACGTGTTTCTGTGAGTATTTCCGTTAGATGTGGTTAAGGTAGTATTTGCAATAGTGTGTGTTTCAACCAGATGTGAGTTATCTGCCCTCACTGTGAGGAAATTGTTCATTTGCAGCAAAGACATTGTCCAGTCACTAAACACCTTCTAGCAGCCATGTTGGATGTCTTACACTCTTGGGCATTTTGCAAACAGCTCTATTTTTAACATGACTGACTGGATCTTAATTTAAGCAACAAAACACAGAACTTTACCAACAAGAGGCGTCCCGATTGTTCACCATCTCTGTCTCTGTGCAGGTGAGAACTACTGGGTGTTCGACGCTGAGATGCACATCAGAGGGCCGGAGTCCATCAGGAGTTTGGGTCTGTCGGTGTCCGGGATCCAGGCGGCGCTGCGCTGGGGCCACGACTCCAACTACAACACCTACTTCTTCAAGTCGGGCAGCTACTGGAGGTTCAGCCCCCGCGAGAACCGGGTCGAGTCCGTGTACCCGCGCAGCATGCAGGACTGGAGCGGCATCCCCAACGACGTGGACGCCACTTTCAGGGACATCTACGGTACGGTCCAAAGACAAAAAGTCAAAAAGTCAACACAGTTCAGAGTCCTTATTTGTGGTTTAAAAAGTTAGTTTTGTTTAATCTCACATTCTTGATTATTTCAATTCAATTCAATATATTTTGTCGTTAAAATTCAACTAATTCCCACAATATTTGCGAGATCTTTTTTTCAGATCCTTTTGAATTTTTCCACAAATGAATGGTCAGACTAGAAGCAGCGCAGTTTTGGGTGCATAAAAGAGCTGTCCTGGGGCCAGTTGCATAAACTTAGTTTAAGACTAGTTTTGGACTTAGACTGGTCTTAGATTGTCAGGTTAGACTAGTCTAATTAAGCCTGTCTGTTGCATAAATATTAAGAATGACTTAATTTGAGGTAGGAAAGTTAGCGACCTCTCTCACCTGGCTAAACCAGAGACTAGAGATTTGTTGCTATGGCAACGATCTGTTAGCAGGTCAGTTAGCTAACTATTTCAACTGTTTATCCATTACTTTTAGCCAACTTTTAGCTAACTATTTCAACTGTCATTATTTTTAGCTAACATTTAGCTAACTATTTCAACTGTTCATCCATTACTTTTACAACATTTCATTGTAAATCCATTGTGTTTTCTATCTTTCAGGCTACGCTCACTTTATCCGAGGACGACAGTACTGGAAATTTGATCCCGTTGGCATGAACTCTTTGGAGGGCTACCCGCGCTACATCGGCATGGATTTTTTCGGCTGTAGAAGCGTGTGAGTCTTTAAACTGTGGAGAATCACATTAACAGAATATGAAGAGGAGCTTTTGGAGCAGAGACGTTTTTGTTTTTTCATCCTGCGGATTCGAGAGGGATGAGACGATCTCCTTTAAATCTGTTTATGCTTTACTCCATTTATTGAATTACACCTTCTTCTCAGGACGTTACGTTTCCTCAGACTTGGCACCTCCTGTGCAGCTATACTCGTATTTATTTTGCACATTTTTGTCACTATAAGGCTGAGATCTGGGCCCTGTATTAACGACGTGTGATGCTGCATCGTTCTCACTTCCTGTCTTTGAGCCTTGAGATTTTCAACAGATTTTTTTTTTTTAATGTAGAGGATGTTTTCAGCTGTTGGACTCTCTGATCCTTAAGTGTTTGAAGAGTGACATCAAACAGTAGATTTGTACATTAGCTGCAGTGAGAGTGTAACTTTAAACCCAGGAATCATTCAACATGATGACGGCAAACAAATTTTTACGGATGTGATCACACATGTAGTTGATTTTCCTGCCAGCTCGACTCACACTGACCATGAATCACAACATAGAAACAAAAGCCGTGTTTCTTTGAGGTTGCTCTGTTATTATACAGAGTTTTGGAAACCTGTCATATTAACTGCATAAAGTTGTAAAATTATTGTAACTTTAACCGAACATGACGGACTTGTTTGTGCTCTTACCAGCTGAGTGTGCTCAGCTTTCAAATAATTTGCGGTTTCATCTCCTGAAGTGAGTCGCTCTCATGCTGCGTAGGCAAGTTTCCTTCCAAATGTAGTGCACATTATAACCAAATTTCCAGAAAATCTGCAAAAGAAAATGCAAGTCAACGCACAATTCCATCCACTACTATGCATATATTAGGAGTTGGGTCACGTTGAGATAAACAGTTGCACTAATTCTCCAGCTGGGTGCTATTAAATTATTGCAGGAGAAGAGGGAACAATGGATAATCTTGGAAAACCTGATGGAAATATAACATTTATGTGTATTTCATGTATTAATGTGAGGAAGGTTACAGTCTCCTCATCGCTCCACACAGATCTGATGTTTTCAGCTCTTTATCTCGCAACGGTTGTGGTTATAGTCTGCCCGTTCTGGTGTACGAGGACCTCCATCTAGATTCTTCCACACATAAAGTTGGATAATGTTCTCACTCTAAGTAAAGGAGTTGGTGATTATTGGTGATTTCAGTGCGTTTCAAGTGTTTAAGAAAAAGGTTTGTATTTATTTTTTCGGCAAATTGAGCAAATGCACAAAGTTCAGTGAGTAGGGATGTGATTGACTTTTTACTTTCCCACATGCAGCATTTAGACGTTATGTTAACTTACTTTTTCTTCCCTGAAACATCTGCATTTCATACAACATGGAGCCTTAAAGAAATGATGTGTTCATATTGGAAGAAAAAGCAGATAACATTAATGCATGTCATGTTTTGATGTCACTCTTCCAACATGATGGTATGAAGCTCTTGTTGTTGGTGGTCACTCACCAGTCTGCGGGGCCTCTATAGTGGTAAAAAAAGCTGCAGGGCGCCATCTAGAGTGCAGCACCGTCAGTCACCCTGCAGGAGAAGTGAGATATGTCCTCAGATTATGTGTCTCTCATGCTTGATGAAGTCATTGTTTATCTATATACACAACATGGTGCTCTATTCAGGTTGGTCAGTGTGACACATTCAGGGACAGCAGCTGCTGCGTGGATCAGCGGTTCTCGACCTGCTGAGACTTTAATTATCACCCGATTTTTTGCTGAATCACTAGACGAAGCCAGTGATTCACAGGAAGTTAGATTACCAGCTGGACGGCAGTGGTGCAAAGTACATTTACTGAAGTACAATTTTGAGGTATTTGTACTTTTTTATTTCTATTTTCTTCTACTTCTGCTCCACTATGTTTCAGAGGCAAATATGTTTCTTTTAATCCCCTACATTTGACAGCTTTTAAGATTCAAATTTTACATTAAAAAAAACATAAAATAAGCTTATAAAATTCAACACATTGCTAAAGGTCAAAGTTGTCCCAAATCCAAACATACTTTACCATTTTATACTACGTTGGACGTCAATTAAACTTTGAAACATTTTTAACCCTAGATAATAGATTTAATACTTATTTCTTGTTGTCTAAGATCTCTCTGGAGCTGTTTCATCATCATGCTCAATTTACTTAAATGTTTTCCAGCTGTGAGCAGCTCCTCCACTTCCTTTGTGCATTGCATTTTGGTAGAACAACAGTGTGCATCAACAGCACACTTAAAATACTGACTGTTTTTAGTATGCATGCTATCTGGTTGACTTTTTCAACAATTTTGGTTTGTGATATCTTAAAAAAATAGTGTTTTTGTTTTTTTATGAGTTGTTTCACCAAATTTCCCCTCTAAATGTCTCCTGTGATTGCATTTAAACATCTGTTTGAGGCTCTAAGAGGTCAGATTATTCAATATTTCACAAAAAAGATCAGAGAAAAATCCATTAAACTAATATAAAGTGAGTTTTTTTTTCTTCCATCCTCTCCCATTAATCAGATTTACCTGGTGACCCTACTACAAAACTGTATATAAAGTAGTTAAAAGTAGCTCCACCTTCAGCAACTCAAACAGTAACATGACCGTCTAACATTGATGCTTCAGTATTAATATCTAATAATGTAATAAATAATAATATATCAGTCACAGGGACATTTTACTGCAGAACGAGTACTTTCACCTTCGATACTTAAAGCACATTTTTCTGAAAATATTTCTGTACTTTATTTTGAATACAGGACTTTTACTGGCACCAGAGTATTTTCACACTGTTGTATTGGTACTTTTACTTAAGTAAAGGATCTGAATACTCCCTCGACCACTGCTGGAGAGTTAAAGGACCTGATAAACTCATGTTCCGACCTCTTTGTGGGTCCGGTGACTCAGGTTGAGAACCGCTGGTTGCAGCACTTGAAACGTGAAGGCTCAGTACAGACAGTGGTGTTCATCAGATCAGATGTTAGTTTTTCAGTGCAGGACGCTGACGAGTCATTAACACTTTTCATCATTCAGACTTTGTTGTTGTTGTTGTTGTTGTTGTTTGAATCGTTTCTACAACTCAAGTGTTAATCAGTGAACGAATATTTATACACAAACAACTTAGTAAAAGTTTGTTGTACATACATGTCTTTGATTATTATTTTTTTTACTCATATGTAGCCTAAACTCTGTACATTGAACAGTATGAACTGTGTATTGTTTTCTTTCTAATAAAACCATAACCTTTGTACCAAACTCTGCTGCTTTTGGACAGATCAAGTTGGTTTATTACGGATAATTTAAAACTAGACATTAATATTTAATCAAAAATTGAATTTTTATAAAAGTTTTTTTACCCATTGTGCAGAGTGAAATACATTTCTTTTTGACTAACTTACCACACTTCATTCTTTGTGCTTAAAATTACTTTCCAGCTAAATCTGATTTTGTTAACATTACTAATAAAAATCTATCACATTTATTATGGATGACAGAACCTGCCAAAAATAAATTAATTAATTAATTAATCAGTGAATAAATGTCATACGTTTATCTCAACGCACCCATATGGATGTAATTTTCCTTTTATTAATTTATGTATTGTATTGATTGATTGATTTTTGAATGTATTTATTATTTATTTTATATTTATTTTTAAATGTATGTATTTATTTATTTATTTATTTATGTATTAAATAAATGAATAAATACATACAAATTTAAATAAATATAAAATATATGAATAAATAATAAATGAAAAAATAAATAAATACATTTTAAAATGAATAAAAATAAATACATAAATTAATAAAAGGGAAAAGGAAACAGAAGAGTAAATAAATAAGGGAATTTATACAAAGATAAATAAATAAAAATGCAAATTAAAACACAAATATCAATTTATGTCACATTTTATCAATTAATTAATGGCTACATTTATTTTTAATATTATTTTTGCTAAATTTAAAGACATTTATTTATGTATTGAGTAATTTATTTATTTATTTATTTTGGCGGGTTCCGTCCTCCATAGATTCTGTGCTCCAAAATGTATTGCATATTGAGACTTAGAAATTAGCCGTATTTAATATATAAATAATTGTGTGTGCATATGACGTGTTAAAAGTGCACAGTGTGTGGGGTGGATGGTGTTAATGGATGGGTGGCTCTGATTGGCTGGTGGCAGTGAGGGGGGCGGGGCCTGTGCTGCTCATTCAGTGAGTAAATCATGGCTGACAGTGAGGCAGCAGCAGCAGCAATGGCTCACAGCTTCACTCAGGAGTATTTTCAGATCCCCGTGGTGACCCGAACTTACACGACCGCCTGCGTCCTCACCACCGCTGCTGTGGTAAGAAACAACAACAGAGTTTAAACTGGCTGGGAACAATTATTTATATATATATATATACAGTATATATTCAATTCACAATCAAGCTACTTATTATGTTGTTGTTATTAGTTTTCTGAGCAGCATACATGTTCTGAGGTGTTGCTTTTTCAACATGTACTGAGGAAATAAATGTGTCTTTCAACTAGCAAAGGGAAACATTAGAGCTTTTAAAACAATATAAACAAGTTAAACTGTTTTAAACCGAGCCAAGGCCAAAATTCAGTTGCAGTCTAAACTCTGAAAGTAGTTAAACTGTCAGTTTAAGAGTAAGCATGTGGAGAGTTAAAGTTGTGACAAATGCTTTAATAAACACTTAAAATGTCCATTTATTAAATGTTTATATACTGCTTATAAATGCTAAATAGGGGAACCGTCTTGATACATAACTTGCTGATTAACACGATAGTTCTGGTGTTTTGACGTGGTGTTGTATGAGGTACTTCTCCATAGTCAGTGTATTACTTACAGTAGATGGAGTTTGGAGAAACAGACAGGAGTATCAGTTTAAGTGTACGCTATATTTAGAATATTTTCACAACTTTACCCTCTCTGTCAGACAGCTCTTTCCGACGGGGAACTGAAGCCGTGATATTGCTCTCTTCAAAGCCACCAAACTCCTTTGACAAAAACAGTAATTTTACTTCGCAGAACACAGGAGTTGCTGGTCTACCGCTGCCTTGATCTGTTAGTTTGTTTTATATATTTTTTACTTTGGTGTTTTAAAAGGGTTAGTTCAGATTCATTAAAGTCACACAATAACACAAACAAACGTACCGATCTAGGCAGCGGTAGACCAGCAACTCCCGTGTTCAGCGAGGTAAAATTACTGTTTTTGTCAATGGAGTCTGGTGGCGTTGAAGAGAGCGATAGATGACAGCTTCAGTTATTATTTAAAAGCTGATATTGAATTTTTTTAGGTGTCTAAAATCCGTTTAGCTGCTGCCCACAGCAGTACATTACTTTGCTCCTGTGCTGGTACTCCTGTCTGTTTCTCCAAACTCAATCTACTGTAGGTAATACACTGACTATTGATCAGTACCTCATACAACCACACTGCAAAACACCTGATCTATCCCTTTAACATCAAGCTGTGTGTTATTTTCTTTAGCAACTGGAGGTCATCACCCCTTTTCAGCTCTACTTTAACCCAGACCTCATCATCAGAAGATACCAGGTAACATTTATCAACTATTTAATACATTTAAAACCAACATTTGTTACGTTATTGTTTATCTCTTTGTCTCCCTCAGATATGGCGCCTGATAACCAGCTTCCTCTTCTTTGGATCTCTTGGATTCAGTTTCGTGTTCAACATCATCTTTCTGTATCTTTTATCACAGAATGAATATCTCAGTTTATCTATAAAAACACTGCTAATAATACACTTCTGCAGCAGAGCCCTTAACTAAAGGAAGTTATCGATACTGCCGGATGCTGGAGGAAGGCTGTTTCCGGGGAAGGACGGCGGATTTTGTTTTCATGTTCCTGTTTGGAGGAATCGTGATGACTGTATCCTTTAAATATCACGTTTTACTGCAATAATGCTTAAACTCATGGTAATGTCGTAATTTTTTTGTTATGTGATTAGGGATGATTTACGATAAGGATAAATTATGAAATATTAAGTCAAAAAATGCGTCAAAAATATGAGTCATAATTATGAGATAAGTCAAAGTTAAGATAAGACTTAACTTATCCTGACGGAAATTGTTGTCTAGCAGCGGAAATACAAAGTAGAAAAGAGTGCAAATATAAAAACGGCAAATAAAACAAAAATATAAACTCTAAAGATTAATCAATAATGTTTAAAAACCAAATGTATACAATGTTAGAAATGTTAACAGGTTAACAATAAGGTGCAAATTTAAAATATACACATGCCAAAAGTAAACTTTAGACTTTTCTAACCAGAATTTTTGGAGGACAGAACCTGCCAAAAATAAATAAAATAAATAAATGTCATTCAATGTAACATAAATAATATTAAAAATAAATGTAGCCATCAACTAATTGATAAAATGTTTAATTTGCTTTTTTATTTATTTATCTTTGTATTAATTCCCTTTATTTACTCTTCTGTTTAATTTTCCCTTTTATTTATTTTTTTTATCTTTGTATTAATTCCCTTTATTTACTCTTCTGTTTAATTTTCCCTTTTTATTTTTTTTTAATTTATTATTTTTTATTTTTGCATTTATTTTTTATTTAATTTTGCATTAATTTATTTCTATTTATTTAATTTTTTACTGTAAGTATTTATTTATCTATTTATGCATTTATTTATGTAATTACTTGACTTTTATCAACCCTAACTTTTAAACTATTTTCCCTTTTCCTGGCAGAAATGGGCTTCCATATACATGAGATAAGAGAGCAGATATTTTATTTGCTGGTCCATTTTAACCAGAGTTCCTTCTATAAAGTTGCACTCCAGCTAGCTGCTACTTCACCAGCTCAGGTTTGACTCAAACAATGAGGTTATTTCTGCAGGTATTTTCCTTCTCCATCTAAAACAGACTATCTCAGGTGTTGATTTAACTGTCAGGATGAAAATAAAACCAAGTGATGAGTTGTATTTAACCTGAAGGCCCCCCCCAATGGCAGCTGTTCGGTCTGTTCGCCAACGTCTTCTTCCTGGGTCAGGCCTTCATCATCATGCTGGTGTACGTGTGGAGTAGAAGACATCCGCTCGTACGCATGAACTTCTTCGGCCTGCTGAACTTCCAGGCTCCGTTCCTCCCGTGGGTGCTCATGGGCTTCTCGCTGCTGCTCGGGAACTCCGTCGTGGTCGACCTGCTAGGTATGAAAACATTCCCCAAACGCCAACAACATCTCATGTAACCAGAACTTGTTCTATTGATCTAGGACGAATATATATGGCTTCTATTACATAACATAAACTAGGTACATTTTCAAATTGCAGGAGGCCTAAATTATATTATCAAACTCTTAACAGCTCAAAATGAATCCAATTTAAAGTTTAGAAATTGTATCAGCTCAGGAGGAAATAGTGCATTAGTTGGGGACTATTTTCAGCGGCGGATTAATCCACACGTGGTGCTCTACTGAGTATTAGTGATGTGTTTTTCCCTCAGGTATCAGTGTCGGTCACATGTACTACTTCCTAGAAGACGTGTTTCCAAACCAGCCGGGAGGAAGGAAGCTGCTGACGACACCGGAACTTCTGTAAGAACCAGAATAGTTTATTAGTAGAAAGAAGATCAGTGTTTTTGTCTAATTTAGGAAGAATTATTTTTGTCAACATCATGTGGTCCCCGTTCTCTCCTCACAGACGGGCCTTGTTTGACCGGCCGGAGGATCCAGAGTACCGTCCCCTCCAGGAAGAGCAAGAGGACGAGGAGCCGCACAACTAACAGAACCAAGACCCCCAAAATCCGGATAAATCAGACGACACAGGAAGACAGTCAGAAGATCTGTGGAGCTACGAGTTCTTTTAGAGGACAGTTAAGACGTATAAGGACTGAACTGCAAGTCAGCATCATGAATATTCAATAATGACAAAGCATTTTGGAGTTTAACGCCACGTTCACATTCAGCATTAACTACGGAGCTTTCATTTGCCTTAATGACAATAACACAGCAACACAGATGTGCTGCAGTTTCTTTGGGACTGAAAGCATTATTTAAACAAGCAATGAGACATTACCCCAAAATGCAAAGGATTATGGGTAGAAGGAATACAGACGCAGTTTCTTTTTTCTTAGAAGGCAAAGCAGAACAAACTTTAAAAAAGGCACCATGTGGAGGATTTGACCACGACTCAACAGAGCGACGTTTTTACGAGTGGGTCGGCGTTTTGTTCGTATCGCGCACGAGCATGAAAAATGACACACAGTCCTGCCAACGAAGTCGGTGAAGAAGAAGACTGCTGGCAAGTGAACGTGGATGTAAACAATGCAGGAACTGCAAATATATTTCAGTCACGTAATAATGGGTCATCGCATAAGAAGGGAAATTGTAACTCCTGTTTCGGAAGACCATGACATGCATAAAAAGCCAGTAAGTGGACCTTTGAGTTGAGATTATTCTGTTACATGTACTGTTTGAGGTCAGGACTGAACTTCTACACTCAACAGAAATTATGTTAAAGACCAAAAGTACGTTTATAAGAGCCAAATTTGTGTTGTTGCTGCAATATTCTCAAGAAAAAAAATCCAAAACCTGGCGATAAGACAGAGGCAGGAGTGACTACGTTTACATGCACACTAATATTCTGAATATGACAATATTCCCAATTTGATATGGGTCATGTTAACAGCATATACCGTTTGGATATTCTCAAGCCTCATTCTGAAAAGAGCAACTTCAGAATAAGACGTGTGATATTATTCAGGTTTAGGAGCATTCTTTGGACATGTATACAGTACATTCAGAATATGCGTCTCAATGAGGGTTTTTACGACAGTTTGAGACACACGGCCTCTTGCCTGTTTACGACTTTGGAGTCTGTTCTCGTGCACAGCCGTAAAAAGAAAAGTTTGAAGAACGCAGTTTTGCAAAACTTGCAGTACGGTGCCAACGAGGGTTAAACACCACAGAGCAACATGACAGCAGTTGGAAAAGAAGGGAAATTTAAGTTATCTAAAGCGTGCAGCCGTAGGACGAACATCATTGGGGCGTTTTACATTAATCAGAGTATACAGCGCTGCATGTAGACAGGAATATTAGTGGAATATTCACTTTCATTAGCCATGTAATATTGTCTTTTTCAGAATAAGGAAAAAAACAGAATTTTGTGCATGTAAACATACTAGCTATTAACTTTGTGTGAGTATAAACAAACATCCAAAGAGAGCTCACTCCAACTGTGTAAAAGAAGTAAAAACAGCTGGAAACTTGGTATTTGTACGCTGCTTATGAAGAAGTGAACGGAGCAGGACTAACCCTGCTGTTGTGTCTCTGCCGCTGGTTCACAGAACTGCCGACGGCCTGAAATCCCATCGGCCCGTCTGCTCACTCTGCACTTTCACCCGCTGCCTTTGTGGGTCAAACACTGGGGGACAAAATGGAAATTGCTTAGCACAACAACACGCAAACAACACGTCTCTGTGGGACCCCCCCCCAACAACAAAACACATATTTCATCATCCCAAATAATAACACAGTTATCAGAGATTCAAACAGAGATTTTTGATTGTTCTTGTCAGCGTGGAAAAGCATCTTAAAACAACAATAAAGATCATGATGGGACAGAAAACTTGAGGTGGGGAAATTCTGAGATACAAATTGGACAAAACGGCAAATTAAGCTCTTTCACTTTTTTTTTATTTTCTAAGAATTATTAAAATGTACAAAAAGACAACAAATACAACATAACAATATATTATCTGAGATTGGCTGTGTGGTTTTTTTCCTCCCTCTGTGGTCAGGTCAAGAGAGTCAGTGGTCAAAGTGAGAGAGCAGCTTCTCCACGCCGAGGGGTCCGAAGGGAAAACACAAAGGATTTTCTACCGGGGTTTTTTTTGCCAAACAGAACAAAATATTAACATTAATAATAAAAAATAAAAAAAATAACACGGTGAGCGGCTGACTGAGAACCCGGTGGAGCAGATAAAGACATCCAGCGCGTGTGATGGAGGGACGTCTTTGTCGCTGATGTTGCGAACCGTGACAGCGGTCATACCTCAATCAGGACGAGCACCGTTCCTGTAGGGGGGGGGGGCGCCGATGCTGCTTCTTCTACCACGCAGGCGCCGTGTTCGCCAGCCGCCTCATTCGCCTGTGGAGAGAACGGGAGCAGAGCATCAACAAACTGATCTACTGACACAAACTCCAGACTGTTACAAACCTTGCTGTTGTGACTAAGGCTTTAATTATTAATTCAATGTTAATATATATTAACTAATTGTTTCATCTATAAAATGAGATATGAAATATTTAAAAAAGCAACTTTCCAAAGTTCAAAGTTACGTCTTCAAATAAGGGCTGCAACAAACAACTACTCTCATCATAGATGAATTTGTAGGCTATGTTTTTCAACTAATCAATTAATCATTTCGTCTATAAAATGGAAGAAAATTGTGAAAAATGCTCCTCAAATTTTCTGCAGGTGACGCCTTATCATATTGTTTGTTTTGTCTACACCAAAAAAATGCTCAATTTGTAAGGATAAAAAACACAAAAAAGCAGCAATATGTCACATTTGAGAAGCTGGAACCATCAATTTTTAATGACTTTAACAATTAATCAATTATATAAATTATTGGCCATTTTCTACAAATCAATTTACCAATAAATAAACTACCGTAATCGTTTCAGCACTACTTAAATCTGCTAGTTTTTTCTGTTAAAGAGTCCAAAACCCAAAGATATTCAGTTTACAATCAATGTTTGGCATTTCAGCTTTAATAAATTATCTAAATGGATGATCAATTATCAAGATTGTTGTGTTTACAGTTTCTGTTGATCAACTAATTGAATAATTGGTAATTTTTTGGTGCAGGTCTGAAATTTCCTAGGAAAGTTTCCTAGAAAAAAACATGCAATTTTTCACTAAACATAGTAGAATGGTGACTAAAACAGCAACGATAAGTCAATTAATTGTCGAACAACATAAAATTAATCAGCAACAATTTTGATCATTGATTAATCGTTTTGAGTAATTTCTTTGAAGAAAAAAATGCCTCTAAAATGTGTTTATTTTCTGGTTTCCTTATTCTTCTATGACAGTAAACTGAATATCTTTTGATTTTGGACTGTTGGTCGAACAAAACGAGACATTTGAAGACATCAGACAAAATAAAAAAAATAATCAAATTAATCTATAAAGATGAATCTATAATGAAAATAATCATTTATCACGTGAACATTTTCTGTAATAAAACCAAAACATGTTTCTTTCCGCTCTACCATATATTTTATTTTATTAACCTTTATCTAACCTGATAAAAAGTCTGGATGAGATAAAAATAAATGTTATTTTGAAGACAGACCTGGACAGGACGGAAGCATAAAAACAGAAACAGGAGACGACCAACAGCAGCCAAACCTCCAGACAAACACTCACCTCGTGTTTCTGTCCTGATCTCTGATCTTCTTCTCCATCTCTGCGTCTGTCAGCGTCTCCAGCAGAGGGCACCACTGGTCGGCATCGCCCGTGTTTCTAATGGCGATCTCCACTGTGGGCAGCGGGTTCTCACTGCAGAACACCAACAACGAGAACAAAAACACGAGTGATCGTCATCAAGTGCTTTTCGGATATTTTAGGAAACAATCACGACTCGATGGAAACAAAGAAAACGTGAAAACATAACTGATCTGTTCTCATGATGTTTGTAATGAAAACACATTACAAATCATCATTCATTGTCATGATGAAATAAGCAGGAAAATAAAATACTTCTTCCGCACCACCAGATGTCCAGCTGTAATAGAGGTCAGTGTAGCTGTCTGTGTTTTTAAATATTTCATTACTTCACATCCTGAGAAACTCAGAAACTCAGACAGCAGACTGTCGGCTACATTTCACCCAGAGAAGAACCATCAGAGCAGAAAACAACAAACAAGACCTTCATTTAACCTCTTTCAGCTTCAGTCTGGATGTTTTATATAAAAACAGGTCAGTAAAGAGAGAACTCAGGCTTCAGGTGATGCATCAGCAATCTAAACAAGAAGCCTACGGAAGAGAGGTCAAAGGTCACAGCAACAACCTACTGTGTGCAACAACAGAGATGTAACAGGAACATTTCCACATCGTTTGTTTCTGCAACTCCCTAAAACTTTCAAAACCAGGAAACTTTCAAATTCAGTTTTCAGACTGTGCCAGGTGTAATGAATTCCTTCCAGGCGTTCCTGAGATATCACGTTCACGAGAATGGAACGGACGTCATGTCACAGTGACCACCAGAACCTAATCAGTTCAACCTTGAGTCCTGAGTGGACGTTTGTGCCCAATTTGAAGACATTCCCTCCAAGCATTCCTGAGATAAGACATTCACAAGAATGGGAAGTACATACGGACAACCCAAAAACATAATCACTCCGGCCACGGCTGGCGCCCGTGCAATACTGTAAGCAAGGCGATATATTGGGATTTTTTAAATCTAATTTTAGGAAAACTGTCATAGTATAAATCACGCACCACCATATGCATAAAATCTGAGTAAAATGAGTTTACTTTTGTATGCAATCAGAACAGTGGGATGTAAACGTGCCTTAATTTACATTCTCTTTTGCCAATTTTCTGGAAGTTTGGCCAAAATTTTTGCTAAATTTGGATGATAACTTGGCTAGTGACTGATATATACTGAAATAGTTAATGAACGATCTACCGGCAGCTCATCAAATTCTACTTAGATGTTTGGGATATAAGACTGGATCTGCTACTGGATACCGTCCATACAAAAAAAAGGCAGCCAGGTTACAAACATACCCTCAATCCCACATTTGGCTGTGTGTTGGTGAGACCGTACCTGAAGGCGTACGTCCTCTGGTGCCAGCTCAGCTGGCCGCGGATGCTGTAGGCGATGGTGGTGACGAACTCGCCGCCCAGGCCGAGCTCAGAGCAGAGCTTCAGGGCGAACTTCTCCGGAGAGTTCTCCCTCTCAGACATATCCCACTCAAACTGGTCCACCAGGGAGATGTTCCCAACATGGATGTTCAACTGGAACACAGACATTTAATCAACGGGAGAAAAAGACGTGTCTGCTCTACGAGTATCGTAAAGATCCTCAGTATGATGTACTGTCAGTGTAGAGCGTCACCTTGATGATGACCCTCTGGTCCGTCTGCTCCTCCAGGATGCTGTCTGTCGGGTAAGACTCGATCTGCTGTCGGATGGCGGAGGCGATGGCCGGGACGAAGGCCAGCGGGTTGAGGTCCAGGTCGTCGCAAAGGATCTCAGCGAACATCTCGGGCGTCATCAGCTTCTCTGGAAATTTAAAAAAGGAGGAGAATGTTTTTGGTTTTTGGTCATCAATGGGAAAGTCTTTGCTTGAGTGGAGAGAAAGTGACGATTGGACGTTACCGTTCATATTCCACGTGAAAGCGTCTCTGAGCTTCTGTCCCTCGATCTCCATGTCCAGACGGATCGGAACCAGAACTTCAGACTGAGTGGCGTTCTCGTGGATCACTGCTGGATCGTGGTCGTCAAAGCTGGACAAGACGAAACGCACAAAGGGTTAAAAACGTACTGATTGCAGCTAAGATTACACACTGCAGTCAAATTATACAATGTCTACCACAGGGATACAAGTACTGATTTATTTATTGTAATTTGCTTACATTTCTTTATTATTATTATTTATTTTAATTAATTATTTTATTTAAAAAAAATGATTTCAATTATATGTATTTTTTTTACTCTATTTTTTTCATATATTTTTTTTTTCTATTTCACTATTATTTTTTTATTATTGTTGCGTTCGTTTAGGCCGGTGTGAACGCTGTCGATCAGCGAAGATTTCAGTTTAGAAAAGGATACGATGATAGTACTGAGTAATAAAAACAAATATATTCTCTATTTAATTTCCTCAAAAATTCCCACAATGCAACGAAAAAGTACTTCACAACGAAAACATAAATCACAGTGTAACGCTTCCCCTTTGATAGGTGCAAAATGCGGCACTATTAAAGTAAAGCGATGATGGTTCATCTCAGTTTACCAGCTAACTACAGACTAAACTATTGAGCGTTGTTAATATAGGGGGAATAGTGAATGAATGAGGGAGTGGTTGGTTCAGGTTCCTGTTGCTCACCACAGAGGGAAAGTCCTCTTCTTGTCGCGGCCCAGTCGGCTGCGGTTGATGGTGGTGGAGCAGGGAACCGCGTCCAGGTGGTGAGAACTGTTAGGCAGCGTGGGAACCCACTGACTGTTTCTCTTCGCCTTCTGCTCCCTGGTGACACAACAACACAGAGGGATATATGTGAAAATCATACATCTATTTGTTTTTAGTTCCATCTCAAATTAACTCAATGAAGACATGCAGTGATTGTTTTCTCACCAACATAGACATCAGTACAGGTCACATTCTCCCAGGATTGGATATGTTTAGGAAGAAGGGTAATGTAATTATTACTAGTAGGGCTGCTTACTTTCATTGTTGATTAATCTGTTGACTATTTTCTCGATTAATCGATTAGTTGTTTGGTTTATAAAATGTCAGAAAATGGTGAAACATGTCAGTCAGTGTTCCCCAAAGCCCAAGATGACGTCCTCAAATGTCTTGTTTTGTCCACAACTCAAAGATATTCAGTTTACTGTCATAGAGGAGTAAAGAAACCAGAAAATATTCACATTTAAGAAGCTGTAAACAGAGAATTTGGACTTTTCTCTCTTAAATTATTTCTCAAACCGATTAATCAATTATCAAAACAGTAGTTTTTTTTATTGCTCTTTTGCAATAGCTACGTGTCCAGAGGAACATTTTTGATGTGATGCTAACATGTAAACAGAGCGACATTCCCCTATCCGTAATTTTAGACTCATTACAGAGATCTCATTTCCGATACATGTGTCATAAACATCAAACACTCTACAGATAACACTGTCCTGTCCGGTTTTCAGATGTGACTGCAGTAGAAGTACCTGAGGTAGGCGGGGGGCTCCGTGCTGATGGAGATAGCTTTGTACTTCTCGTCGTTCCCGTCGAGGATCTCCTCGACCTCCGAAGCCTTCAGCAGAGTCACACTGGTGGCCAGCTGAGTGTAGCCGTGATCTGAAAGACAACAACAAGAGTCAAAAATCAACACAGAAACAGGAACTGACACTGTGAATGTGGGACTGAGCTGGCCGGCCATTTAAATTAGTTTTCTTTTTTGTTTCTTATTTTTATAGAACTATCATTTTAACCGTAGAGTCAAAGCTCGGCACAGCTGTGGATGTCTTAGGTCTGCACTCTACTGACCGTGTGATGACTCTACGATCTTCTTCCGTTCTTCTACTGATGCCAGTTTTCTCCATAATGATGGATATCTTTTATACAGGGAGCCTCTGAACATACGGAGGTAGTTTCCCACCTGAACACACAAACAGACACAGAAACAAACAGAGAAACATGAAGGCAGACCACTTGAAATGAAGATAGTCATTTTTTTGCTGGTTCCAGTTTTGCAAATTTGACATTTTCTTCTACGTATGATAATAAACTGAATACATTTTGAGTTTGGATTGTTGGTCGGACAAAATTAGCAATTAGAATTTGTTAATGTGGGCTACGGGAAATTGGTGGGAATCTTTCAGAATTTCTCTATAATACAGTGTCTATGTACCTATAATACAGTGTCTATGTACCTATAATACAGTGTCTATGTACCTATAATACAGTGTCTATGTACCTATAACACAGTGTCTCTGTACCTATAATACAGTGTCTATGTACCTATAATACAGTGTCTCTGTACCTATAATACAGTGTCTATGTACCTATAATACAGTGTCTATGACCCTGGCTATGTAAATATTATGATTATTTACAGGTTTATTGTGCAAATAACGTTACAGCTAATGTGTACGTTATAATTAAGCATGAGAGGCCACAGCCACGTAACAAAATACTAGAAAATAAGTATAGTAATTAATAAATAATAGCAAATCAATTCCAACAAGGAGTATTTATGTATTTTAACCTACATAATAAGTCTAGCTTTGGTTTGGCCGTTAGCTAGTTAGCTTAGCTTAGCATAACTGTTTCACGTTAGCTAGCTACGTTTTCAGATCAAAATATATTCCGTTAAATCAACATACATATTAATGTGTTTATCTTCTTGGTCATTCGCAGTTAAATTAACAATAAAACCCAAAATAAATGAATGAGTTTCGTTGAGCTTTCGTTAGCATCGTTAGCTTGTTAG
The DNA here is from genome assembly GCA_916701645.2 of Sebastolobus alascanus. Lineage (NCBI taxonomy): Eukaryota > Metazoa > Chordata > Actinopteri > Perciformes > Sebastidae > Sebastolobus > Sebastolobus alascanus. The sequence continues at coordinate 129,566 of CAKAOJ020000290.1, forward strand.
CTAGCTGCTAGCGGACCGGCTGTCACGTTAAACGACACTTTTCTTCCAATTAAGTAAATTATCAGAGTAAAGGTTCGTTAGATAAGTTAAATACTAACCTCCGATCCGATCATGTAGAAGTCTCCATCCTCCTCGAGCTGAAATTTAACCGGTTTTTGTCCAAACGTTTTGCTAAGCGCCATACTGAAAATGAAACAACAAAGCTCTTCGCTACTGCGCATGCGCGAATCAGAACGTTCTGTCGATGAGTGATGACGTCATCAATTCAGCAACTGCAGCTACACTCTGTCAATGAATCTATAATCCATGATAAACCTGTTAATCTATCAAATTAAAAGTCTTTATCGTAACATTTCTAACATATAACTTAATTATTATTACTAATAAAGATCCATCTTAAAGTGGCAGTATGCAACAATTGTTTGGCATAATTTGGCAAAAATTCCATAATAATCTTTCAGCATATTGTAATTCAAGTGTTCTGAGAGAAAACTAGACTTCTGCTCCTCCTCATGTCTCTGTTTTCAGGCTTTAGATAAATCTAGCCCGTGACGGCAGATTTTGACCAATCACAGGTCATTTCAGAGAGAGAGAGCGTTCCTATTGGCTGTGCTCCGGTCATGTGACCAGAACTTGGCTTCCTTCAACAGATTTAACAATGGCGGCGGAGTCACAAACTTTCTCATTTTACAGCTAAACAGTAACTACAAGATGATTCTGAAAACATTTGAGGAGAGAAATAGGCATTACAGTAACAGAATATTGATTCATATCTGATCAGCGCTGCCTAGTTTGACCGTTTGGTCGGAGTTGGCGAGTGATTGACAGCCGGCTCTAATAGACGGCAGCTGGACAGCAGACCTTGTTTTCCTCCGGTAAGTGAAATCCTTCAGATGCCGTTAGGAGCACCGGAGGACACAGTAGGACACAGAGGAACAGGATTTTTTTTCAGGTTACCTGTTTCATGTACTACTGTCACGCTATAGCGGCCGTTTTCTAAAAATAACTTTTTAAAATCATATTTGCGCCAATATCGCGCACTGCAGCTTTAACTTTTAAAGGGAAAATTACTTTATTTATATAGATTATAATGTTCGAAAAGTCTGATTATCATCTTTAACGATCAATAGAAGAGTTCAAACATCCACATTAATTACAAAAGATCCTTTATTATTTTAGCTTAATGTGCTTCTGTCAAATAAAGACCACCAGTATGAAGCTACTGTACAATAATTACACTTGTTGTGAATTAATCTAAACACAAAGGAGGAAATAATAAAGAGAAAAGAGTCAATTAACTTTTATAAACTTAATGTTTATTCATATATACATGAATATATTAATCTATAACCAAGAAAGGAGAGAATGTACAATGCAAAACAAAATCTCTATATACAAATCAATAAATAAACAAAGACATAACCGAGGACAGTTTTGTATTCTACACAGGTTTTTGTGTTCTTGGGGAAAAGTAGGAAAAAAAAGAAAAGACTGCAGTTAGAAAAAGTTCTGAAATTCTTTTTGTTAAAATGGAAAATGGCACCCGAGCACAGTTCAGGGGAACAAAACAAAACAAAACAAGAAATAAAAATAAAAACACACACACACCACACCAGCTGGTTTCCAGTTTGTTTTTTTTTCTTCTTGTAAACGCAGCCTTTTTGTTCAAACTCGCACAGAATCAGGTCACAAAAAAAGGTACGTCATTGTCAACACGGGCTACGACGACACACAAACCGGTCCAACATCAACCTCATCAGCACAGAAACGCTCGCGGGGTTAATTCATTTGATCATTTAAAGGTCCACTCATGTGCAAACACTTAAAGTAGAGATGGAGCTGCTGCAGAGACGCGTTACTGTGTTCAACTGGGAGAACGAGGAATCACTGGAAGAGACATCGTTTTATAATTAAAGGCCTGATGATATGAATGTTTTGTTCCAACCAAACAGAGAAGGAGCTGATGCTGCGTTCAAGGTGTGTTTGGAAAAGTGACCAGCTGTTTCAGGACATTACTGAGCCTTTAAAAAAAATAGTAAACTATATATTTTGAAGATTTCCGTCTTCCATAGTCTATAATCAATTTGCGACATCAAGTAGGAGATAACAAAAATACATTTTTACAGACACAGTGGTGCATTGAAGGTCCTGTTGCAAAAACAAGTTGCTATGAAAAAATGGAGGAGGAACTGTAATATATTGCTGGAAGAAAGCTTTACACTACACTGATGAATGTTTGTGTCATCGCTCTGTTGGGTTTTCACCATAATTAAAGTGGTTTTCATCCCTGAAACTTGGCCAAAAATAAAGCAAATATATCTCAAAGTCTGTTGTAAAATGTTGAGCAGCAGTGGGAGGAAATATATTCACTAATAATCAACAGGTTAATTAATTTTAACACACTATCAAGTCTTCTTGATGAGGTGTGCAGGATCAAAAACTCACGACACTGTCGACAATTTGTGCTCAAAACAAAATACTGTTAATAAAGTGAGTGAGAATCTTTGATTCAGTCAGAAATGTACTGCTGCATTTGCTGTCAGTGAACGCACCTCAGATGTTTGGTTGGAATAAAAACCTGCTTTATGGTTAAAAGTTGCTGGTTTTGATGGCAGAGTTGCTCCAGTTTTTTAATATTCGCTAATTTGGCAGCTGTTTGATCCTGAAAGACATTAAAGAAGAAGATTAAAAAAATGAAAAATAGCTTCATGGTTTCTACAACAGCTTCATCTGCAGCTCCAGACAAACATCTTTGCTTCAAGTTTCTTGGACGTCAGTCTAATTCTCCACAGGGAAACGGGTCCGGACATCGTAGTGTTCTCACCCTCTTTTGTTTTCCAGAAAAATGCGACAACAGTAAACATACAAACTTTTTTTTTTTTTTTCTCTCACTGTGAAAGGCAAGATCTGTTAAAAGCAACCCTTTTTCTCTCTTTCCTGGTTATTTTTGGCACATGGAGGGTCAAGCCTGTCGCCCTCGCTGCTCGCCAACAACATGAGCGAAGGGCGGATGTATGTTCACTACGACACCATTAAGGGGGAGCGAGACAGGTTTTTTCCTTTTTTTTTTAGTTCACAGTGCTCGACATGACACGCCAATCAACAGGCAGAGAGGGGCAGAGTGAAAGGGTCAAAGGTCACAGTGTTCAACAGCGAAGGATTTCACGCCACAGCGGCACGAACAACATCCACGACAGCCGGACGACGTGCCTCCTGCTGCTCGCCACCATATTGCTTTCGCAGTTTTCTTTTTTGGGATGGAGGTGGGGGGGGCGGTTTCATTCATTTGATCGTTAAGAGAATATGAACTTCATGCAGGTGAAAATAATAACAAAAAAAGGCAATACATGGTCGCAGTGCAATCCAGGCGAATGTAGTATCGTAGTCGGTGATATGAACAACTCAGGAAGAATCCAACCTCAGATATTCAGTCATAATGTGTTTTTGGTGAACCCACTTTCCCTTAATCAGTGATTTCCTACATTTCCCAGGATGCTATGCAACATGTTTATGTGCAATAACTATCTTCCAACCTACAGTTGTAACCGAGTGTTACTTTCAGGGCCAAAGAGCGTTGGATTACAAGGTTAAAAAAAGGTCACGTTCACGACTAGCACATCCACTGTGTAGTATTTCCCCCACTGTAAGTGTGGAAGCTGGTCCTGGATGCTATCAGAGTTTAGGCTAACGTTAGCGCTTCTGTCCTGCTCTCTAATAGATTTGGGAAAGTTTACACTCCTGTAACTGCAGCCAATGTTACCAAAGATAGCGTATTTGTCAGACATGTTGGTTCGTCCTCATCTTTAAAGTGAAAAGATGTGAAAATACGTAAGCTAAGCAGTCAAACCGGGATATGCATTTCATTTCATCTTTCCTCATCCTCAATACAAGCTGTTTATTTATTCCCATGTCTCTTGCATGAATCATCAACTGGTGAGGATGTGGGCTTTTTGCCTCGAGCTTTAGGCTGCATTCACACCAGATCAGGCGTTACGCAGCGTTAAGCATGATATCGTGTACGAAGCATAAGTGCGTATTTAAGAGCCCTTTTACAGGGTTCTCGTTTTAAAACAAGTTAAAGGTCAGCTTAAGGTAGCATGCTACGGCTGACAAAATCTGTTAGCGACAGCTGTTATTTCAGACGGCAAAATCTACGACCGCCGGCATGAAATGAGAAGCTGCTTTTGTCTACTTTTGGGACCCATTGTTTTAAAAATAACTACGAATTTTGACGGTGAATCTGCCACCTTTGTTGTCTTTGTAAACTGCATATGTGCTAACAGGGTTGGGGCTAACCTAACGGGCAATAAGACAGATAATTAATAAGTGTTGTGTGCAAACAGAGAGGAACTGTGCAGAATCTATAAAAGAAGCCCTTTAAAAATTACTGCTGAAGTTGTTGTAGCTGTTAGAAATATCTCAACTTTGTATCCGTGGGAATAAAGATGGAAAGTACATCACCAAATACTGCTATTTTAAAACAGTGATAAGATGTTTCAGGTTGGATTTTTCCTTCAAAGAAACAGATCATGAACAGAAAGATAAGAGAGAAGAGTTTGTTCCCTCGTGTGCAGTTTTGGCAGCATCACCGTCGTTCATCTGGGCTCCTATGAACTGTGTTTCACGGCCTCATTTAAGGAGCTTTTCTCTATTTTGACAACCTCTCCAGATCTGGAAATCATCAAAAATCTCTTCCACACTTTCTGTTAAGAGAGAGCGAGCCCAGAGAGGAACGACTCTGCTGTCATCACCGGCACGTAAACCACAGCCGACGCCGCGAGAAAACGTCCTGCGGGATAAATCAGCAGGACTCGTCGGCTGCGTCTGCAACACACAAGCCCGTCATGGCACATTTGGAAAGCGGTTACTGATGGATATGAAGGAGGATCCGCCATGTTGGAAGACCCACTAAAACACAGTCCAACTCTTCTTCTACTAGCGTTAAACCACAGTATCAGTTTGCTGTTGCAGAAAATGTTGAAAATTGTTATTTTGGTGATAAAAATCCTCACTGACAGACAGAAAGAAACTTGGTAATCTGATAGAATAGGTTATTTTATGTATATTTATTTTTTATTTATTCTTTCATAAATTGCCTTTTGTATCTCAGAGTTTCTCTGCAGCAGTATTTCGGGAACACAACATATTATATTATCTAATATAAAATAATAAAGTTTTTTTAGCTTTTAGTTTTAGGGTCAAAATGTTGTTTCAGAGGATTCTTACAAAGAATAAAAAATTTAACGAACTGAATATTTAAACTTTTTTAATCATATTACATTTTTTTTTTTTTTATGAAAATCAATTTTTTTTAAAGGTTTCACCCTAGGGTATGGAAGTCCATTTGTGCCAGAAAAAGAAAAAAAAATAGGAATGATATTACTAATTAATAATGATAACATGCTCATGGGTAGAGCTAAATCAATTAGTTGATTAATTGATAAGTCCATCAGAAAAAAAATAAACAGCAACTATTTTGATAATTGATTAATCGTTTAAGTAAAGAAAAAAAAAACACAAAAATACCAAAGATCCCTTGTTAGTGCTTCGCCTTTTCTGTTCAGTAAACTAATAATGTTGGACTGTCAGACAAAACAAGCTAATTGAAGATATTAACTTAAGGATGTAAATTGTAAAAAATGTAACAGGCACTTTTCACTGTTTTCTGGCATTTTATTTGATAACAATCTGAAGATTAATCCGTAACAAAATATTTATTAGTATCACCCTTAGTCATGGTTATTTAAAATTATGAGTACTTGGTTGAAATTGTTTTTATTTTATTTTTGTCTGTTTGTTTGTTTTTTCCTGGCAGAAATGGGCTTCCATATCGTAGACTGTTTGAAAGCTTAAACATGATTTTCTGAAAACAGCAAACATGAACTCACTCAGCAGGTGAGAAGAGATGTTTCTGTCGTCTTCCAACATGGCGGCCGGCGGTCAGGAAGAAGAGAAAGCAGTGAAGCGATAGCGGATAATTAGCAGCACCATATCAGAGCAGAGAGATGCAAAAAAACAATGTACAAAGCAAAAATGAAAAAAATATGTTGATATCGAGTCTATTAACAAAATCTCATGGTCCGTTTCAAAAAGAATATACTGCACAGTCGGTGTTAATTGATATATACACTCAGTTTGTTTGTTTTCAGCTCACTTGTTCTTCCCTTAGTGTCCCAGTCAAGTGCGATCGAAAGGACGGCCACATCCTTCCCGGTGTAGTGGTTACGATTCATTAATAACAAAGAATAGATGTGATTCATGGCGGTGCCCACTGGATTTTTCCATTTCAGCCTACTTGACCTTTTTTTTTTTTTTTTTTTTCTGTAACATGGCAGCGCTCAGAAGTTAAAAGAGTTCCCTCCACGTCGGCGTCGCTGGTGTTAAAATGCTGAAACGAGTCCCAGCGTCCACAGAGCGGAGAGGTTCAGTGCTGCAGGTTCAGAAACACTGTCGACATCAGGAACCCCAGCGGGGGGGCGAGGGCCAGACGGTAAAGGCGGCGGTACACTCACAAGAAAAGTTCCCTGAAAAAATAGAAACACATTCGAAACACCCAGCTGTTGCGCACATCTGCTGCGGCGGCTTCGTATTGTTCGTGTTATGTACACTCCAGGAGGGGGGGGTGCATGAATCTGACAGGGATCAAGGCTGCCGACGGACTCTAAAAAATGTCTTATCGAAGGTGCAAAGAGGCTTGAACACAAATCTTTTAAGAGCTGACGAGTTAAGATGTAAACAGTTGTAAACAAAAAGTTATGTTCCAGGAAATGAAATGGATCCGCTTCTCCACGAGTTCGACTGGTTCAGCCACCGAGCAGCGGCGCCCGACACCAACGCAGCTAAACGTGTCCTTTTTGTGTGTCATGAACTGGCAGCCTTTAACAGCTTCTATCTGGACGTTTTTCCCGCCTTTTTAAAGTCCTCGGAGGGTCCTGATGACTCGACAGCTGTTCCTAAGTGCTAAGGTGCTCCTCTGCTTTCTGCTAATCCACAGAAAGGTTGGTCATTTCATCGCATCTCCTCTGGCGTCTCTGTCCAAACTCAGACACTTCAGGTTAGTTCGCCCGAACACAAATGTTTCTCCTGAGGAGTGGAGAGACCAGAGAGAGGGTTAAAGGGGGGGCGGAGGGGAGGCAGGAAGTGGTTTCTCCTCAGAAAATCCCTTTAGCGATTTTCAGTCCCTTCTGTTTCATGCGAGGAAGCGTCGAACTGGCCACGTTCTTGGGCCGCATCGGCCGGGCCAAGCCGCGCTTCTTCAGCACAAAGTCGTAGTTGGCAGTGGAGTTCATGGCGTAGAAAACGTTGGCGTTGTCCGGGATCCGAAGCTCTGCAGAACGAGACGAGAGAAGAAGAATCTACACAGTCAGTCAAAACTAATCAGGTATAAATCTCTAGTGTTGGAGAGAAATTAATCAATTAATCTAAAGAATAAGAAAATAATGCTTTATTTTCTCCTGAGCAAATAAATGTGGTGAAACGTACGGAGACCCCAAAAGATTATTCTGTTTAATCCACAGAATACGATCATAATAAAATGTAAATCTTCGGGGGGTTCAGTAGAAAGGTTATTTATGTTATAAACTATAAAACTGAAAAGATCATTTTGCAAAATAACAGAAAAGCACTGTACAGGAGAGAGTTCATCTTTGCATGTAAACTATTAATTAAAAATCAATACAGTGTTTTTGAGAATCAACAGAATCACAAAACATAATAATGCGATACTCAATATTTTCTTACACCCCTAAACCCGTCCACGGCTGGGTTATTATTGGTTATTTTCTGTCTTCTAACGGTCTGCAGACCTTCAGTCAGAGCTTTGTTGTGTTTTTAGTTTTCTACCTTTGTCCTCAGTTATTTTCTGCATCAGCTCGTACTCATCGGTCTTCTCTCGCTCCAGGTTGTGTTTGATCATCGCCTTCCTGATGACGGCTGGAGTCTTGTCCTGACTCGTCACCTGAATCAAAGGGACAAACGTCAAACACTCGTATCTCTGTCACTGTAATCTATACAAAAACAGTGTCTGAGTTTTCACAGTGATAAAATGTTGGTTCTTACTGAAACGTCAGAAATAAAATTTCTTTCCTGCTGTTTAATATCGTTTTCTTAAATCAGAAAAGTTGTAAAGTCTGACTTCCACTGCAGTAAAATACATTCAGTTATGTTCCTCTAAAAGCACCCAGTTTACCAATTATCTGACTTTTCTGCTTAAAATAAAGCACTGAACTCTGTCACTCTTTCATATTTCAGAAATTAAACTTGTTTTGCACCTATACATGTTTTTATTCACTTGTTTTTTGATTTAAAATAATTCACCATTTACCAAAATGTGATCTCAAGTTCTGTTGCTGTGGTTCACAAGACTTTGAAGCTTTACAAATTTAAATTTGGACCTCGACAAATCAACAACAATTTAGTTTATTACATTATGTTTTAGGTGTTTTCTTTCTAATTATCTACTAATAGTTGAGTAATTTCTTCAAATCATTTTACAACCTATTATGTGATCAGAAAACTGAAGTTTCATCGAACTAATTCTGTGTTAAATAGAGAATCTAAGACATAAAATGCTGCAGGAATTAAAATATAGGGATAAATATAACATATATAAAATATAACAGAAAATATATTTGTGGTAGACAGATGTACAGTAATTGCAAATTGGATAAACTGAATGTAAACAGGAATGTAGTAGATTTATATGTGTAATTAGAAGTAATAAATATATATATTCAGAGATGTTAACAGGTAGTAAAGAGTAGTAAAGGTATATAAAGGTAAAGTGATGCGACATCTAGTTTTTACTATTATCCTTTATAATATTTAGCAGATTGTGTTTTTATTTTATTATTTATTATTATTATTTATTTGTTATGCTCATTGAATTATCTTGTAGAACAGAAACCCTTTGTTAAGTGAACTCACCAGGATGCTCTTGTACATGTTGCCGTTCTCCACGTCCAGACTGACTCTGATGATGCAGCAGTCGTCCACCTGCTGGTTGTACAGCGGCAGAGACAGAGTCGAGTAGTTGGACACCGCCGACACCGAGCGCTTGTGCGAGCGGTTGGCGGACAGCGGCGTGGAGGAGGAGACGGAGGAGGACGAGGCGCTGCTGGAGCCCGAGGCCGAGCCGGAGCTGGAGCCCGTCCCGGAGGTGTCCAGAGACGACAGAGACGTGCACTCCCAGAACTGAACGGGAGAGCAGAGGAGCTGGTGAGGACAAAAAATCTCATCTTCATCTGTGTTCATCTAACACGCCAGAGGCCGTTCAGCTTGGAGACCTGCTGTGGATATGAGTACAGCCTGGTGCAACAATCAACAAGTGCTCAAGTTTAAAGGATAAAAATACAAATAAAAAAGTAAAGCTTGTTACCGTTGACGTTGTATCTGCTGCCGGAGCTTCTCGTCCCAAAGCAGAGACGGTGAGTTTCACTGAAGGAGTCGACGTCTGCAGAGAGAGAGACAGAGAGAGAGAGAGAGAGAGAGAGAGAGAGAGAGAGAGAGAGAGAGAGAGAGAGAGAGAGAAGTATTGTAGTATAGTTGTATTTATTTTATGCAAAAATCATAATTTGTAAATTAACTAAAGCTGTCAGATAAATGTAATGGAGTAGAAACAGAAAGTCGCATGAAAAGAAAATACTCAAGTAAAGTAAAAGTACCTCAAATTTGTACTTAAGTACAGTACTTGAGTAAATGTGTCTTATAGTGGGTTAATGTTTGACTTCTCTCTATCACGTCCTCGCTCCTCACCTTCCTCTCGTGTCCCTCCGGAGAGTCGGACAGGAAGCTGGCGTTCACGTCCTCCAGGTCTGAACCGCTGGAGCTGACGGAGGTGACGCTGAGAGCGTCGCCGCTGTCCCCCCCGCCCCCACCGCCTCCACCGCCCCCCCCGCCCCCCCCGCCCCCTCCGCCCCCTTGGTACGGTCTGTAGTGCGAGTGATCGAAGGACTTGGAATGAGAGCCCGGGGCGCTGCTGCAGCCGGCCTCCGTCAGCTGCCGGCTGGACACGAAATGATGACAAGAGGAAGAGTTTTAAACAGAGAAAAACACACGTGGACACAGCTGATGTATAATAATAACAACCGTCCTCCCTCTCAACGCCGCCACTTACTCGCTCCAGCGCTTCATGATCCCTCCGTTCTTCTTGGCTCTGAGCGTGTTGCTGGCCGACTCCGACAGAGGCTCGATCTCACAGGAAAGATTGTAGCTGCAGGAACAGGAAGTGATGACAACGTTAATCTGGACTCATCTCAAGGATGAGACCAGGGTGTATTTGTACCCTCGTTACAGCTGCATTTTGTCATTTATCCTGATACCAGCTGCATATTTATACCTAACAAGCAGACGGACTAACCTCTCTGCCTCGCTGAGCTTCTCCACGCCAGCGAACCACTCCCTGAAGTGGCTGTCCTGAGTGAAACTGTAGTTGTTGGAGGCCAACTGGAGCAGTTTGATCTGAGCGATCACCTCAAACTCCTGCAGGTAGAGAGCACAGCAGGAAAAATATTTTAAAAAAAAGGGGTTTTATTGCCAGATTTGCTTTTTGCTATTTTAAAAAAAAAAATTTTTTTCAGATCATTACAACCAAACATGAAAATGGAGCTCACCTTTCTTCTCTTCTCAAAGTTGATCAGACCACCCTGATAAAAAAAGAGATTAAAAAACATAAGAAAGTGATGGTAAAACTATGAAAACCTGCCAGTAAATAATAAAATGTATGACAGTGAAATCCCATGTCGGGTGTCTGACCTCAGTGTAATCCTTCATGGCGGTGTCCATCATCACCAGGTCGGTCAGGAAGGTCCCCAGGTAAGGAATCGTCCCCTGCATCACTCCCTGTTCACAGAGGACAGACGGACCATCAGCTCAGGTAAAAAACAAGAAAACAACTCTTTAATGTAGAGTTACTTAAAAAGAAATAATGCTCTCTTCAGGGAAGGATTAGTCAAGTTAGAGAGGAACAGATATAAATCAGATAAAAAGTCATATTCTGATTATGTCATTTATTCTAACCTAACGGCTAAATATTTTTAAGTAACAAAACTTGCCTGATGCAGCTTTTTTGTTAAAAAAAAAATTTGACAAAAATAGTGATAATAATAATATATAATTATGAAATAATAATAAATAATAAAAATAACAAAATAAATAATACAAAAAAAACAAATAAAATAATACTACTAATAAAAAATAAATAAATAAAAATAATGATAATGGTATAAAAAATAAAGTAAAAATAAAAATTAATTGATAAATATGTATGGTTGATGCAGCTTTAATACTATGTCTTGTTTATGTTCAGATGATGTATATAATTTCATTTCAGGAATTGAGACGGAAATCAATTTCCAGGTCACAGTCCGGAGGAGAGAGGAGACGAGGAGACGAGGAGACGAGGAGACGAGGAGACACGATCTAGAGACATGAGAGTCTCTTTCTGCTGGACAAACTGCAGTGACTTTACTTTCCACTAGATGAGGCTGTTGCCACTAAATTGATCGTATAACAATGTGAAGCAGGAGAGTACTTTAGAGTAGAAGGAGAGTAGAGGAGTATCTTATTTCCCTCTGTGGTTTTAGTTCTGTGGACTCACCAGGTCTCTCTGCTGCTGGGCTCTCCTCTGAGCTCGCTTCGGGTTGATTTCCAAAGTGGCGAACTTGGAGGTTCCCTCCTGCAGAATAACAACAGTACGGTAAATATACAAAGAAATAAACTGCAAATCCTGTCGCACATTTCACCTTCAGGGCTTTATGACCTGCAAGCAACCCAAACACGTCTGAATGAGAACATCAATAAAGAAGCAGCAGCATGTTTTTGTCAGCTGACACAAGCATTAATGTTTATATGAACTGTGGTGCAGCTGCAAAACAGTTCAGGCTTCTCAACAATGTTTAATGTAACTGTGAAAAATATCTCTGGTGTGTCACAGGGCAGCACAACTTGAATCAAAGTGAATAAACTCCAGCACATCGCCTCATTTAAAGCTGGTTTATATACAGTATATTTACGATGTTTCAGGTTGAGTAAACCAAAACATTGTAAATAAATAAACCTAATTTAAAATATCCAGCTTTTACATAAGAGAAGAGATCTCACTCCTCCCTTTAATCTGTTGCTAGTTTAGTGAGTTTTGGCACACTTTTTAACCTGCCTCAGTATTAAACGGACTATTTATGGCGTTTTAAAGTGCATGAAACAATCATTACAATCATTACAAAGCATTCAAATGAAGCTGACTGTGACCATATCTTCATGCTGAACGTTTTCTCCTTGCTGCTGAATTTCAGAGACAAAAAGTGGGAGAAAGTCCTCCTCCTGGTCACATTCCTCAGGGTGACGTAACGCTCGGAGGCCTTCAGTAACTCGAGCTGACCGAGTCAAGTGAACGCAGCCTGGCCCGAGCAGATAGAGCGAGACGGAGGCGACGCCCCGAGGTGTTCTTTTACACGGCGTCAGATCAGCGCCGTTATCTACACCTGCCAAAGGTTTCCCCCTCCTCTTGACGTCAGCGGGGATTCCCTCAGAGGAAACCCGGGGTGTTCACTCACTGTTACATCACAAAACTACTATATAGAAGTAATATTCTGTATCTTTCCTAATGTCAACAAACCTAGATTTTTAGGTTGTAACGGGCTCAGTTCTAAAGCTAGAGTGAAGATACTGGCATCATATGAAACTAGAAAACGTAAAGAATCAATTGGTACCAACGATGTCGTACTAGCTTGTAGTGAAGGAGGCTAAATAACACTCCAAACTTTGGCGAGGAAAAACTGTCATGGCTATTTACAAAGGGGTCCCTTGACCTCTGACCTCCAAAAAATGTGCAATTAATTTGCGATTAACTATTTTAATCGATTGACAGCCCTAATATTAATGGAAACTGTAACTCCTATTACTATTCTTTGTCTTACTTCTATTTGGGGGATAATCATGCTCTAAGTTTGGGAACTACAGCCCCCATTATTTGAGGGCTTTGGGGGATGTAAACAGGAAGTATAATGTCTCCCCAACGTGACGTTTAACTTATATTTCTTTACATTTTGGCTAATTGGCACCATTAAAATTATGCCGAATTAGTTATTAGCAGCTCCTGGTTGTAACACTGGATTAATTTATTGCTGAAGAAAACATAAAAACGTGATGGTTCTGCAGCTATGAGGAGCATCTTTAATCTATGATTTCTAAACCGACGGTTGTGGACTTTAATTTGGACGGACAGCTGATATAATGATATCCTTGCAAAGCATAAAGCACGCTGAACCTAAAAATATGTGTATCATGTCTGAGTGTTCACATTTGACTGAGTCATGACTCAGAGAAGAAACTGAAAACTGACAATTTTTGTTTTGTTGGTGTTGAAATTTCCCTTATTACGACACCAGCAGAATACGGAACGTGTGTTCAGTCACGCTCCTCAGATCCTTGAACCGAGAAGGTGTCGACGCCTCTCTGCATTAAACTCCATAAATCAGATAAATGATGACAGCCGTCCGTCAGCTGCTACGGAGCCGTACCACAGGACATCATGAGGAATATATAGTACAGTAATATATGGTACGTGGTGTTCTCCCTGCAGGATGTTCCTCTGCAGCTGTTTATGAAACAGACGTGAGGAAGTCCACCGATGGGACGGATCACCGAGTCATACTGTACATCCTGCTGCTATCAAAGATCTTATATAACGCACACACATTGATTGACTGGTCTGATTAGTTTTTACTTCTCCCCGTCTCTGTGCTGTTATTCTGTTTTCTGCAGCTCCTCTATCTCATCATGCAGTCATCATTAGTATTATGTTATAATTACTGTAAGGCTGTTACAGCTCTGATCACTGAACCGCAGGTTTCTTGCAATATTGGTGAAACTATAACTATCAGTCTACTAGTGTTGCACCGTATACCGATACTAGAAAAGTATTTCAATACTCTGTCATTAATAAGAGTACAATAACCCATTTTATTAGTACCGATACTTAAAGAGTGACAGTGTTTTAATAAGTATTTATGAGTTGCATCCATGTGAAACTGGTTTTCATTACCTCCATTTTCACAAGGAAGAAATTACATTTTTAACAAGTTTTGACAAGCTGCAACTTAAGTTTGATATTATTCATATTTAAAGTCACTATTAAAGAGGATTTGTGTGCTGTTGAGAAGCGGTGACCCACCTTCACCAGCAGCTCTCGGCTGAGGGAGTAGTTGTTGTCGTCTGAGAAGATCTCGGACAGCTCGCGGAAAGTGCGGAAACTCTCCCTGTGAACAGACGCAGAGGTAAGAGCACGAACAACGAACAATAAAAAGACCCCAAACGTACCCTCTGCTGTCAACAATATTCATTCTGTGCAGCTATAAGAGTATAAACGTACCGTGACACTTCCTCCCAGGTCCTCTTCAGGCGGTGGATGGCGTTGCACTGCAGAGCGGAGAGGATGGCTCGCAACGAGGAGAAGTTCTTCAGGATCCGACACTCCTGAACACGACGGGAACAATCGTCCAGTCAGAAACAGATACAGCAAAACTGAGCTATAACTTTAAATGTTTTAGGAGACCTTCAACAATGTAAAACATCCCTTTGCTAAACTCACCCGAGCCACGTCGATCCACCTCTCCAGCAGCCGGGCTCTCTGGTTGGGCTTCAGCGTGGGGTTGCTCAGGCAGGTGGTGATGACACAGTTGGTGACGGAGTTGAACTGGGCCACGGTGGCTCTGATGGTCGGAGCCACGTGCTCCTTCCCCTTCTTGTCCCGCTGAGACCAGATCCCCCCCAGGCAGTGGTAGGACACCACCTTCTTAAACAGATCCTGGACAGACAGATATGTGACATATTAAAAACACAGTATGAATATGATGATTCAATTCTTTACTTTTAGGACCAAACATGTACTTTTGAATATGTGGTTTCATGCTGAGGCTGTATTAAAGGGTAATTTCACACAGTTTTCTAGTCATTAGGAGGATTAATCTGCATGTGGCGACACTTGTTTGAGATGAAATAATGAAACGAAGAGCTTCACAGTGTCTTCTGTGAAGGGTGCGTTGGAGAGGATTTTAAAAGATGAGGACAAAGGGGATGCTCACAAAATGATGCTATTATGGGAGATGAAGAATCTCATACTGGAGGTGAAGATATCTTTGTCTCTGTTGCATTGATTTTGAACAATTTTACTCTGCCTCCCCCGACTTTATGGATGTACCTCTCTGAAAACTCTCGTTTTCTGCATTAAAAATGTAGTTTAAAACACTGCTTGTCTGACTCTAAAAGAATCTGATGACTGATATTTAACACCAAAGCTTCTTTAAATGCACCAAAAGGGAGTTTTTAAAACAGTCCTAGCTGAAACTACATCATGAAAAAAGAATTCTGGCAAAAAATAAATAAAAAAAAAAAATTTACTGTGAAGGATTAGCAATCTCAAGTCTCTGCAGACAGATTTTTATAAGGTACTGAAATGCCGTATAACTGCAGAAAGCATCGGCCTTTTATTCCAGCAAAACTGTTGTTTTAAAAACCTGTTGTCATCAGTTCATTGTTGCTGTAAAAAATGTAAACTATTAATTTATTATCAAAAGTGTTCCAGATACATTTTCATTGTTCGACTAATTAATCAATTCTCTAATCGTTTCAGCTCCAGTTAGATATTTTAAAGGTATACTGTAAAGGTGAGATGATTAGTTGATAACAGGAAAATAATCAGAAACTATTTTGATAATCAATTAATCATTTTAGTAATTTTTTTTAGAAGCAAGGCTGCCAAAGCTTCTCTGATGTGCTGCTTCTCCTTGTCTAATGTGCGAACTGAATATCTTTGTGTTTAAGACGGTTGAAGGTGAAATTATGGGCGTTTCTTCACTGTTTTCGGACATTTTATGGACTAAACGATCAACCGATTAATCAAAGATATAATTGGCAGATTAATCGATAATAAAAATAGTTGCAGAACCTAAAAACCTTTTAAACTGTCTGGGAAACTGTAATGAGGAGTGACTGTGGAAGAGAACAGAGGTTGAAGGAGACATCTGCTGATGAGGGAAAAGGGAAACATGCTCACCGCGTCCATGAGCGTGAACTGCTCCGCCACCATGATGGGGTCAAACGACAGGAAGCTGAAAGCAGGAAGCTCGTCCTCGAAGCCGCTCTCTTCCTGCGTAGCGAAAGGGCAGCCGATGTGTTCCCCTGAAGAGATTAAATAAAAATAACATCGTTTTATCACAACGCTGCCTGAACCTGAGCTCAACATGAACACTTCTGCTGTTTCTCCTCCTTTCTGTGACCTTCACGCTTGTTTTGTGCTCAATCTCCAGTGTGTTGACAGTGACTGCCATCGAGTCCTTATCACTCGTACAACCAAACTGTTCTTTACAGCGACATGTGAACTGACATTGTGTCTACGGCTACAGGAAGTGTGGAGCTGTACATGAGGACAAATTGTTTGCACTTGCACAAGATTCATTTACAATCAAAAACAAACCCAGTATTTCTCCCTGACCCCCTTTTCCTGGAGTCCCCGCCCTGCTGTTGTCCCTCTCCTGTCCTGCCTTCATACCATCGGGATCGGGCTCACACTGCTGTCGGCGGTGGAAGTGGGCCAGCAGGTTGCGGGCGCGGCGCTCCAGGTCCGAGCCGAGGAAGTGGTGGTGAAGGTAGGACATGAGCTGGTGCAGGCAGTCGTAGGTCGGAGGGCTCCAGAAGTCCTCGGAGTACTGGTCCAGCCACGCGCCCAGGATGGACGAAACGGTGCTGCAACACAAACACATAATAAAATAAACACAACAGCTACCCATAACCCCTGATTTTAATGAGATACGCTAACACTGCTAACATGAGGTTGAATGAACTCCTGTATGTTCTGTGGTTCCTACAGGCGATGCTAACAATGCTAACGGTGTGTTTTAGTAAAACTGAAGCTGTAAAAGAGTTTCTTTCTGAGAAGTTCATGAGCTGTGTTTTATCAAACTCCTGCAGCAACAGTCTGACAGGTGTCTCGCAGAGAAAAATAATCTGCTACAGCTTCAGTCTCTGTTGGTATCCCTTTAACCCGGGGAGGAGTGGGAGGAGAGGGAGGAGAGGGAGGAGAGGGAGGAGTGGGAGGAGAGGGAGGAGTGGGAGGAGAGGGAGGAGTGGGAGGAGAGGGAGGAGTGGGAGGAGAGGAAGGAGAGGGAGGAGAGGGAGGAGAGGGAGGAGAGGGAGGAGTGGGAGGAGAGGGAGGAGAGGGAGGAGAGGGAGGAGATGGAGGAGAGGGAGGAGAGGGAGGAGAGGGAGGAGAGGGAGGAGAGGGAGGAGAGGGAGGAGTGGGAGGAGAGGGAGGAGAGGGAGGAGAGGGAGGAGAGGGAGGAGTGGGAGGAGAGGGAGGAGAGGGAGGAGAGGGAGGAGAGGGAGGAGAGGGAGGAGAGGGAGGAGAGGGAGGAGTGGGAGGAGAGGGAGGAGAGGGAGGAGAGGGAGGAGAGGGAGGAGAGGGAGGAGTGGGAGGAGAGGGAGGAGAGGGAGGAGAGGGAGGAGAGGGAGGAGAGGGAGGAGTGGGAGGAGAGGGAGGAGAGGGAGGAGAGGGAGGAGAGGGAGGAGAGGGGAGGAGAGGGAGGAGTGGGAGGAGAGGGAGGAGAGGGAGGAGAGGGAGGAGAGGGAGGAGAGGGAGGAGAGGGAGGAGTGGGAGGAGAGGGAGGAGAGGGAGGAGTGGGAGGAGAGGGAGGAGAGGGAGGAGTGGGAGGAGAGGGAGGAGAGGGAGGAGTGGGAGGAGAGGGAGGAGAGGGAGGAGAGGGAGGAGAGGGAGGAGAGGGAGGAGAGGGAGGAGAGGGAGGAGTGGGAGGAGAGGGAGGAGAGGGAGGAGTGGGAGGAGAGGGAGGAGAGGGAGGAGAGGGAGGAGAGGGAGGAGAGGGAGGAGAGGGAGGAGAGGGAGGAGAGGGAGGAGAGGGAGGAGAGGGAGGAGAGGGAGGAGAGGGAGGAGAGGGAGGAGAGGGAGGAGAGGGAGGAGAGGGAGGAGAGGGAGGAGAGGGAGGAGAGGGAGGAGAGGGAGGAGAGGGAGGAGTGGGAGGAGAGGGAGGAGAGGGAGGAGAGGGAGGAGAGGGAGGAGAGGGAGGAGAGGGAGGAGAGGGAGGAGAGGGAGGAGAGGGAGGAGAGGGAGGAGTGGGAGGAGAGGGAGGAGAGGGAGGAGAGGGAGGAGTGGGAGGAGAGGGAGGAGAGGGAGGAGAGGAGGAGAGGGAGGAGTGGGAGGAGGGAGGAGAGGGAGGAGTGGGAGGAGAGGGAGGAGAGGGAGGAGAGGGAGGAGAGGGAGGAGAGGGAGGAGAGGGAGGAGAGGGAGGAGAGGGAGGAGTGGGAGGAGAGGGAGGAGTGGGAGGATTGGGCCGAGGCTCGGCGCTGTGAAAGCACTCAGTGATTAATGTTGGCAGCTCGACGCTGAAGGTCGCAGCAGCAGCAGCAGCAGCAGCAGCAGCAGCAGCAGCAGCAGCAGCAGACTCACTTTCTGAGCTCCGTGCAGTCGTCCTGGGAGCCTCGGTGAGCCGTGGCTGCAGGGACGTTCTGCAGCTTGGCATACCTAAAAAACACAAAAACACAACTTCAGTCTCGTTCAGTGACGTTAATGAAAAGGAAACATTTAAATCCTGATACAAAGAATTAGCTTCATTTCAACATGTCATACACTGGACTTGAAGTAAAGAGAACGCTGTGTGCACACATGATTTTTATGCTTTAATTCATCTTGAAAGAAACGGCGTTGCTTTGTGTAAATGTCAGATATCTCATTTGGGAACGGCACGTGTTCATACTTAAACTAAATTTTCTAACTTTAGCCTTCTGTAACAGATTTATCAGCCCACTACATTTCTAGAAATGCCAAAATAAAGAGCTGGAGATCCTCCTGAGTATCAGTATCTCTTTTACGCCAATAGCTAAAATCTACCAGTTTGGATGACAGCTGTTGTACGTATTTCATGTATAATAAGAATTATGCTTAAAAAAGAGAAATCAAATCAAAGCTTATGTATGGAATAAAATAAAAAAAGACAAAAACATTTGTAAATCGACAAATTTACTCTGCCGAGGAGATATTCTGCCTGAAATTTCACCAGTTAAACTCCACCTGAATCCGAAGATGCAAATTTGCTTTGCAACCGGAAGTTTTTTCGCCCCTTCGCTCGCATAGAAGTGAACGGGAGGCGAATGTTAAATTCGTGCATGTGCAACCGTGCCTTTAAAGTGGCAATACTTAGATTTCGGTCCATTTGCTATCAGAAGTTTTCAGAATTGTGTGCGTAGTTCAAATTTTTTTGTGCGGAGGAAAACTGTAATACAGTATTTTTTTCTGGTAATGTCACCACAGAGACCCAGGTCATAATACTGCAAATATATTAATATTGTAATACTTTCATCAGTGGACCATCGGCTCAATCAGCAATAAAATTACAAGAAAAAGAGTGTAAGAGAAATATATTTCTTCTTCCTTTAATCATCTTGTGTCCCCTGAGATTTCCCCCCCAGGCTGAGAGCCGTCTGCCATCACTGTACCTGTGCAGCAGGAGATCCAGCACCTGCTTGGTGGAGGCGAAGGATCGGTAGGTGCAGAGGAAGATGGTGACGTAGGTGGAGTCTTTTCCCCTGAACGCCGACACCATGTACTCCACCAGCCTCTCCAGCGTGCCGGCCTTGATGGTCCGCACCTTGCAGGTCTCGTAGAGGCTCAGGGCCGAGTCCGTCTCCACGCCCAGCCATCGCTGCCCCTTACTGGCCGACTGGTGAAGCTGCACCTTCCTCAGCGTGATGGTGAAGATGGCGTCCTCCTCGGCCTCCTCGCCGATCTCCTGCGTCGAGCTCTGCGAGACGAGAGGGAAAATAAGACGTTTTACTTTCTTTGAGTTACATCCTTAAATTGTGTGCTGGACTTTTCACGTTGGAACAAGCTCTTCAAATATCAGATTAGAGGGAGAAGAAGACAGAGGGAAGATGACCCCGTTACCATGAGGAACGCCGAGTTAAAAATGTCATTTTGGGACGAAACCCTTTAATTATGACCGTCTGTGTGACCTCTCTTCTCTTTGGTCTGTGAGTCATACTCGGTGAATCATGTGCGTGGCCGTGCACAAACAAACAATAGCTTGTTACTAAACAGAGCTTACTGGATAACTGGCACTACAATACAAGCTGCAGCCTGTATAAACCCAAACAGGGAATTAACACAAGCCTCCCGCTGCATGAATGAGAGCTCTGTGGGATGTTTGCATCTCACCGTCGCTGCATCTTGTTGTTGTTTTTTCTCCTGAACATGAAAAAAAACAAACTACGACAGAACACAGAGACGGTTTCATTCATCACCGCTGCTGTCAACAACACGTCATGTGTGAAACCTGCTGAAAGTTACACAACATGAAACTAATCAACATGTTACAAACTCCACGTTAAAGCTAAATAAGCTGAGTGACTTCTGACAGATTAACAGTGAAAACAAATCTTTCCTGATCCTGATACTTTAAAAGACGGAGCTCTGAAGTGGAGCTGCAACAATTAGCTGGTTAATTGATTAGCTGATTAACAGAAAATGAATCAACTCTTTTTATCGATTAATCGATTAATCAGTTTGAGTAATTTTTTTAAGAAAAAAACAGTCTAAATTCTCTGATTCAAAGACCACAACGAACACTGAAAACAAACATCAAGTGTCTGCCACAGCATCGACTGGGAACGGGTCAAAGTCTTCCATACTGGGATTTTGACCTTAAAGGCCTTCGTCCGTACCTTACAGTACTATGTTTTTAGTACTAGTACTAATTGAATTTGTTGAATTCTTCATTATTTTCTGAGACAATTTGTTGTATTATGTGATATATAAAATAAAACTTACTTCACTTCTGTTTGACGGCGAGCTAAAGTAGTGAAAATAATATAACGTAGAGTAAACTTAAACTGATATTGATTTTTTTAGGTGTCTAAAATGTGTTTTCCTGCTGCCCCCGTCCACAGCAGTACATTACTTTGCTCCCGTGCTGGTTCTCCTGTCTGTTTCTCCAAACTCCATCTAAGTACCTCATACAACCTCAAAACATCCGAACTATCCCTTTACCTGATACTACTAATAGCAAAATAGTTAATACTCTAACAGACTTAAGACGCCTGCTATCACTCAAGGATTAAAAAAGTCCTTTCTTAAAACTCAGTAGCACAACTTTCAAAACAAAGAACAGTTTATCACACTACAACATGTGCTTACAATCAGCAGTCTGTACAAGTGTTGAAAGATAAACCTGGACAGTGTGAGCAGCGAGGCTGTTGAACACATCTAACTCCAAACAGAAGAGCTACAGCGGTGTGAATCACTAAAGCCGCGGCCTCGACGGAGGAGTGGCGTGTAATCTGTCACGGCCCCTTGTAGTGCATCCTGGGAGCGTGAGTCATCAGACTCCATCTCAGTGTGACTCCCTGTGCTTCGCTGCCTACTGTTTTTTTAGGTCAGGGATCTATTCGGTAACATCTCAGTCAACGCCAAGTCGCTCTGTTGTGTCTCTGTTGCCATGGAGACGAGCTCAAAGTGAGGACGGCTGTGAATTTTGGAAAAAGTGATACAGTATCTTCGAGCACTGCTACTGTTCTTGTTTTTAAGGTTCATTGATTTTGACAATAAGTAAGTCTTTATGCACGCAGGATTATGAATAGAAGGATGATGATGCTGCTCCACGGGCTTAAAAAGCAACAATATGTGTTCTTAAAGTGAAAAACTGGCTCTAACTGGGATATCAAACCATCAACAGAAGAGTACACCCAGAACCTGAACTTCAGTAACCTCCTCACAGAGTGTGTTACAGATGGAGGGTGTGTGTGTGACAGATAAATGGGGAGACAAACCCCTGGACTGTTGTAAATCCTGCAGATATAAAGGCTGAGGCCCGGCTGCAGCGGAGGACCTTGACAGCAGGAGAGCCGCTTATCAGCCGAACCACAGAGGCCGCGCTGATATCACTGTAAGCTCTGAAAAAATGCAGCGCTCAAGGGCAGCGCCGCGCTCCATCCGCCCCGTCAGTTCCCACCATAAATGCTCCCATTCATCCCGTTGCCATGAGGACCAATACTCTCCCTACTACTAGCACAAAACAGTGAGCGATCAATACTTTGAAACAGAAGGGTTCAGTGTCACTTAAATAGAAAGAAAGGAACAAATAAAAGCTGAGTTTGAAAAATATCCAACATGTTAACCATCAGCAGGAAGTCAGGACGCAGGTGAGAGTGTTTTCTAACCAGGAAACATCTGACAAGAGACCACTTCAATTAAAGAAAGGCTGAACTTTAGACAACGTGTTTGTTTGGACCGACCCTTTGATTTGCATTCAGTCTCTAAAGTGAATAAGATGAAACCTCTCTGGGCACTTTGCTCAAATAACGTAGGTGCTAAAAAATGTGGAAGAGCTTTTTGCAATTCAGTCAAGGTTGCATTCTTTCAGCAAGTATCGGACTCCAGAAACTGAACAAGCCAAACTGGTCTTGAGCTGGATCCCGGTTACATTTTCTGAAAGTCGATAAGAAGCTGAGAGTAAATGAGAGGGAATTCCCTCAGAAACGTTTGTCTCACATTCCTTCAGCCTGACTCAGTGCTTCTTCAGAGCTGCTTCATCAACCAGATCGGCACCATCCTGGTTACAAACACACAGGAAGTGGTTTCTAAAGATAGGCAGACCCTGGTTCAAGAAATGGGATATTTGGGGGAAAATTACAGACAAAAGATGGTTAAAAGAAATGCAGCTAAACGTTGTTAACTGCTCGCAGGAGAATGCTGCTTCATTGGAAATAACAGACTCCACCTTCATGTAATTCCTAACTGTGATCTCCTGAAAAAAAAAATTGGATTATCCTCAGTTAACCTCTTCCACTCCTTGCGGACGCCGGCGTCCTCGGCCGACTTAACTGTCTTTCAGAGGCTACTTTTAGAGCTAAAGTGAGGGTGCTGGTATTGTATGAAACTAGAAAACTTAAGGCCCAGACAAACCAACACGACATCAGAGAACTTTGTCCGATGTTACAGATTATTCGGTAACATCGGACATTGGCGTTGTCACGAGTTCATTAACTGGGTGTGAAATGTCCCCCCCCCCCCGTTGTATCCCTATTGTAACTTTCCATGTGCTATTGTTGATTGTTCAGTTCAAAGCTCCCATTAGCTGCTCTATACGGATGATGTTAGTCAGAGTATTTACGCCATGAAACCACGAATGTTCCCGCTGCCAGTGGAGAACACTGAATGACCCAGAACATTTCATTTTGAACACGATGATCTAAAAACAGAAAGACACTGATGGCTTTTATTTATAGAAACCTATTTACTGTAATGTACCAGGCAACTAAACAAAGAGCATCACAGGCGGGGGGGGTTATTTACTGGTCTAAATCTAGTCACCACATGTTCCTTTCTGCATAAAAATATAAATGTTTGTTTTATCCAGACGTATCAGATGGGCGGTGGTTTTAACATCAGGGCCAATTAAACACTGACAACTACTGAAAAGTGCATCTTTATCGTGTAAACATCCAGAATATACAGTCACATGCAGCCAGCACTTTAAAACAAACACCAAGAAGTAGCTGCTAATGCTAGTGAGCACAAATCAAGTCCCACTCTTGTGTTTGACAGCAGAAGAGTCTCTTTATAATCTATTTCATCAGCTAAATATCTGCTAAATGTCATAAACATAAAGAGATGGACTGAATGTTATATGCAATGTTTAACTCTGAAACTCTTCTTCAGCTCTGAAATTAATATTCTGTGTTCTTTGGCTTCTGGAGTGAGTTTTGGAAAGTCCACAGAAATGTCTGGCATCCAGCGTCGGCCTCCTCCTCCTCCTCCTCCACACTCGCTCCAACACTTATCAGATCTACGTTCACCTACACCGTCCAGACCGTGAATGAGCATGAATGTACATGTGGGCAGGAGGAATGTGAGGCGAATAAAAGTATCAGCAAAGAATGATGAGACAGAGAGAGAAAGGGAAATTTCCAGAAAGAGGAAACAAGTCACATGAGCTGTAGTGGAGAACGGATGAATGGATTTACTGTTTTCTTTCAATAAGCATTTAAATAAACCAAACATCTAACATCATGGTGTTTTCTCTTCTACCACACGTACATGTAAACTGTCTAAAACTGCAGGAATCACACTTTCTTTGCACTTTTCTAGGGCGGCAACTAACGATCATTTTCATTGTCGATTATTTTCTCGATTAATCGATTAGTTGTTAGTAAAATGTCCAAGATGACGTCCTCAAATGTCTTGTTTTGTCCACAACTCAAAGATATTCAGTTTACTGTCATAGAGGAGGAAAGAAACCAGAAAATATTCACATTTAAGAAGCTGGAATCAGAGACTTTTTACTTTTTTTTT
The DNA here is from genome assembly GCA_916701645.2 of Sebastolobus alascanus. Lineage (NCBI taxonomy): Eukaryota > Metazoa > Chordata > Actinopteri > Perciformes > Sebastidae > Sebastolobus > Sebastolobus alascanus. The sequence continues at coordinate 153,918 of CAKAOJ020000290.1, forward strand.
CTTAAAAAATTACTCAAATTGATTAATCGATTATCAAAATAGTTGCCGATTAATTTAATAGTTGACAACTAATCGATTAATTGTTGCAGCTCTACTTAATTCTACATTTAAAAGGCATGTACAGTAATCATAAACAATCAGCTGATTCATCTGCGTTAAACTAACCCTGATAGAGATTAGAGAAATCTATAAACCTTTACGTGATGTTTCAGGGAGTTGTGATTAGTAATTTAAGAAAAGCTTTTGTCAAATAAGGCACAAAATATTTAAAAACCCCACAGTGGTCGAAACAATCTCATCGTAAATCAGTCACTGGCCTGCAAAATAACCTGCATGATGCTCAAGGACACATCAATGATCCAATGCATGTACTACTGGTTCTGAAAACACACCACAGCATCTAATACAAGAACCAGTAGCTCACTTCAGGGTTTCCTGAAACTCTTCTGTGGTTTGTGGCATTTACTCGTGTATGCATTTCAAGTCCTTTAAGACCAAACACAGTAATGATATTGATATTAGGGCTTGTTTTGTCTGACCAACAGTCCAAAACTTAAAGATATTTAATTTCCTGTCATATTTGATGAAGACAAGCAGCAATTACTCACATTTGAGAAGCTGAATAAATGTTAAATGAGGAAGAACGACTGACACAAGTTACATTTTTCAGTACCTACGTTTTAAAGGATATTTCCAGTTTATTACAACTTTGGGTCTTAGGTTTTTATGCTTTTGTCCATCATTTCTATCAGTTATAACAACATGGTGATGGACAAACCATCAGGAGTTATTTGGGGTTCAGTGTCTTGCCCAACGACACTACGTCAAGTGTAGAGGAGGAGCTGGGGATCAAACCATCAACCCTGTGATTAGTGGACGACCCGCGACCTGTGATGGATGTTAACAACGGACAGTTTGGTAATAATGTTAATATTAGCCTTCGTTTTTTCTTCCAAATAAGATTGTTTTTGGGGTTTTCTAGTGGTTGCCTTTTCCCAAGATCTCAGACATGAACTTAATGAGCACAAAGTTATTATCGATGATAGGAATGATGGCTAAAACTATAAAAATAAGACCCAGGTTGTAATAAACAGGAGTGATCCTGTACAGATATTAGATGTTTAAGGGAGTGACACACAGTCTTAACAACAGGCTGAACTGTTGGCTGACCTGCTCGTCATCTCACAAACACAATCACGATTCTTCATCTGGAAATAAAAATGTTTATCCTGCAAAACAAACCTCCCGTCTTCATATCTGATGGCGTACAGTCTTTATAAACAGCCACCTGGCACAGAAACTCACTAAAATAAACACAAACCCTCATTCTGCTGAGCCAAAACCCCCTCGAGGGACAAACACGGCCTCTGGGAGCGTGTTCGGAGGCGTCTGCCAGATTCACGGCGCTCATCAACAGAGAACACACCTGCTTGGATAGCAGCGGTCCCGTACGACCTCTTAGAAAGCCCCTCGCAGCCGAGCTCTCTAAATGTAGATCAGCAGGGAAACTCCCAGTGGAAAGAGAAAACCTGCCCCCCCCCCCCGAAACAGTCAACACCTAAACAAAGCCAACAATAGCACGCGTCCATTACAAGCCCGTAGCGCAAGCCAGTGACTTCCCCTCGTAACAATGGCTGCTGACAGCATGTGAGATCATTTGGATGTGGGGCAAGTGACAGAGGAGGAGGAGGGGGGGGGGGACCGAATGTTCAGAAAACTCTTCAGTGGTCTAAATACTGAGGGAGCGAAGCCTCGACAAGCAGAAACCACTGAAACCACTGAAATCTTCACCTTACCACAGTATGTTAAATGGCTAAATGTCCCTCCTTCTTACACCTACACACACACACACACACACACACACACACACACACACACACACACACACACACACACCGGGAAAACTCACTGACAACACGCTCTCTTATGGAGGATACTAAACTTCTTCTTCTTCAGCTTTTCATAAGTGTATAAAGTTGTGGATACACGATAAAAACACATCATTGCAGCTGAAATTATCCTCCATGCCTGCAGCTCTGTGAGGCTGAGTGAGCAATAACAACCAATGCTAACGTGCTGATGTTTAGCATGTGTAATGTTTACCATATCTACCATCTTACTTTAGCATGTTAGCATGCTAATATTTGCTAATTAGCACTAAACAATCTTCTGTTCATTTCATTGATTAATCGATTGTTCTATAAAATCTCAGAAAATAGTAATAAACTAGAATTATACCTCGTGGTTGTATACCTCCGCAAACCAGTCAAGTTGCAGTTTACATCCATGTCTGTCCACAATATCACTTCATCATTTTATCCTGTTAGATATTTGTATGAAATTGTCATAATAAGCATATGAATTCTTGAGTTATGGCCAAAATAAAAACATGTTTTGTGAGGTCACAAAGACCTTTGACCACTAAATTCTAATCAGTTCATCCTCGAGTCCAAGTGGACGTTTGTGCCGAATTTGAAGAAATTCCCTCCAGGGATATCATGTTCACGAGAATGGGACGGAAGTGAGGTCACAGTGACCTTCGACCACCAAAATCTAATGAGTTCATCAGTTCCAAAAACATAACGCTGGCGCGGAGACATAAAAATGCCTAAGGTGGCATCTTCACATTGCTTGTTTTGCCGACCAACAGTCCAAAAACCCAAAGAGAGTCAATTCACAATGATTTAAAACACAAAAAAATTAGCAAATGCTCAAATTAGAGAAGCTGGAAATATTTGGTGATTTGCTTGAAAAGTGAGTCAAACGATGAATTGATTACCAGGATAGGTGTTGATTCATTCTCTGCAGAGCAACTTATCGATTCACTGATTAATGGTTCAAGTCTACTAAATGCTAACATGGGTGTTAGTGTGTTAGCGTGCTAACGTTTGCTAATTAGCACTTAATCTCTATAAACAGATCCTGCATTCATATGTAGAAGTTGTAGGCAACGGGACAAGATTTTGTTAACGGAAGCGTTTTAGTTTCAGTTTAGAGACCGAGTAATATTGACCAATCACCTTCGAGCAGGCTTTGGTTGAATGCAGGTAAACAGTCCATGTGCAAAAGTGTCGGAACGCGCTGGCTGAAATGCATTCTGGGAACCCACCGGCTATCGTCTGACGATGATTTAGCTTTTTATTGGTTTAAAATCAGCGTGTAAACTGGCTACTTGTGAAACAATCCGGTCGTACACGTCGTCTCTCAACTCCAACTTCAGTCTCACATCTCAAGTACAGCTGAAGCGGAGATATTAGGTCATAAAAATAAAAATGTTGACCTGATGATGGCGCTAAAAGAAACATTACGTGGTCATCAAAGTTATTACAATTCATCTGGAACAGGTGAGCATGAATGTCTGAACCAAACTTCATAGAAATCCATCCAATAGTTGTCAAGACACTCAAAACTACAACCTCATGGTGGCACTAGACCATGAATGTCTGTACAAAAGTTCATGGAAATTCATCAAATAGTTGTTGAGATATTTCCGTCTGGACCGACCAACACTGCCGCCTCACTAGCATGGCTGAAAACGTAATGAAACAAATGTCACTGTGATCTTACTGCAGATATCTAACTTTCTCTTTTCCGTCTTCTCTTTGAACAAACAAGCATCAAACACAGACTCCCTTCTTCTAGCACACTAGCAGTACTTTCCCTGCATCTGGACTAATCTAAAAAAGGTTCTGGATCATTCCTATTTCTAAATTACCGCCAACACAAAGGCTCTATTTTTGTCGTTTGTTTTATGCCTCTTCCAGCTAAAACTTGACGTGAACACGAACAGATTCTTTTCTGTGAAATTAAGTTGACAGATAAGCCGCGGGCCAAAGAACAACTGATTCGATTTTGGAAAAGAAGATCCACATTTCCTGACGTCAGATAATTCATTTTATTTAGCTGTAACTTCAGATGTACTCCAAGTTCTCCAAGGCTTGTTTACAGCATCAATAAATCTATTTAAATTCAAAGTGATGGGAAAGAAGAAGTTTGTGTGCCTTCTAGTTGTTTGTACTTTCTGCTTATTTGTCTCGCTAACAGTTTGTTCTATTTACTCTCGTACACGAAGACTAAACCTTGATTAAAGTGCACTCGTGTCCAACGTGGTGACAGAGCTGTTGTGACAGGTATTAGTAATACACGCCTGCAGCTAAACTGGCTTTGTCAGCCGTTATCAATCACATGTACAGAGTTTCATCAGGAGAATAAACCTCTTATCTTTCAGTGGAGTCTGGTGGATCCTGGCGGTGACCGTGTCCCAGTTTCTTTTATTTTCACCTTTTCTTGGCTGAACAATGCTGTTGGGCTTTAGACGACCCGGTTCACACACAACTAAATATAGTAAATATTGCATCTTGATCATGAGTTTTTATTTGTTTTCAGCAGTATTTAAGATAAATATGCTTATTATTTTTGCTATTTTCATGCTTCAGAAGTCAACAGAATGCAGGAAACAAAGTCTATGAAACTCAAATTGTTCTGGGGGAGGATGATATTGAAATCCTCCCTATTTTTCAGGTCTTGTTTGGTAAGTATGCAGTTTAATTATCCAATAGGCACCAACATGTCTGTACATAATAAGAACTACAGAAGATGTCACGTCTGTTTTCAAAACGGTTTCAGTTTTGGTATTTAGGAGATATAAAGTTTCAAACTAACTGAGCCAAAAAACGATGGAGTCTCTCCGTTACAATGAGGTTGCCAGGTTTGGTACCACTGTGCTTTTACAGAGACCAAAACCAAAGCTCACAGGTATCTGGCAACCAGAGCTCTAGTGGGAGACGCTGCACAGAAGTACTGGCTGGATAAACTGTTGTTGGCTCCAGCTCTGTATTTAACACACAAACACGGAGACTGATATGAATCTTCTCATCTAATCTGCAGAAAAGAAGCAAATAAGCACACTTCCAAAAATGTTGAAATATTCCTCTAATAATGTACGATTTATAGACCCTGAAACATTCCGATCTGAGGTTCATGCAGGCTGCATATCTCATGTTTTAATTCAGTCCAGATGGGAAATATAAAAAGTCGACTGCATGACTAGAACCCTTCAGATTCCTGTCACATGATGGGAGAAAACATCATTAAATGTGGGACACTGAGCTGCATCTTCTCTATAAATGCACTTTAGTTAATATGCTTTTTAAAGTTGCTTTATATAAGAAGACCAGTCCAGGTAATTAAACCAGACCAGACAGACAGCGAGTGCAGACGGTTTAAGTATTTCTCCAGGCGTCGCAGGCGTTCACATTCCAGCCGCTGTCTGTTTCTGTCGTTGTGTCTGCCGCTGAGATCCAGCACTCGGCTACTCGAATCTCCTCAAAACGAACCGCGGAGACAAAAGCTCCTCTGTCTGTATCGCCTCGGACCGTCCGGCTCCTGTTTCTCACCGAGACGCTTCAATCAATGCTTCAATCTTAAATAAGAGCACATCACAGTTCACCTGCGATCACTGCAGCTCAGAGTGTCCTGATACGACATCTTCCTTCTCCACATGTGTCTCAGATCTGATGTTTTACACTCACTGTAGGTCTGGATTAAGGCTGCAACTAACGATTATTTTCATTGTCTGTATTTTCTCAATTAATCAATTGGTTGTTTGGTCTATAAAATGTCAGAAAATAGGGAAAAATGTGGATCAGAGCCCAAGATGACGTCCTCAAATGTTTTGTTTTGTCCACAACTCAAAGATATTCAGTTTACTGTCATAGAGGAGGAAAGAAACCAGGAAATAATCACATTTCAGAAGCTGGAATCAGAGAATGTTTAATATTTTTTCTTATAAAATGACTCAAACCGATTAATCGATTAGTTAGTTGACAACTAATCGATTAATCGTTGCAGCTCTAGTCTGGATCAAACGGATAAACCTGCACCAAACACAACAACAAGCAGTGGGGGAAAGTAACTAAGTACATTTACACAAGTACCGTACAGTACTTTACTTCCATTTTATGCTACTTTATACTTCTACTCTACTACTCAGAGGGAAATATTGTACTTTTTACTCCACTACATTTATTTGACAGCTTTAATTACTTTGCAGATTGAGATACAAAATATTATCAACAAATAAAATATGATTTTAGGTTACAGCAGGATATAAAGTAATTTAAATTAAAATTAACCCTGCTGCAGTAAAATGAGAGGTTTTCTAAAGGGACTCTTGTGCTCGGAAACACTACCGATTTTCTCCACAGGAACGGCCAAAATCAACATAAAGTTCCTCGTAGTAACGTTAAAATTAGCTCCATCTTCACCATAATTTGATGCTAATACTTTTATACTTTCTTGAGTAAAATTTTGAATGCAGGACTTTTACTTGTAACAGTTCTACACTGTAGTACTGATACTTTCACTTCAGTAAATGAGTACTTCTTTCACCACTGACAACAAGGAAACTTTAAACCAGCATTGTGTTCCTTCCCGTTTTCGTAACGAGATATTGTTTGTTTTCGATCGCATGTGAGATTATTTCTTGCATGTGCATGAACTAGAGTTGTTCTGTGGTATTATGTCATTCAACTGCTGGTAAACTTGGCTCTGAGGACAATCCGACCATGATACAGCAGAAAGAAAGCTGTTTTTAGATCAGTTACTTACAGTAGCTCTGTGTCTCTGATTTCACTGTCAGCATTGATTCCTTCCTAAAATAGATCTGAAGACTTCCATATAAGTGGCTGTTGTTCAGACCCAGCAGTCCTGAACCGGTCTGAGCTGATCTTTGGGTCCAGAACTGAATGAGCTGACAGTTTAAAGGAGTTACTGTTAAAGACCTCAATGAGCAGCAGTCGGTTCTTTGTTCAGCAGTGTTTTATGTTGGTTTGGCTCCTAATCCTGCTGGTTTGTTACTGGACGGAGCTCTCAGAACTCCACTCTTAATCAGGACTATTTTTAGCTTCAATTCACTGTTGTATACTGTTTGGCTGCAGCTTTTTTTTCTTTTTCTTACATCTGTCGGTATTGTTTACTCGGCTCCCATGAAAATACGATTTCAGTGGGACGACACGGTTACATAAAGTCAAACTAAAGAAGTTAAATGAAGGCTGAAACACATGATATTCTATCAGCCGAGTTAAACGCGGCTCGCTCTATCCCATCACACCAACCTGCCAAACTAAATCTGTCAGTTTAAGAACAACAAACTTTGCAGAACACAGTTCAGGACCCTGCGTTGTGATATTTGAACCATATCAACCTTAAAGGTCCAGTGGGTAGGATTTAGTGGCATCTAGTGGTGAGGCTGCAGATTGCAACCATCTTATTACCCCTCCACTCACTCCTCCCTTTCCACGCATAACCAAGGTAACGTAAAAACGTGAATGTTCCTCTCTAGAGCCAGAGTTTGGTTTGACTGTTCTGGGCTACTGTAGAAACATGGCGGAGCTAACGAAAACACGATTCTTAGTTTCAGGTGATTATACACTAATGAAATCATAGTTATGAATATTATATTCCATTTCTGCTAATAGATCCCCCGAAATCCTACACACTGGTCCTTTAAAATTCAAAAAAACAAACCTTAAAACTTAAAAACTAACAGAAGGACGATCGTGGGTAGGGCTGGGTATTTAACGTCAATGCTTTTTCATTCTACTAAAATATGTTCTTATCGTATCGAAAATGGTCAAGAACCAAAAGCGGTCATCGAATGCTCAGATTTATAATCTTGAAACATAAGGTGCCCGCACACTAAATAGATGCTCCCAAAAAATATTTATAGAGTACAGCAAGAATATTTTGGACATTATGTCTTCATCTGGTAACTCAAAATGTTGGCATTTAAGACTATTTTTTTTAGGCAATGATCTTGCACAGTTGCTTGTGGTTAGACAAAATTATATATTTGTAACATGAAAAAATGGGTTTATATTCCTCAAAGTAAAGTACTGAAATGGTGTTGTTTGGGTATCATACTAGAGCTGAAATTATTAGTCAATTAATCGATTCGTCAATCAATTACAAATATTTTGATAGTTGTTTCAAGCAAAAATGACCAAGTATTTCATGGCTCCATTATCTGAATTTGGAGGATTTGCTGCATTTATTTGTCCTATTTGACAGTTAACTGATATTTTTTGGCTTGTGGACCGTTTTTTTAGACAAAACCCGCTACTTAAAGACATCAACTTGGGCTTAAGATATTCTTAAATGACCAATTAAAAAAACTAATAAGTTGCAGCCCTCAGCGGTAGCCAAACGCAGGTACCGTATCAGCACTAGCCTTTATCGTGGGAGGTGTTTCGCCATAACTTAATAATTAATTAATAAATAAATCAACAGAAGAGGCAGTAAGAATGAGAAGAAACCGATCCACAGAAACTTCAGATTGTTTGTAAGCAAGAAAATACAAAACAGATCAGCCAGCGTGAAGCCAACCGTTACTTATTTATATACCAAAGTCAAGCACAGCACTGATCTCAGATCTTTAGTCACGTAAAACAATACAAGAAGTATGACAGAAAGATGAGCACTAACTGGGTCAACGCAGCATCATTGTTCTGTCTGACACACATGTAACGTGATCTGTTATAGAAAACCAACATTTCAAAGGCATTTGATCCCTTCAGCTATATGATACAGTACGTAGAGACTGATGCTGGTCACATGGAGCCAAAGGGATCAACAAATAACAATCCACCCTCCACACCCCCGGTGACCCTTTATACTGTAAAAGAAGCATGACATTGAATAAGGTCCACCTCAGCCTCTGAACTGACGGGAAGAAAGGCTGCGATTGTGGAGGAAACCCCTCGGACTCTGCAGGAGAGGGATTAAGCATTAGGTAATTGTGTTAGAGAGGATTAGATTAGAGGCAGCAGGTTAGCTGGAGGAGCTAACTCTCTGAGCTCAGGAGGGAAACTTACAACAATATCAGTCCAGGTTCTGATTGATGGCAAACAGACCAGAGAGAATCCAAAAGAGAAGACGTTATGAGTACAGACAGACAGACAGAGACCAGATCTCCATGTGGTATCAGTTATAATGTTGTCCTGCTCCGATCCCAGGCCTTACATAAGGCCGATAAATATGATTACTCATCCTCCCTCCTGATCCGATCGCATGTACGCGATGTAAGGAGCGCCGTGCTGGAGAATGTTTCTACTTAATCCATTTCTACAGATAACAGAGAGACTCTTTGGGTCATGGGTTAAGGAAACTGGGAAATAAAGATTTATGGATATTAAATGAGCTCAGAGTGTACAAAGAAATACCCTGCCGGAGGAGCATCGGGGTCATATTTTTGGCTCCAGGGTCGGTTGGTTCACCCCTTTGATCCAGACTAAAATATTTCAACAAATACTGTCAAAGTTAACGCGATAATAACGCATTAAAGCAATTCAGAGGTTGTAGCGGGCTCAGTTTTAAAGCTAGAGTGAAAATACTGGTGTCATATGAAACTACAAAACCGGACGAATCCATCGGTACCAACCAGGTCATACTAGCTTGTCAAGAAGGAGGTTAAATAACGCTCCAAACTTGCGCTAAAGTTTGTCGAGGAAAAACTGTCATGTCCATTTTCAAAGGGGACCCTTGACCTCTGACCTCCAGATATGTGAATGTAAATGGGTTCTATGGGTACCCACGAGTCTCCCCTTTACAGACATGCAAACTTTATGATAATCACATGCAGTTTGGGGCATATTTTCTATGCTAAATGCAGTACCTGAGAGGGTTTCTGGACAATATCTGTCATTGTTTTGTGTTGTTAATTGATTTCCAATAATAAATATATACATACATTTGCATAAAGCAGCATATTTGTCCACTCCCATGTTGATAAGAGTATTAAATACTTGACAAATCTCCCTTTAAGGTACATTTTGAACAGATTAATTAATTGATTAATCAAAAATAGTAATGCTATACTCGATAATGAAAAAAATGTTTAGCCCTAAACACAGAGCTGCTAGCATGGCTGTAGACTATTATTAATCTCTAATAGACCCGGTCATTAAATACTTTATTGCAGTATACCTTACACAGACATACAGTGTAAAGTACACGCAGTACATAGTCTATTTAGCTTCTTGATCTCGTTACAGTACAACTCTGGATCTCCGAATACAGACGGAAATACCAGTTACTGATATGACAAAAATACCAACTATTTTCAGTATTCAAATTTCCATTCCATTACATTAGGTGAGATCTGACTCACTGCCGCCTGCAGTGGAAGGTTTCAGTAGGCGTCTCTTCGTATTGAATTTAATAAGAGTGTGTGTGTGTGTGTGTGTGTGTGTGTGTGTGTGTGTGTGTGTGTGTGTGTGTGTGTGTGTGTGTGTGTGTGTGTGTGTGTGTGGGCGGACTGATAACCACAGAAAAGAGCAAGTCATCCTGGAACAGTAGCTTCTCTCGTGCCACCGGATAAAGACTCATGTCACAGTGTTTCACTCTTTTTCTAGTATTATATACTTGTACTTTTATTACAAGTATGTCCATTATATTACTTCATACAGAGTCCTATCCTTTTATTTCCAGCAACTCAGCATTTGACATTGATAAGCTGTTTAAAATAGCATCTACGGTATTATAATAAGGATTTACAGGGTTTAAAAATATAGGATTAGTAGATATTACATTACATCATCTGAGGTGTAAGACATCATCTGGTTCATATTAACTTATTTACTGTATATTTTATATACAGATGTTTATAAGTTGTTTAAAGGGGACATATCATGCTCATTTTCAGGTCATGTTTGTATTTTGGGTTTCTACTAGAACATGTTTACATGCTTTAATGTTCAAAAAACACAATATTTTCCTCATACGTTCTGCCTGAATATGCCTGTGTTCACCCTCTGTCTGAAACGCTCCGTTTTAGCGCATTTCAACGGAATGTCAACGGAATTGCGTTGCTAGGAAACAGCTTGGGTCCATGTTTACTTCCTGTCAGCTGATGTCATTCACATACACTGCAACAGGAAATAAACTGGGACACATTTAGTATGTTTACGTTTAAAACTGTGAAATGGTCTTGTAAATTTGTGACATCACAAATGGACAGAAATCCTAACGGCTTGTTTCAAACGTACAGTTTCTGAATACGGGCTGTGTGCATTTCTCCATGGATTGAGTGTTTTGATACTTTCACAGTATTTATATATAACTTAAACCTGCTTTATAATATAAAAGACATGAAAATCTCACTTTTTACAATATGGGACCTTTAAATATGTAATAAAGTGGTTTAAAAGCAGTGGAATAATATCTGTCTCACACTATCTTTAGTTTTTACATACTAATACTTCTAAAAACTGTTTATTATTTGGTGGTAACTGCCTTAAATCTGCATGAAACAGGTAACCTGGGTTAAATCCTGTTCCTCTGTGTCCTACTGTGTCCTCCGGTGCTCCTAACGGCATCTGAAGGATTTCACTTACCGGAGGAAAACAAGGTCCGCTGTCCAGCTGCAGTCTATGAGAGCCGGCTGTCAATCACTCACAAACTCCGACCAAACGGTCAAACTAGGCAGCGCTGATCAAATATGAATCAATATTCTGTTACTGTAATGACTATTTCTCTCCTCAAATGTTCTCAGAATCATCTTGTAGTTACTGTTTAGCTGTAAAATGAGAAAGTTTGTGACGCAGCCGCCATTGTAAAATCTGTTGAAGGAAGCCAAGTTCTGGTCACATGACCGGAGCACAGCCAATAGGAACGCTCTCTCTCTCTGAAATGATCTGTGATTGGTCAAAATCTGCCGTCACGGGCTAGATTTTTCTAAAGCCTGAAAACAGAGACATGAGGAGGAGCAGAAGTCTAGTTTTCTCTCAGAACACTTTAATTAAAATATGCTGAAAGGTTATTATGGAATTTTTGCCAAATTATGCCAAAAAATTGTTGCCTACTGCCACTTTAATATTTTCTTATTAACTCAGGATCAACTCAGTATCCCCATCATGGACCCTTAAAACAAGTCTGGATCCTCCTGAACATCCTCCAAATCACAACACAACAAACAGCATCAGCTCCTCCACCCTCCTCCTCCTCCTCCTCTATCTCCTCCTCCTCCCTCCTCCTCCTCCACCTCCTCCTCCTCCTCCTCCTCCTCCACCTCCTCCTCCTCCACCTCACCTCCATCAGTGGCAGGTCCGGGTCCAGGTGAGTGAGGCTGTGCAGCACCACCGGGCTGCGGTCCTCCACCACCTCCAGCCTCACCCCGTCCCAGATGCTCCGCACCCTCCACGACGAGTCAAACATCTGGAGCAGCTGTCCCGGCTTGACGCTGTGCGCCTCGGCTTGCATCCCCGGGAAATAGACCATGGATGCCCGCGGAGGAGCCGAGAGTTTTTAACCCGGAGAGTCGGTGCTGCTTGTCTGCGGTTTCAGAAGCTTGTGATGTTAGATCATCGCTGCTGTGAGAGTCATGACTGGAGCTGTGCTAAGCCCCGCCCCCCGCTGTGCTAAGCCCCGCCCCCCCCCCGGCCTGTGCTGCCTTCACGGCTGTCGGAAATACCAGAGACCACGGATCTAACTGGGACATTCTGAGAAAACTATTCCCCAAAAACCAAACATTATTTCATCTCTGTAATCTCAAACTAGTATTATTATTCATTTATATGAATATTATAACAATATTTCCATTTATTATTTATTATTATAACTATTATTAAATATTGTGATTTTTCTCCATATCCGCAGCCCCAAGTCTCATTATGGTTTAGTTTAGTTTATTTTTTAAGTTTTCAACCTATACAACTCAAATACATATATAAAAGAATAATAATAAAATAAGTCATTACTTTTGAAATAGTGACAAACCAAAGCAGTTTATACTGACCGAAAAGGTGGTATAAATCAAATCATTTTTCCCATTTAAGTTTTTTTTCTGCTTTTTATTAGTTATTTTTTAATTTTCTAAAATCTAGAACCCCAAAATCTCTGTCTGGTATTATTCTATATGTTAATCTCAAACTATTATGTGCTTCACCTTCATCTCAGAAGTCAATAATAAACTGGTTGTTAAATAATAATTATATGATAATTATATCATCACAACCACACTCCATTCTGTTGCACTTTGGTTTACTTTTTATATTTTATATTTTCTAAACTAGTTGTAATAGTCTGGTATATCTATAGTGTATTCTAATATATGCTTTATATTGTGTTTACTATAGATGTTATCTTTAGTGTTGATATGTATATTTATTGTGTATTTACTGCTGTTGTAACACAATAATTTCCCAATTTGGGATCAATAAAGTACATCTATCTATATATCTATCTGCCTATCTATGGACCTATGTGTCTGAAATAAAGTTGAATTGAATGTGGAATAATTCTATTAAATGTAATATATTATGTATGCTATATACATTTCATTACGTGTGCACATATATATTTGCACAGATGTTTGCATACTGCACAAATTATATATATTTTTTATGATTATTCCTTTATTGTTTTGTAGTATTTATAATGCTCTGTACTTCTTTAGTGTTTTTATACTGCTTTAACATGTTAATTTCCCCTCTGGGGATCAAGTCTTATCTTAATTGAGATGTTGTTTTTGAAAAAAAAAAAAAATCATCCTTCATGTATTTATTTTACTCCAAATAAATTAATTTAATTTATTGAACTTCTTTTATTTATTTATTTATTTTCAACTTTCTCAATTTTTCCATTTTAGAATATGTTTAATTTTTGTATTGTTAAAATGCTGGCTATACACTTGCTGTGAAGCGCACGGGATTCAGTGTCACGCTCAAGGACACTTCAACAGTATCGAACCAGCAAGCTTGTGATTAAAGGATGACCCGCTCTACCCCCTGAGCCACAGCCGCCTCATATGCATACAAGTTCTTGAAAGTAACCTATATGAACAAACATCATATGACAGCAAAAGAACTATTTTTGTCACAAAACCCCTCTTTCTGTTTCTAACAAGGACTTATTGTATAAGTAAATATTTACACCATGTATACTGTGAAGCACAGATCTACGAGGTGTCCCTGAAGGCATCGTTACGTCATGCCTTCGGGAAATGATGGTGAATTGTTTCTGCTCTCACTATGGCAGCCGGCTGCTATGAGAAAAGAAAACACACTGATGTACATTTACTGTCCCGGCTGTCAGCTGGAAAACCAACAGCTGCTCTGCAAACATTTACTCAAGTAAAATTAAAGTACAATTTAAAGGTACTTGTACTTGAATATTTTCATTTATGCTACTATGTACCACAATTTAGAGGGAAATATTGTACGCTCTACTTCATTTCATCCATACATTTATCAAATTTTTTTTAGTTATCACTTACATTTTTTTGCATATTTAGATTTTGCAAACAAATATATTATTATTAAAAATAAAATGCAAAGTAAAGTAAAATGCTGCACTCCTGTTAAAATGCATTTAACAAATAATAATATGAAATAAAATATATACAATAATTTATGTGTACACATTTAAAGGGGCCATTTTTTATTAATTCTTGCACAGAGTTGTATTTCCAACAAGTCTTATATTTTTTCTTTATTACTATTGCTAATGTTTTTATCTTATATTATTGTTGGGTATTTTATTCAATTTTTTTGTATTTTTTTGTATTATTTTAATTGTAAGATTTTATCATTGCATCCTGGAATGTTTTAATCCTGGTTCAACCATGTAAAACACTTAACTTTATTAGTATTATCATTATTATTCTGAATAATATGTACCATTATTACTGATTTCATCTCACTTTTTTAAGTAAAAATTGTAATAACAGACTTTTACTTGTAACACTACTACTACTCTGACATTGTGGAATTATTACTTTTACTGAAGCAAATGATCTGAGTAGAGCTATAACTAATGATTGTCTTAATTATTGATTAATCTGCCAATTATTTTCTTGATTAACTGATTAATTTGGTTTCTTTGGTCTATAAAATGTCCATCACAAGTTCCCAGAGCCGAAGGTGACGTCTTCAAATGTCTTGTTTTGTTCGACTCACAGTCTAAAATCAAAAAATATTAATTTACAATGATATAAAACAGAGTGAAGCAGCAAAGCCTCATGTTTGAAAAGCGATTTTGTCTTTTTTGCTAAATCTGAACGCTTTTTTCATCACAGTCAGCACAACGCAAGCAAATAATAAATCTAAGTTCATGACAAACCAGCAAATAAATGACAACAAATGCTGTAAAACCGTCTCTGTGAACAACAAACACCATCTAAACACAAGGATTCTGTCCATTATCTGAAATACCAGAAAGCACAACTCCTCACAGACCCTGAAATACCCATCAGCCTCTGTTTCTGCTCTGCAGTAAACCTCCATGGATGTATTAAAAGAACCTCTGAATCACCACTACAAGACAAGGTCAGTCAGCTGTCCAACACTGGAGGAGCTTCTGTCAATCTGAAATCTACCGC
This sequence comes from Sebastolobus alascanus, assembly GCA_916701645.2. Classification (NCBI taxonomy): domain Eukaryota; kingdom Metazoa; phylum Chordata; class Actinopteri; order Perciformes; family Sebastidae; genus Sebastolobus; species Sebastolobus alascanus. The sequence goes on from CAKAOJ020000290.1 coordinate 169,294, forward strand.
TGCCCCCTACTGGCCAATGTTAGGAGCACAAGTCTCATTATACCACACTGAGATATCTATCATCTTAATAAGATGCCTGCCAAGCTTTTAAAATGATTAGTACCTCTAATTAATTCAGCCTGTTTAAATGCAGAAGCAAATACATCAACAAAACAAATGAACGCAACAGACCGGCCGTCTGTATTTTACAGATAATTAATGGTGAACTTTAATTAAGGTTATTTATTTCCTAACATGTTTTGGGAAGATAACACAGTTTAATCCACTCTGGCTTTTCACACCCGACAGGAAGAACAGGTGGGAAAGTGATTGAGCAAATTTTAACGAAAACATCTGCTCCACCAGCTGAGAGCTGAACGCCAACCACAAACATGTCTGACCTCCGCGGCCTTTCTCATCACCGAGCTGCTGCGCTTCATAACTCACAGAGCTGCAGCTGCTGCAGGAGAAAACACAGAAAACACTGTGAGTGTGAGAAAGAGAGCGCGGCGAAGGACCGATACCGGTGTTTGAAGATCAATACTGACGCCAATACTCACTGCACTTAAATTATCAGCAGCTGATGTTTAGTGCAAAAAATAATTCATGCCAAAATCATCCAAATATACAAATGTTCTCCCCCCAAAAAAAGCCTTTATAGTGAAACAGGAAGTAATGAAAATTACTTAAGGTCAGCAGATATTTAATGCTAAGTTTTTTTCTGCTTTTTATTAGTTATTTTTTAATTTTCTAAAATCTAGAACCCAAAAATTGACAGTCTGGTATTATTCTATTTGTTTCTTTTACTGTCAACGAAACCAACATCGTGTTAGTCCGTCTCTGTCTGATGCTTTCAGCTCCAAACACACTGGTTCCTACTGAAGATGCAGAGTCAGCTAATATTTCAGGGTTGTTGTTTTTTTTTTTGTGGTGTTTAATGTGACTTCCTGTCTGATCTGTGAGGAAACAGCTGCTGTTCTCCAGGAATAAAACCTTAGGAGGAGGCACGAGTCTTATAAACATGCAGAGTATGCACGACACCACTATTTCCATTTTCTGCTACTTTATACTATCTCTACTACATTTCATTTGCAAAAAATGTACTTTTTACTTCACTACATTTATTTGACAGCTGTAGTGGGAAGGCTTACAAATAGCACGACATAATCCACTTAGTTAGGTTTAGGAAAAACATCATGGTTGGGCTTAAAATAAGTACGTAAACTAAGTAGAAAACGTACGGAAACAAGGTAACATCAGTACGGAAAACACGTCACAGACGTCACTAATGTAACTTTTCTCCTGGTTGAAAGTCCTGTGTTTGTTGGACCCGTCCACCTCCCCTCCCGCCCGCCATCAGCAGTCTCTCTCTCTTTTTATTCTGCATCACTAGCTCTGAGCGTAGCATCTTCACACAGATGTGTTTACATTGCAGTCAGTACAGACTACATGGGGTACAGATGAAACGCCAAAAGCAAGAACGATGTTCTTACTGTTGAATTATTGTGTCATTCATAAGCCTTTCCTGCAACCGGGCTGAGTTACAGGTAACTTTTCAAGTTAAGATGTATAAAAAACATACGATAAGCTTATATGGTTTCACTTAAATAACAGTTTGAGGCCCAAAGCGGAAAAATGATTCAATATTTCACAAAAAAAACAGCAAAGAAAAAGAGAAAAGTACAGAAAAATTGTACAAATTAGTGTCTTAGATTTGTTCTCCTTCCTCACAAACCATCAGATTAACTTCTATAAGTACATTTAGCTGATTGTATGATGAGTGCAGGATTTCATCTTGTAACAGAGTTATTTTAATACTGATGTATTTGGTATTTCTCTTTGAATAAAAGATCTGAATACTTCTTCTGCCACTGCTAGACACGAGGTAGAGGAGAGGGAGTTGGAGAAACAACCTCTGAAACCTGTTACAGAAGACTTTTCAACCACAAAAGAAGAAAATAAAACACTGAATGCTGTCTGTTTTTGTCATCGAACAATAATAGCAGAAGCTTGAGTATAAAAACATCCACACTGGTATCGGTCTTTCAGAAAAAGAAAAACCGATATGGGCTGAATCCCAGAAACCTCTCAGAGCTCAGAGGGACGGCCAACTTTAGTCTGCTGTGATTTAACTAAAGCTCTGCTCCCATCTGCTGGAAATCAATACCAGAGGATGTTGTGCTGCTGGCTGATGCTTCGACATGCTTTACTGTTCCCGGAGGAGAGTGACGTTACGCTAACAACCCCCCCTTTACTTTCTTACTCTCTCACAAACCACACGCTTTAACTCAAACACAAATAGATACGAAGCAGCGTATTTAAAGAGGCCGACCGCACCCAGAGAGAGCTGCACACGTACACGAGGAGGTCGAAAGATTTCCATCATGGCAAAACTAAAATCAAGTTCTGCTGCTGTCAGGATGCCATTTAGCAAGGCACTCCCCCCCCCGAGTGGAGGCTCACTGGGCAGCAGTGAAGTCCTGTGGTTGTACTGGGACGCTGCCAGGCGCACAATGTTCCCCAGAGCTCTACAAACAATAAATCTGTAACAAATAAAAAGCCAATGAGAGCGCCAGACATTGGACAGAGTACAGAGTTACATAACGCGGGGGAAAAAAACAGGCTAATAAATAGAGAATTATAAAAACATAGATGAAGCCTGCTCATGAAGAACAGAAACTAACACGTCCTGTGTTGAGACAAAATGTGTTTTCGGAGTGCAAACCTTTAGATGTGCAACTGTTTAAAGCTGCAATAATCAATATTTTCATATTAATAATGGATCAAATGACCTCCTCTAATGAGAAGGGAATGCACGAGAACAAAAAATGCTTAAAGTTTCTTGCTTTTCAAAACTGTTTATTGATGTAGTTGTCAATAAATTTAACTCCTCCTATGAAGCATCCATAACTGGATTATGGTATATAAACAAACTACATTATAGTAGTGCTGAAACTAACAATTATTTTAATTGTCGATTAATCTATTTGATTATTTTCTCCATTAATCGATTAGTTGTTTGGTCTATAAAATGTCAGAAAATGATGAAAAATGTGTATCAGTGTTCCCCAAAGCCCAAGATGACGTCCTCAGATGTCTTGTTTGGTCCACAATTCAAAGATATTCAGTTTACTGTCATAGAGTAGTAAAGAAACCAGAAAATATTCACATTTAAGAAGCTGGAATCAGAGAAATTTGATTTTAAAATCAATTTTTAATTACTCAATTACTCAAACCGATTAATCGATTATCAAAATAGTTGCCGATTAATTTAATAGTTGACAACTAATCGATTAATCGTTGCAGCTCTACGTTATAGTGTTATAAAGATGTATTATATGTTTATATACTGCCTATAAATGAGAACTAAAGGGGTTAAAGCAGCCTTAATAATGTGGCCAGTAGTTACGTCAGAACATGGACGACAGCGAGAGGAAAACAAAGTTAAAAAAAAGCAGCGATGCTAAATGTTCAGACAACATCCTACACTTCCTGTCTGCTCCGTCTACACCTGTGAAGGTCGTGTGAATGCTGGTTAGCCAGAAGACGGCTCATCACGATGATTGACAGGTGTCGGGGTGACCGACGGAGTGGGAGGACGGAGGAACATTTCATGAATCCTCAAAAAGAAATCTGGCATACGGTTGCTTTCTAAACCTAGACTAGATGTCAATATGAAGTCAGTTTGTTTCCTATACGGCCTAAATTTTCCTCAGAGACGTCAGGTTGACTCATCCCGTCTTCTCTGAGCAGCTCTGATTGGACGGCAGCTCACAGGAGGTTCACGGATCTCGAGATGCCGACAGCGAGTCAGACAAAGACAGAAACATCACCTGAGGGGTTTGACTCCTATTTTAAAACCCAATTAGAGTTTTTAAGAATGGGATGGTCAGAGTGAGTGTAAAGAGGTCGGCCTGCTGCCCTCCCTGTTGTCTCCGTCTGACAGCTCTTAACAGCAGCAGACAGTCGAGGTCGAGCCTCTGCGCTGTTTCATGTTCCTGTGACGGCAGAACACTGTAATGACGGGATAACGGGGTCAGATCATAGACAGGGAAGCTGCTATTGTTTCATTTCAAAAGCAGAATCCATCGCAGACGCGTCGCAGTGATGCTGGAGTCTGATTATTAACTCAAGAACCAACCTGAAAGTTTACTTCTTTTTAAGACTTTTAGGGCAAGTTTTGTTAAAATGACAAGGCTTAAGTATATTAGGGCTGTCAATCGATTTAATCGCAATTAATCGCTTGATTGTCCATAGTTAATCGTGATTAATAGCAAATTAATCACACATTTTTTATCTGTTCAAAATATAAAGTGGAATTAATTAGAATTGCAAATTCATCAGCAGATAAATGCTGTTCTTTATCAACATGTCCTCAGAGAAAAGCAGCTCATGTCTGAAAATAACCATGAATCCAACCTGTCTGCCTGCTCTCCTGACTGTCCCGTAACAGTCCTCTCCGTCCCAGCAGACACCGGTCCTGACCAGCACTCCACACGTCCACCGGCTCCAGCGCAACATCACGACTTCCCTCAGAACCAGAAACCTCAGGATCCAAATGGTGCTGGAGCAAAAAGAACCCAATCAACGAGCCTCCGGAGCTCCCACTCCCCTCGTCACAGATTGGCCGAACGAACCCCCCCACCGATGCATATTTACTTTACCAGCTGTGTCAACAACGCGAGGAGCAACACTAGAAAAAATTAACTTATGCTGGGAAACCAGAAAATGGGTCACCAGAAGCACAGCAGGTCAGTTCATGTCTGTCAGAGGTGAAGTGAAACCTCTTCAACCTCCACAACAAAAACAACCAGATTGCACTCTGTGGTGTTCAGACACCTTAAAGCCGTCAAACAGAAAATGAAAGATAAAGATGAGGTAATAGAAAACAAAGGAACTTCCCTGATGAAGAAAAGGAGGGAATTACTTGAAATGCTCAGAGATCTTATCAGTGGTTATTAACTTTGCCAGTAAGCAGATATTATCTGTGTGTAGAGCCTTGATGCATTCAGCCGGTAGAATAACAACACAGACATGTGAGTTACACAATCATTCAGGTTCTGCATTAAATAAAAACACTGTTTCCTGCCTGTTTTTAAGGAAGAACCATCAGCTGAAAACAAGTCGGGTTTCTTTTCATTTGGTCACATATCCAAAACCACAAAAAACAGCCTCCACCAGAGCAGACTTGGAGGTGAACTGAGACGCTCCTTTTCAAGCAGTCTTGGTTCGGTTGTTTAGTCCACATAAGAGTTTGATTGACAGCTTTAACAGCAGCCTAAATGAACCGCACTAACCAAACAAACAAACAGACCAGAATGCACATTTGGAGGGGCCATGTACAAAGAAATCAATATGAAGCGTTGTCTAGTTTAAACAAGTGTAGGAACCACTGGCTTAGAGCTGGCCCACATTAAAAGATCTTTCGAATCTTAACAGATGTGTAAAATGTGAGAGAGCCCACACATAACAACATGTTTAAATAACATGTAAATCTAACAGTTTTGTTCCTATAGTGTGTGGAGAGCAACGGTTTGGCCAAAACAGCAACAACAACACACACTAACACATTCATTCATGAACAACAAGAGTCCTGACTCTCAAAATCTCGCAACTCTCTGACGATCAAACATGACTTTAGTGTAAACAAACATGGCGGACGAATTAGTGATGTTAGTTTTTGCACTACTTTGAAAATTCACGAAGAAAAAATAAAAATAATGAAGTCATGGAGACACGTTAAATAAACACTAATCAACAAGTTGTTCCTCCATCTCTGAGCTCCATCTTACTACTACTTTATTCTTCACGTTTAGCGTTAGCTCATGCATTAGCCGCGGTTGCCATGACGACGGTCGTTGTCCTTCCTCCTTCACACAGCTTGGTTCTCTATTGGCCGTCGTTCTTTCCCACGTGACTGCGTCATCGGCTGTCCTCGGGGTTCCCCACACACAACAGGATATACAATTTGAAATCGGTGCTTCCAGGATGGACTTCAGAGCAGATTAACATATCTCACACCAAAGGAACATCTGGAAAGATAATCTTTAGAAGTAGTGTGTACCCAACACTGAGAATTAAAAAGCATTCTAGAAAATAGAGGAAGTCGATAAATAAAGTAGAGCCCAAGGCAGGTGAAGAGAAAATTGGTTTACCTGAAGAACAACTTGAAATAACAAACAACCTGACCATTTTATTTCTCTATTTACAGACTCCCAGACGCCCCGTCTCTGCTGCACTGGGACATAAACCCCATGAGAGAGTTTCCCAGTAACAGACAGAGACAAGAAGAAGCGTCTCATTCACACCCAGTGAGCCTCTAACATCCTCTAGATTTATCTCCTGCCATTATATCAGCCAGCAGAGCCATTCAGGTACTCCTCCTCTGAGGTCCTGGCATTTAAAAATGCTTTCTCATGTCAACTGGAGCCAACTGGGAGATCACTGGGAGATCACTGGGAGATCACTGGGAGATCACTGGGAGATCACTGTGAGATTACAGGGAGATCACTGGGAGATCACAGGGAGATCACTGGGAGATCTCTGGGAGATCACTGAGAGATCACTGGGAGATCACTGGGATATCACTGGGAGATCACTGTGAGATCACTGAGAGATCACTGGGAGAGGCAACATGAACCAGCTGCTCTCTGTTGGTTTAGAAAATGGTGTCTGTCATTCTGCATTGATTAGAATCTGTTATCAAACCAAGTTTAACCTTTTCATTTTATTCACATCAATGTTTGTGTTTCTAGTGAGATATTTCTGTCAGAACCAGGCGGGGGGGGTTTATTTATTATCTGACCTGCACAAATGATTGTTTGCATCTCTGGTCTCATATCTGATTTAATAAAATAAAACTAACTCGTTTAATCCGATGAATCGATTTTGTTCGAGGATTTAATTATTATTTTTACGGTGATCACATCATAAAATATGATGACAAACTTTCGAAACTTCATTCGAAAAACTTCAATAGAAAGAACTAAAAATGTTGAATGTAAAATAAATATATACAGTATTTGGTACAGTGCGACTACAGAGGTTTCACTTCTTTCTAACTCCACACCCTCAGACTTTTCTTTATTTTAAAACTTGTAGTCTTCAGACCCAACCGACACTTTGGCATGTAAAATCTGTGGAGTTCCCCTTTAATCAAGTTAGTTGAACAATTTCAGGGCATTAACCAAATTCCTGTGAGTCAAAGAAACAACAACAACAACAACAACAACAGAGGAACAATAAGAAAAGAGAAGCTAAATCTTTTTTCTCTCTGTTGCTAACATGTTCTCCCTCCGTCTCCAGTATTTGTCCCCAGTGTGTTCCCACCTTTCCTCATCCACCTGCCCGCCTGTTCCTCCTGTACACATACCAGCCTTTGAGCCATTGTTCCCTGCCAAACTGTCTATTGTTCGATCCGAGCCGTAGCGTTCCAGCCTTTGGTCGCTCCCGCCTGCCTTGTTATTCTGACCCTTGCGTGCCCTTTCTCGACTTTAGCCTCCCCGATCGAGCTCCCTTCGGACTCGGTTGCCTGTTCTGCCTGCCTGTAGCTGAACCAGAGACTCAGATCAGCATCACATCATGTGTGGAGGCTTCTGGGACCAAGTGGGAGCAAAGAGTGAGGGACTAACTGCACAGTTACTGCCTGAGGAAGAAGGAAATCTGCATACTGTTGTACTTAAAGACAACAACAACCTTAAACACAGGGCAGGAGTGTAATTGTGCAACACATTAAGTCAGATTTAATTGTTGCTCATTAGTTTCTACAATAAAATACTGTCTCAGTGTTGACACTTTGATAAAATACTTCCTCAGAGAATCAACACTTTATCAACAAGTCTGCAGACATCCACTGGTTTCCTTTAGAGCCGACTGACAGTTTGACAGCTCGACCGCTTGGCAGCTGAGAACAGTTGGCTGCTGTTAAACTCTTTACCATCACTGGCTGTCAACAAGTACTCACATATCTGCACCTTCTTGTTTTCAGACCTGCTGCATTAACAATATTTTACTTTAAAAGTAAGGAAAAGTATTATTATTTGTATTATATTATATATTATATATTATTATATATATATTATATTATATATTTAGTGTAAAATTTAGTGCATGCAGTGTAAGTGTACACCATTTTAATTGCACAAAAGGAAAGATAAAAAAATCTTGAAAGCATCAGATGCAGAGAAATCCTGGTTTTATAGTAACAAAAAGGTCTAGCACCTAAAAACCCATGGTACTACATTTCCCATAATGCACCCTGTCCTTCCACCCTGCTGCAGTTTGTAACACAGGCTGTCTGTTATAAATGAGTAGCCTCCAAGTCTGAGCTGAGATAACCCAGATGACATCACTATGATTTCATCAGACTTGACAAAGCTCCCCCACTTTCTATACAAGTGTTTTCACAGCCTGGTGGTTTCCCTTTAATATAATATAAAACACATCTCTATGACTACATGCCTGGACTTTCAACCACATCACCACCCAGCCAGACCATAATAACACAACTACAGGCCGGCGGCAGGGACAGCGAGTGACTTCGTTTGACCCCAGAAGGAGAATTCAGGCCAAATGAAGCGCAATCAGGTGTTGCGGCCGAGAGACGGCGAGCGGCGAGTGTGAGAGAGAGAGAGAGAGAGGAGGCTCTCACGCTGACAGCACTGCAGAGTATCAAATCTAATTAAATATTATTGTTAGAGCACATTTCATACGACATCGTGTCCTCAGGTGATCCACAGAAAAACATCCAGCTAATCACACAGACTGGAAACAGCAGGACGTGATTTCAGATGTAATGTCAGGATGTTCTTGGCTCTGCAGCAGGTTAACTCAGGTGGAGAGCTTCTCCGAAGGGTAAAGGCTGTAAATCACAACTTTAATGCCATGGGAATTTCAAAATAAAGGCGTATCTTAAAGATGATATGTATTGATGCTTTCACTTTGCATCGTTGATATTGTATTGCTGATCATTGAATCGATCCATTATCAATGAATGGTTACACCTCTACTTCTTTGTGGAGACAACCGACAAACGGAGCTGCGTTCACAAGCTTATTTCTGATGAAGCAGTCTGGGTAAGTACACATGATTGCACCAATCAGTCCACACTAGAAACTGAATGTCCGCATAGACCTTTGAAAGGAACAAACACTACAGTATAATAGACGACATGGCCAAACATTACACAAAGCTGGAGGAATAACCCACCATCATGTCTAAAATATTATTATATGCTGTACGCAAACACTGAATAAAGAGCTATATAATTCAAACGTATCACAACGGACGTGTAAAATAAGGATTTGTCTTTGTTAGACGGCCAAATCTAACACCTGCAAGTCTACAAGTGGAGCTCACATTATTATAAATTAGGGCTGTCAATCGATTAAAATATTTTATCACGATTAATTGCATGATTGTCCATAGTAAATCGTGATCAATCGCAAATTAATCAAACACTTTTTATTATTATTCTGCCTGTTTATCATTTTATTTAGATATCACCTTTGTGCCTTTTACTTAATTTAATTTTCTAATGACTCCAGTGCAACGTGCACAAATGTAAAAACCATGAAAATTAGTCTAGAATGTGAGAAGTGAATTGTATGTGAAATATAACTGGAGCTCCATTTTAGTCCAAAATCTATAAACTATTGTCATTTAAATGGCTCATAAACGTAGAACTGCTCAGCGGGGACACGAGAACGGAAGAATTAATGATCTAAAACTGCAAAATGTATAGTTTACAACAAAGAGCTGTAAAAAACAAACACTTCAGTCACAGATAAAGACTCTACGACCCTCCAGGTTTAATATCAAGCTGCAATCAACAGTGTTAATCAAATGTTCCCCCACAACAGCATCACATCTGTCTGTTGTTTTCAGCCTCAGCATTTATTAACAAGCTAACACAGGACACACATTCATTATAGGTGCCGTGGGATTATTACAGACACGACCAAACATGTCAGATTATCAAAGGGCACGCCCTCCTCTGCAGGGAGACGGTTGCCGGGTGTGCAGGGTTTGGTGTCTCACACACACACACACACACACACACACACACACACACACACACACACATATACACAGATGACTGAACCAAACACCAAGATCTCTTTGTTTCTCTTTAGTTGCGTCCTCATGGACAAGTAAGAACAAAGATAGGCAAACTTGGCAGATACAAAAAAATTACCCACATGTTCCCATGTGAAGGAAACAACCCAAGGTGTCATAGTTTGAAAACTGACAGCCAGCAGCAGCTCCAGGTAAACACAATACATCACCTGAGGCCAAACTGGGAGTCAAGGTGAGGTGAGAAGTCAAAATGCAATGCATCAAGTTTGGCTACAGTTGGAGATAAAATCTCTAACCTGAGGGTCTGACACGTCATCACAAACTGCTCATTAAACTACGAGTGAGTCATGTGACTTCTGTTTACGAGCACTAATTGGCTGTTAATTGGTTCGAGGTGTGAAACAAAACAAAACGTACAGAAAAGCAGCAAAATCAGCTTCTTTACACTGGATCAGACAGGAAAATGATCCTCCTTTACATCCACAGTGACTACGTTTTACAAGCACACTAATATTCCACTATTATTAGGAATATGACAATATTGTGAATTTGATACAGATCATGTAAACAGCATATTCCTTTTGGATATTCTGAATTATTCTGAATGGAGCATTATCCAATTAAGACGTGAGATATGCCGATATTATTCAGGTTTTAGGAGCATTCTTTGGACATATATACAGCACATTTAGAATATGCGTCTCAATTGGGGTTTTTACGGCAGTTTGCGACACACGGCCTCTTGCGTGTTTATGGTCAGCTCTGTGCGTTGTACACAAAACAACTAGCCAACCGTTTGCAAGGCTGGGGAAGAGACACATACCCAAAAGAAAAGCCGTAATTTAAAAGAAAAAAAAGAAGAATCAAATCAAATCATAAATAAATAAAAAATTTAAAATAAATTTTAAAAAAAAACAATAAAATGATAATAATAATAATAATAATAATAATACTAATAATAATAATAATAATAATAATAAAAAATTTAAAATAAATAAATAAACAAAAACAAAACACTATAAATAATAATAATGATAAATAAATAAATTAAAATAAAAACTACAATAATAATAATAATAATAATAATAATAATAATAAATAAATAAATATAATAATAATAATAATAATAATAATAATAATAATAATAATAATAATAATAATTAAAAATCAATAAATAAAAATCTATAAATAATAATAATACATTTTTAAAAAGTCAACATTTCACACACCTACGTTTAAACATCATGAAAGACGTGGATATCAACAGTTTGTTTTGGATACGCGCAAATAGCACAACACCGACCTTTTCAATAAGGGGGTTGAAGGAATGAAAGAGGGAGACTGTGTTCACACGGTCCAACAAGTCAACCACCAGTTACATTAATCAGAGTATGCACGGGGTGCATGTAAACAGGAATATTAGTGGAATATTCATGTAAATTAGCCATGTAAACAGTTTAGTAGGAATGTTGTCTTTTTCGGAATAAGGGGAAAAAAATGGAATATTTTGAGCATGTAAACGTAGTCACTGTGAACCACACAAATATATCACTGACACACACATACAAACATTCACACTGTATTCATTTACATTTGTACAAGTGCACAAATAAACGCATGTATACAGCTGCAGGCCCCACAAACACACTGACATGTACACACACACATTAAGATCTACAAACACATGTGAAACACTGCGGCACTAGACACACACACACACATACACACACACACACACACACACACACACACGCACGCACGCACACAGACACACTTGTGTAGGGATCTTCCCACAAATACCTGGATATATTACGGTAATATGATTTTAATGATACACTGTAATATAATATTTAGTGTTTTGTCTGCTTAAATTGTGTGAAAATATACATTTAATGCTCTTTTTTGTGATGGGAATGATGATACAGCACTGATCCACACACACACACACACACACACACACACACACACAATAAATACTTAAATGTACTCTGCAGTGTACAGGATGTCACTCTTGAGTGCACAGAAGCAGATTCACAGATAGAAATCGACACCCACTTGTACACACACACACATGCAATCATAATTCAATGTATGGTTATTGCTTACAGACACACACACACACACACACACACAGCCAGCTCTCTGCGGTGTGGCGGCGTGGTGTCGGTGCTCACCAGGTCGTCCAGGATGGTGACGGGGAAATCGAACATGCACATCTTGACGGGCTGAGCGAGCGCTCTGTGCAGGCTGAACAGAGACTTGGCTTCCATGCTGCTGCTGCACACTGAACGCACCGCGCGGCCGCCGCTCCACCGCTCGCAGCAAACATACAAAAATAACAATTTAAAAAAAGAGAAATCGTGAAGGAACTCCCCAAGCTGGCTGCTCGCTCACTCTCGCTCACCGAAGACTGTGAGGAATCCGTCTCAGAGAAAAAAAGAGGAACCCCTCCACCTCCTTCCTCCTCCTCCTCCTCCTCCTCCTCTTCCTCCTCCTCTTCCAAGCCACCAACAAACCCTGCTCTCCCCTCCTTTCCTTTCCCTCCCTCAACAGGGAACGTCTTAACTGCCAGCAGCTGCTCTCTTGTCTTTCCTTCTTCTTCTTCTTCTGGAGGTATTGCCCAACAGCTCAGCAACACTCAGCTGTTATGCCACGACCGCAGTGTGTTTCTCTTCTTCTGTTATGTTACAGGCTCAAGTGCTCAGACTTGCCACACAACCGCATGCCAGAGATAAAAAAAATAAAAAATGGCCAAATGAAATGCAGCAGGTACACAGAGGAGGTTCTGAGCTGCCGTCTTGACTCTGTTCTGCTTCATTATGCTGCAGCGATTTAATCAGGAGAGGAGGACCGGCTCTGTTTTGCTCCTGTAGTGCCAGACTGTCTGCGTGAGCCCGTTAAAGATGAAGCAGCTTCTGAGGCTGATGTATGAATCAGATCTCATTAATGCTGCTGCTGAACGTGGAAGCAGACGTTCTGGCAGGTTACCAGCTCTCATCTGAAAATCTGTTTTCTTTTGTGGATATCTGTTGCTGCTGTGACTCCTGAATATTTGATGGTGTTTTAGAAAGTCGGTGCTGTGGTGTTTCACCTGTTGCACACTCAGAGACCACCTGTCAATCAAACACTGACGTCTTTTTACAGAGATTTTTGATGATGAAATATTGTACTTTGTTAGGTGGCGTTTGCTGTCCGTGTTGGCTTTATATTGAGTCACATTCAATTTAATTTACTGTAAACGAGAGCTGTCAGAGTTAACGTGATAATAACGTTTTAATGCAAATTCGTTTTAACGCCACTAATTTCTTTAACGCATTAACACAACTTGTGATTCTTAGGTTGTAGCAGACTAGCAACTAGAATAACGCTCCAAACTTGTGCTAAATTCTGGCGAGGAAAAACTGTCATGGCCATTTTCAAAGGGGTCCCTTGACCTCTGACCTCCAGATATGTGAATGTAAATGGGTTCTATGGGTACCCACGAGTCTCCCCTTTACAGACATGCCCACTTTATGATAATCACATGCAGTTTGGGGCAAGTCATAGTCAAGTCAGCACACTGACACACTGACAGCTGTTGCTGCCTGTTGGGCTGCAGTTTGCTTTAACGTTGCTTTATCAAGAACCATGTGTGGAAAACCACCAAAGATAAGGAGTTATTTTTAATATTACTGTTACCAAAACTACTGTGGTATGGTTGCAAACTGTTCTTTTTAAACTCACATGTCACTACTTGTTACCGATTGTTAATAATATGTGTATCCTTTGCAGTTTTGAATGTCATAAGCACATTGTTTTGTACAACTAACAATACATTTTTGACATTTTTTAGAGAAATCTTGAGCTTGTTCTGTCAAAATAACCATATTTTATTTTGGGTAAAGAACCCAACGAGTCATATTAAAGACTACTGAACTATCAGGTGGTTAGAGCAGTAAATGTTGATGAATCACTGATGATGAATATGAAAATGTCACCGATCATCACTTTAAATGTGCAGAAGTCACACTTTTGAATGCGAGTGATGTTGGTGTGAATCTATGTGTTGTTCGGTTCTGACCTTTGACAAAAAAAACACCAGAGTTTTGTCTTTTTGCTTCGATACTCTTCGGTGAAGAGGAACCGCTCCCTATGTAGATATAAAGAGCTCATTCTAAGGTAACGAAAACACAACGGATCTTAGTGTCAGGTTATTATACACTAATGAAAACATAGTTATGAATATTATATTCCATTTCTGCCAATATAAAAATGTTACACACTGTTCCTTTGAAGTACGCAGACGATTATGTGACCGATGCTTCTCGTTTTGCAGCCATTTGTAAAAACTCAGTATATTTCGAGCCTCGAGCTTCAACTGCAAAGTCTAGTTTGAGTCGAGTTTCATCATCCAGATGCACTTCACTGCATCGATTCAATTTCACGACTATATGAGCTGCAGTCGAACTCCTGAACCATCACACTAAACGGGCTGCAAACTACACCTTCACACAGTAAACTGAATATTGTCAGTCTGCATTAGATGTTGTTTTTCTGCTGTGTGTAGGTGAGGGGTTCCCCCCCCCCCCCACAGCAGCAGGTCCTGCAAACTCTAACAAATATTTCTAGTCGATCTCGTCGTACTGTATGTAGGTCACACAGCTTTTACCCCAAATGGCTGAAACCGCAATAGAAAGGAAGCAAGTTTGCTTCGACCTGAAAACAACAGCCTTCAGATCTGTGAAAATGTGTCTGTATTGTGTTTTTAAAAGCCTCTGATGTTTTTGTTTATCTCACCTATCGCACAAGTCATGCTGCTTTGACCACGTAGTGTTTCATCCTCTTGCACTAACTAAACTGAGCTCAATTCAAACATCCACGCTTCATAATTACGTTACTGTGTATTTGGGGGAATATATTGCGAAATAAAACGCAACAATCCTGCAAAATGAGCAATGTGCAGACTCATTCCTCGTTTTAAAGCTTCTCTTGGCTGATAATATTTGCATTTTTACAGGACAGTCGGTCTAATTATTTTAAGTGTGTGCTGCTGGCTCTGAGTCCAGGTCTGTAGTCTTGGGGAATTTAAACAGAGGAACAAAGGCAGACTTCAGCCCTGATTCACATGCAAATGATGCTCGACGTCGTGACTGAAAAGTACAGCAGCGAGTGAAGATGAAGTGCTGTTGCTTCCAAAAAAAGCACCGAGACAGTAAAAGAAGAAGAAGAAGAAGAAGGAGGAAGAAGAAGAAGAGAGAGCAGCTGAAGGGAAAAGAGCAAGAGGGTCTGAAACACCACTGGGAACTGCTTTCAGATGCAGAGGCCGTCCCACGGCTGAATACTGTAGGAGAGCCGTTGTCATGGAAACAGGGAGGCAAAGCCGGCTCTTCATAGGGCTATATAAGACCAACCCCTCCTCCTCCTCCTCCTCCTTCTCCTCCACCTCCTCCTCCTCCTCCTCCTCCTCCTCCCTTCCTCCTCTACAGATACCCGTCCAGGACAGGAAGCCAGCCTGTAACCTGCAGATCTGCTTCCTGCGGCCTCAGACAAAGACAGGACGGGCGGCGCAGGTACACAAGAGGTCAGTTCATCATCTGCAACACGTGACTGCAAACTGTAAACCATCATTACTGCTCTCATTGACTACATTTGCATGCACAAAAAAATCTGTTTTTTGTCCTTATTCCAAAAAAGACAATATTCCTACTAAGCTGTTTACATGGCTAATGAAAATGAATATTCCACTAATTTTCCCGTTTACATGCAGCCGTGCATACGATTAACGTAACTAGTGGACCGCCTCCCTCTTTCATTCCTTCAACCACCCTCTAGAAAAGATCGGCGATGTGATATTTGTGCATATCCAAAAACCTGTTGATATCAAAGTCTTTCATAATGTTAAACAGTAGGTGTGTTTCTGGGCTTTTTTAAAAATGTATTATTATTATTATTTGTATTATTATTATTATTATTATAATTTTCTTTTTTGTTTTTGTTTCTCTATTTATTTTTAATTTATTATTATTATCATTTTGTTTTTATTTGTTTATTTTTATTTATAATATATAATTATTATCATTTTATTTATTTATTATTAGTGTTATAATATTTTTTTTTTTTTGTTTATCTATTTATTTTTAATGTATTATTATTCATATGTTTTTTATTTTTGTGTTTTTATTTATTTCATTTTATTTTATTTTTAATATTTTTTTAGAAATGCCTAGAAAGGGCTTTTTGGGGGGGACATGCATCTCTATCTCAGCATTGCAAACTGCCAGCTAGTTTGTGTACAACGCACAGACGCTAGACGTAAACAGGCAAGAGACCGGGTGTCATTAACTGCAATTGAGACGCATATTCTGAATGTGCTGTATACATGTCCAAAGAATGCTCCTAAAACCTGAATAATATCGACATATCACACATGTCTTGACAGAAAAATGCTTCATTCGGAATAATTTGGAATATCACAGAATATGCTGTTTACATGACCCATATCAAATTCAGAATATGGTCATATTCAGAATAACAGTGGAATATTAGTATGCTTGTAAACATAGTCATTGTGATCTTGTCTGTTTAAGGTGGTGTTACAGTTTAGTGTCCACAACACCTTTCAGGACAACAGGTGACTAATAATAAGAAGTAGTGAAGTAAATCTTACTGTAACATTTAACTCAAGGCTCTAAACTAATTCAGCTGCACACAGAATCTGTTGAACCGTGCAGCTCCGTGTTTGCTGAGCTCAGATTTTATCTCCTTGTGTTTTTGTCACCACAGCTGGTTGCTTTTGTTCTACTGTAAAGCTGCTTTAGTGGAGAAACCACCTCCAAGTCTCCAAGTTCAAAACGTATAATGTTATGATACATTAAATAATAATCTGCCAATAATTGTCTCTATTAATCATTTGGTCCATAAAATGTCAGAAAACAGTTCAAACATGTCAAAGTTCATGTCTTAAAATTGCTTATTTTGACCAACCAATAATCAAAAACTCAACGATATTCAGCTTAATTTGACAGAAATCTAAGAAAACCAGCAAACACACACGTTTGAGAGGCTGAAACCAAAAAATAAAGTCAACAAAAATCAAATTTACAATACAAATTTCAGGATTATGCTGATATATTTATGCTTAATATATGTAGGGCTGCCCGATATTAGGGAAATATGCAATATGTGATAATATTGTTGAATGTCGTGATATTAGTTGCGATAAATAAACAGATAATAAAGTGTACTCAGTTCTGCTGCTTTTTACTGAACATTGAATTGAACACAAAAGGCATCAATGAAAATCCCAGAGTGCAATATATCGCAGTCTCTCGCAATGTGTTTATCGTGCAAGTTGACATTGCAATGAAGATAAAAAATGATATATTGTGCAGCCCTAAATATAATGCAATAATGGTGATATCAGCACCAATACAGACATTTTATTTTAAAGCCATTATTGCCTGATACTTATAGGATGGCTGATGTCTTGTGAAGTCATAATATGATCTTCAGGCTGATTTAATCCATGTTTTCTTCAAGTGTATTCAGGAAAAATCACATGGGATCAACTGTTTGTGTTTTTAGATCAGATTTTAACCTGTATCTTGAAAATAAAATGTGATTTTTTTTTCATCTATTTTATTTATTTTATTTTATTTTATTTTATTTTATTTCATTTTATTTCATTTTATTTCATTTTATTTCATTGTGTTTTATTTTATTTTATTTTATTTTATTTTATTTTATTTTATTTTATTAGAAATGTGGGCTTTTCTTTTGGCCATGCATCTCTACTCCAGCCTTGCTGAGAACTGTCGGCTATAGTTGGTTTGTGTACAACACACAGAGCTGGCCCTATGACCAGATTTCATGCCTCTTTTGTATCCTGAACGCTTCAAAAACTGAATAAAATTGATAAAAAATTCAGAATGTGCAGCAGCCTGACGTCATGAGTCTCTCTGGATGCAAAACGTTGACTTCACTCAGCATGAACCACACGCCTGCGAATGATTACAGTGTCTGCCTACATCTGATCCGGTCACTTGGAAATAACAAAACGTCGGCCGAACAGAAAAACAAATTAGAGCTGAACAAACAGCTGACGACGAGCAGAATAAGCAGAGCAAAACACTGAGCAACAAGTCGAAATATAACACCGCTCCTGCATTCTGCAACACTGTTCATACATTTTCTCCACAGCACAAAAATGCTTTTGACGAGACATTTCAAGGACAGGCCCTTCCTCCATACACACATAACTAATGCTGCTGGGGAAAAAAAGGCCCTCGGGACTAAAAAAGTGGAGAAAAAATGTCTGATTCTTGTCACATTCCATCAGACAAAGAAGTCAGATATGCTTGGAGTGAAGTCAAGCTTCAAGAACAGAGTGGTTTCTGGAGCGCTGTGCAGAAAATGGGAGCAACAGGAAAAGCTTACAGCTTTATCTACGATTCCTACAATAGCAGGAGGAAAGAAAAGGCAAAATACATGATTCAGAAGAGGATAAACATCAATAATACCAGCGAGAGGAAACAGGATTTAGGTGGAGGGAAGAAGAATAAGAAAAGGTTGTTTACAGTGAAACCCAGAGTTAAATAGACTCTTTAAACAGAGGCAGTGGGAAGCCTCCGGTGACCTTTGACACCGATTCATCAGGTTTACTTGTGTTGGAATAAAGATTCCAGTGTTTATAAGAAAAATGTTGTTTTATGAGTTGAAACATAAGTCGATCGACAGAAAAATAATTGGCAACTATTTTGATAATTGATTAATACATAATATAATAATATATAATTAATATTCTCTGGTTTTTGCTTCTCAAATGAGAGGATTTGCTGCTTTTCTTTGTCATATATCATTGTTATGATATAATGTATAGTTGGAGTCAACATATGAAGTTGAAAAGAGGATTAAAGCAGAGTCTCACTGAGAGCTGGTTTCTGTCTCAGCAGAACTCCATTAAAAAAAACAAGGAATCTAACAACGCGGCTGTAATTACCGATCAAATGTACCGATAAAATTAGATTCACCATCTTTTCTGAATCTATCCAAGCATCTCCTGTAATTCGGCAGACACATAATCCACCAAAGAGCACATGTTAAAATTAATAAAATAATAAATAAAATTGGCATCGAGTCGGTATCGAGATATTTAAGCAGAGTATCGTATCGAAGTCATAATTTTGGTATCGTGACAACACAAGTACACATTGCTTCATTTTGAGGGGTCATAAGGCAAAAAAGGCTGGAGACCTCTGGTCCATAACAGGAAGGAGATTATGATAAAAGCCTCAAACATGGTCCATGCAAGTACGTGAATGCAAATGACGCATCGTAAACAGAGCAGACAGAAGCAATAGGAAACTAGCAATATGGAGAAGCAGAACGACACTATTAGGCTAATAAAAAACAAATATGTAATAATAAGTAAATATTAAGTGTAAGAACAAGTTCCCTAAACTCACAGCCAGCCGAAAAACTCTAAAATATCCAACTAATAATGAAAATTCATCCAGAATTCATCCATTATTCTGTTCAGGGTCATACGGGGGCTGGAGAATATCCCAGCATGCATTGGGCAAGATGCAGACGTACACCAAGGCTTCGTCTGAAATCTCATACTATGCACTACATACTCAATATGTGTACTATCATTCAGCATACTTTTTGTGTGAATAAACAGTAGTATGTATCTTTACAGACATACTGAGCAGTAGTTTACGTCGTCACTTCCTGAGAGCCTCCTTGCCGGTTGTAGACGTGTAACCATGGTAACCTCATGCCAACCTCATGTGACCAAAACAAAGGGTTGTGAGAATCAAAGTCTGAATTAATTTAAAATATATATTAGGCCTAGCAAAGTGAAATCTTATACTTACAGTTAAATTGAAGTGTTATTGATGTTACAGAGCTGTCCGTCGACGTCTGTTCTGAACGTTGTTGTCACTACCGCATTGCATTGTGGGATATGTAGTGTCCAGCGTTGCTTTAGCGTACTAAATAGTATGCTGGTATGGAATTTCGGAAGCAACCCAACACAAACACATTCACACCAACAGGAACTCCAGATTTTCCAGTTCACTTCACCCACATGATTTCAATCAATCAATATCAAAGAATTAATAGAAATTGATTAGGCCTAATGTCCTGCTGAGAGACTAATGGATTGATTGACTAAGAGTTTCCCAATCATCAATACAAGAGCCCTCTCCAGTAGAACAGTACCTCCTCTGATCCTCACATCCCTGAAGCTCTGATGTATTATTGATGTTTTATGGTCATTGATGCTGCTGTGGGAGTAAACAAGAGGAAGTAACCCCCCCCCCCCCCCCCACAGTCCTTGGACAGAGGAGGTTATGAGCTGGAGGATATTTCCTCGAGGGCTTCCGGTCTGCAGCTGATAATAAAACTGAGGATAATGAGTCTGAATGCAAGAGGATGCGACAAACACCAGTTTATTTGTAGAGAACGTCACCATATTTTTATTTATCTGTTATTTTTTCAATTATTCTATTAATTGTTTAGCTTTTAAAATGTTGGAAAATAAAAACAAATGTTCTTTGCAAGTTCTCAGAGCTCAATGTGTCGTCTCTTAATTGCTTTTTTTCGTCTGAACAAGTGTTAAAAACCCAAACAGAGTCTGCTTATAATGATATAAGATATGAGAAAAGCTGCAAATTCTCACACTGTACAAACTGATTAACTGATTGATGGTTTCAGCACTATTTCACACTCTTTTTAGCCGATACTACTTTATGAATCAATACCAAGATGCATACTTTTTACATATTTGTTCACGGTTTAGAGCATTACTTACACAGTATTTTCCAGTGAATACACTACGTTGTTTTTATGCTTATTTTAGGATTGTAACTAACAAGTATTTCCATTATCAATAAATCATTTAGTCCACAAAATGTCAAAAATTATTCAATTTACAATGACATAAAACACAAAAGCACCAGATCCTTACATTGGAAAAGCTCAAATCAGCAAATATTTGTTTGTTTTTTTACTTGATAATTTACTCAAATGCTTTATCACTTTAGTTCTGCAAGGATTAGTAGATAAATTGCTTAATCAACTGAGAGAAAATTAATTGCCAACACTTTTGATGGATTAACGTGGAGCTCAAATGCCAAAATTATCCTATTCCAGCCTCTCAAATGCTGCTTTTCTTTATTTTATATCATTTTTGAATAGTTGGAATTTTACGATCGACATTTTCCATTATTTTATGACATATTTTAGACATTTTTCTTTAATTAATTGCAAAAAAAATCCTACAGATTAAAAAAAATATAATGACAAAAGAATTGTTAGCTGCTGTCCTGATCTTAAGAAACTGTCATCAATTTATTTTACTTTATTTTATTTATCAACTAATCACTTTGCAAGCATTTATCTTGCACAGATTGACCTAGTTTTGGTCTCTTGACTGGGCTGCTTAACACCCAGTTTTCTACTCAGGATTAAATAGTCTTACACAAATGTTAAACAAGCATTACAGGCATCAGAAGATAATTAAAACTAGTCCTGAAACACAGAAAATAATTAAAATCAATAAATTGATGACATCATTTATATAGCAAAAAAAGCCAAATATTCTCATATTGGTCTGTTTTATATGATTGTAAATGTTATATATTTGGGTTTTGGACAGTTAATGATGTCACATTGGGCTCTGGGAACTTGTGATTGAGTATTTCCTGTCATTTTATACACTAAACAATTAAAATGTCTGGCAAAAGACAATTTAAAAAAACTAATTTATGATTTACTCCTATAAATAAAAACATCCCTACAATGCCAAACTCCATGGGTATATTTCTAAAAATAAATAGCAGCTGGAGAGACAGTGGGAGAGAGAGGTTGACTTTAAGCAGGGCAGAGAGAGAGAGAGAGAGAGAGATGGGATGAAGGTTATACTGATGGGAAATATGTGAGGTATTGATCACCTGAACAATTACTGCACAAACCCTCAGTTCAATCAGATGCAAGCTGTGAATCTAATTAACGCCCTTATTACCAAAATATGCAAATGAGCTCAGGTGTGCATTTTTTAAATATGAACCCACAAAAGGTAATTCTCTTACCTGTTTTTCCAGCATGATCATTCTCTCAGTATCATGACCTTCATGGAGAGTGTGTCCATGCGAGTTCAGGTTCACCCAAAAAAATTCCAAAATAACAGGGTTTTTTTTATGCTAACTAGCTTTAACGCTGGGAGGCTAAGCAGACGGTGCTTTATCCTTCAGAGAAATATGTTCCTCACTGGCTCCAGCGTGTCTCCACATGCATATAAAAAAAAAAAATTAATGGGTGTTTATTCATGGAGGGCTAGCTAACGTTAGCGTGCTCAGCCGATTATTGAGATTTTATTTGTCTCCTCCTGTCTTCATCCATCGCCGCTCCGCTCCCTCTTCCACTCAGAAAAACATCTCCTCCATCATCGGCTCTCACGACCGAATCCGTGCCCGATGCTCGACGACGACATCCCCCGTTGAGGAGTGGTCAGTCCCGGGGAAGAGAGTGGCTGATTTTGACCACACTGATGCTTAAATGGATGCTTTCACTAAGACAAGACGCTGCTGCTGCTGCTGCTGCTGCGGTGGGAGAGAGAAGAGGAGCGTCTCAGAACAACGACGCTCCTGAACGCACCGCACGTACAGGAACGCAGAGGCAGAGACGCTCTTGAACACACCCCGATATAATACATACTTTTAATTAAAAAAAAAAAAATAAGATAAAATACATAAATAAAATATAAAAATAATTTTAAAAAAAAACATGCTTTTAATGATGTCATACAATTAAATACTTAAATCAAATGAATAAATACATCAAAATAATTAAAAAAAATACATACTTTTAATTATATATACAAATAAAAAATAATTAAAAAAAATGCATACTTTTAATTATATATATATATATATATATATATATATATATATATATATATATATATATATATATATATATATAAAAAAGATAAATAAAAATAATAAAAAAATGCATACTTTTAATTATGTCATAAAATAAAATACATGAATCAAATGAATAATACATATATATATATATATATATATATATATATATATAATACACATACAATAAAAAATTAAAAGTATATAAAAATAATAAAGAAATACGTACTTTTAATAATATATAAAAATAAAACATTGATAAATAAAATAATGAAAAATAGATCCTTTTAATTAAAAAATAATACAAAATATATACTTTTCATTCTTTTATTTATTTTTTTTTACTATTTTAAAACGGCTTTCACACGTTATGGGACAAGGGACAGTGCAAATTAATAAATACACATGATAAAAAAAAATTTTTTTAAAATGACAGAATTAACCAAAAGGCTATTTTTCATCTGTAGTACCAGGCCACGGTGTTACATAAAAATAAATAAAAAATAATACATACTTTTAATTATATATAAAACATAAAAAATAAATAAAGTACATAAATAACAATAATAAAAATACACAATTTTAATTAAAAAAAAATAAGTCAAATAAACAAATTAAAAATAATACAAAATATATACGTTGTTTTTTTTAACTATTTTAAACTGTAACAAATGTATATGTATCCTTAAATAGAACAATAATAACAAAACTGTACCTACAATTATTAACCTTGGAAATAGTCGTTAGATACATGTGTTATAAGTGGCATATAACACATGACTGTTATTCTCTTCTTTGCACACACAGCCTGACAGGCTCAGCTCAGGGAAACAAAGCCCAGTGATCTCCTGCCTCGCGGTGCACGCTGGGACTTTATGTAAAACCCAACATGGCAGCCGCCTGCACCAGAGCGCTCTGTAAGGTCGGCTGGACTCTTCTGGAGTCTGCAGCGACCCGCCGGACCGGTACCGGGTCCTCCTACCTGCTGGGGAACGGGTCCAGGAGGGGGTTCAGTACCGGCGGGTACCGGTCCTCTGTGCTGTCCTCTCTGCGGCCCGGAGGAGGAGGGAGCAGAGTTCTGGGCTGCGCAGTGCTGCTCGGTGGAGGTTTGGGTTTATATCACACTGTGAGGTTCCGGTACCAGCAGCACCTGGAGGCCGAGGAGGAGAGCAAGGTGAGTCCGCTCACCTGAGCCTCTAACGCGGCCTCACAGGCAGCAGGTGAGCCGCTGATCCTCTGTGGCTGCTCTCCCAGTGTTACCTAACCGAACATGTCTGGGTCACCTCAAATAACCACGTTACTCCAGCTACATTTAGTTACTTAGTTACATTTAGTTACTCTAGTTACATTTAGTTACTCCAGCTACATTTAGTTACTAGTTGTGGTGGATTGTAACTAACCACGTTACTCCAGTTAGTTTGTACTTTTTCTCCACTACTTTGATTTAACAGCTTTAGTTACTTTGCATTATTAATACAAAATATAATTCAACTAATAAATTATGATGTATTAATATAAAATATAATCTACCCAGCAGTATATAAAGTAATTAAAATTAGCTCCACATTTACCAGCTGCAGCATTTAAAGTGATGAACACATTAAAGCTGCAGTAGGCAACAATTTTTTGGCATAATTTGGCAAAAAATCCATAATAATAAGCTTTCAGCATATTGTAATTAAAGTGTTCTGAGAGAAAACTAGACTTCTGCTCCTCCTCATGTCTCTGTTTTCAGGCTTTAGAAAAATCTAGCCCGTGACGGCAGATTTTGACCAATCACAGGTCATTTCAGAGAGAGAGAGCGTTCCTATTGGCTGTGCTCCGGTCATGTGACCAGAACTTGGCTTCCTTCAACAGATTTTACAATGGCGGCTGCCTCACAAACTTTCTCATTTTACAGCTAAACAGTAACTACAAGATGATTCTGAGAACATTTGAGGAGAGAAATAGTCATTACAGTAACAGAATATTGATTCATATTTGATCAGCGCTGCCTAGTTTGACCGTTTGGTCGGAGTTCAGAGTGATTGACAGCCGGCTCTCATAGACTGCAGCTGGCAGCGGACCTTGTTTTCCTCTGGTAAGTGAAATCCTTCAGATGCCGTTAGGAGCACCGGAGGACACAGTAGGACACAGAGGAACAGGATTTAACTCAGGTTACCTGTTTCATGTACTACTGTCACCATATAGCGGCCGTTTTCTAAAAATAACTTTTTTAAATCATATTTGCGCCGATCTCGCATACTGCAGCTTTAATGCATCAATAATTATAATAATATATATTATATTTAAATGATAATAATAATATTTTTGTACTTTTACTTAGGTAAGATTTTACTGAAAAAAAGACTTTTATTTGTAATTTATTTGTTTCTATTCTGTAGTATTGCTATTTTTACTTGAGTAAAAGATCTGAGTACTTCTTCCACCACTGGTGACAACTTTAGTTACTTTGCTGATTCACCCTTAATTACTATTAATTAATATAATATTAATAATAATAATAAGACATTTTACAGTTAAAGAATATACTTCAAGAATATACTTCCACATTTAGCAGATTCTGTCTAAGAGTGCTCTCTGTGTTTTTTACTTTTGGAAATCTAGTGTAAATCTGTAAAAAAAAAAACTGTTATAAATCTAAATATATAGTCCAACATTAGTCGGAAAGTATTGAACATTAGCCTTCGCTGCCTGGTTCCAGGTCTCGGGAGCAGGAGGAGGTCTGAAGTTGACCCTGTACCAGTACAAGACCTGCCCGTTCTGCAGCAAGGTGCGAGCGTTCCTGGACTACCACGAGCTGCCGTACGAGATCGTGGAGGTGAACCCGGTGATGAGGAAGGAGATCAAGTGGTCGACCTACAGAAAGGTTCCCATCCTGATGGTGGATGGAGATGTGGTAAGACAGACAAAACTTCTCCCCACTTCACCTCAGATATATAGGTTATAAAATAATTTGCATTTTATGCAGTATTATTTTACTATTGTTGGCACTTCTATCAAAATACTTCACCTCAAAACCCGTATTAACATGTGGTTAAAACTGGTGTAAAAGCCTTCTCTCTCTTTTCCTCATGAAGAAACCCTCGTGTCTTTTTGTCTCTTGTCTGTTGCTCTGCAGCAACTGAACGACTCGTCTGTCATCATCAGCTCCATCAAGACTCATTTAATCGACAAGTAAGTTGTAGCTTCTCTTCATGTGATATGAAAATGTGTTTTCTCTTTATAACTATATTGTTTTGGACTGTTGGTGGGACAAAACAAGACATTTGTAGTAGTCACCTCAGACTGTGGGGAATTATTACAGGCATTTTTCACTATTTTCAGACATTTTAGAAAATTTAAAAAGCGATTAATCAAGAATATAATCAGCAGATTAATCAATAATAAAAATAAAACCCAAACTACCATTCATGTATATACAGCACTAGAATTAAGGGAGGAAATAAACTGTATATTTTTGTAATTTGGGTGTGCTGACTCTCTAAATGTGAACCTTTTGTCATCCAGTCAGAAAAGCGTGTCTGAGATCCTTCGCTGCTACCCGGAGATGAAGTCGGTGAACGACCGTGGGAAGGAGGTGACGGAGTTCTCCAACAAGTACTGGGTGATGCTGGGCGAGGCCGAGACCACGGTGCTGTACCCCGAGAAGGGGATGCAGAAGTAAGTCCAGACCTGGTACCGACACACGGACTACTGTCAGCATACTCTTATTTTGAAAGGTTGCACTCTTGTAAAAAAGTCCACATCAGAAAAGTTCAGTTTCACTATGTTAATGTATGTAAATGTAAATGTATTTCTCCTGTTTCCAGAGAGGAGATGAAGTGGCGTCAGTGGGCCGACGATTGGCTCGTGCATCTTATATCTCCCAACGTGTACCGGACCACCGGCGAGGCCCTGGCCTCCTTCGACTACATCGTGCGCGAGGGCAAGTTCGGCACCTACGAAGGTTTCTTTGCCAAATATGTCGGCGCTGCGGCCATGTTTGTCATCGCCAAGAGGCTGAAAAGTCGGTGAGTTACACATGAAGTGATGTCTCACTAAGACTATTGAAATGTTTCTGGTAGTTTTTATTTTGGATGTTAAAGTAGTGATTAATTTTTTTGCACAACAGACACAACCTGCAGGAGGACGTCAGGCAGGATCTCTACAAGGCCGTTAACGACTGGGTGGCAGCCATCGGCAAGAAGAGGAAGTTCATGGGTGGAGATAAACCCAACCTGGCAGACCTGGTGAGGAAAACACACCCGCCTCTCTCTGCAGGTTTAACATCCAGTGGACCTTTTAACGCCACTAATTTCTTCAAAGCATTAACGGAACTTGTGATTTTTTTAGGTTGTAGCAGCTCAGTTTTAAAGCTTGATACTGGAATCATATGAAACTAGAAAACCTAAGGAATCCATCACCGTCTAAGCGGCTACAGATTTAGTTTTTTGATTCAACTTGTCCCCCGTTTCCGTCCGTCTGCAGGCGGTGTTTGGCGTCCTCCGTGTGATGGAGGGCCTGCAGGCGTTTGACGACATGATGGAGAACACCAAGGTCAAACACTGGTACAGACGCGTGGAGAGCGCGTCGCTCAACCGCGAGGGCCGCGACTGAAAGCCCAACTTGGTGAAGGGAGGAAACCGCAGAACGCCGGAGCGCTTCCAGCCTCAGAAAGACTGAACGGTAAACCGCCAAGAATGAAAGACAGACGGTGACCGGCAGCAGGAAGCAAGTTTGAGAACGGTTACGACTGTCCTGATTGATGTCCTGATAGACACACGTGAATTTAAACCTGTTTAAACTGCAGACGTTTATGTAGATAAAGAGATCACACATGAAAATACTGTCGCCAGAGATCTAATTTGACCATTTAATTACCGAGCTGCTGGAGGAGGAGGAACCATCAAACCTGCTGTTCACTTACGGGCGTTTTACTGACCTCTACTGGTCAACTGCGGAAACTGCAACAATTAAAACAAAGTTAAAAACACAGTAAAGTCACATTTTCACAATGCAAATAAATCAGCATATCTTTGACTTAGCTTATCAGTCATTTCCTGCAAATAGGTTTGCTTTTTTTTTCGTTATGTGGAGGTGAAAATATCACGTATTGCCCCTTTAATACTTACAGATCTGGAAAATGATTTTTTACACATTTTCAGGCCTTGAACAGTATCAAAAACATGTTAAAAGAAATATTTTTCAGTCCTCATCATGATAAAAAAAATTGTAATTTGGGAACTGCTTGTATTTCAAATAATTTACTGTATATTGTTTTTTATTCTATTATATTTTTAATTAAAATGGTTAATTTCAGCGGTTCTCAACCAAAGATTTTGGGCTCCTGCAAGGACTCACAAGCTTATTGTATTTATGAAGAATAAAATGTACAAATCTGTTTTCATTTCTTCAGATTTTGCTGCCATTTATGCCCGTTTTCTCATAAATAGGTTTAAACCTCCTGACTGTAAAAATAAAATAATTAGCTTCAATTGGAGGTCAATTACGCATCGAAAAGGTTGATATTTTGACTCTCAGATTCACTCTGGAGAAAAAGTGGTTATGTAGATTTTCTTCTTGGTTGAGAAGTTTCTGTGTTCCAGATCAGGTTCTCTATTTATTTCAGGTGATTGTTTCTCTGTGTAACTGATTCAGGATCAGTCTGGCAGCGAGGAATCGATGAGCTCATCTGCTGGTTTTCTCTTTGGGGGTTTAAATGAAATAAGATAAAATGTAAGAACTGGTGAGCTGCCTGTTTGAATGTACTTAATATGCAAACTGCAGATACCTTTCTTGATGTACTTGTATTAAAACCAACTCAATGTGCATAGTTGTAAAAAGGTGAAAAATAAAAAAGGAAACCTGGAGTTGTGTGTTTTGTTTGAGTATTAATTAATTACACATATGTAGGATTACATCCGGTCTGAGGCAGTTTTAATGAGGTCAATCGTGTACTGAATTATGTAGTTTTTATACATCTGATGTGAAAATTTATCTTAGTTATTTTTCCCTCTCCATGTCTTCCGGGGCTCTGTAGAATTGTCTAATTTCAAAAAGACAAAATAAATCAAAAGGATGACTTCCAGTAAACTGCTGATGACGTTTTATTTCAGACATTTGGTTTCTAGATGATTACAATCATTCTGGTTACACACCTGTATGACAATAATGATAATAATCTAAATCTGCTCTGCTCCTCCTAAATGACTTTCATTTTCATTTCACTTTAAAGCGCTGAGTCATCTTCAGATTTCTGTTTCAACATGACGATCAAAGCTTTTGGAAAATACAGACTAATGCTCTTTAGCAGTTAAACCCCTTTAAATATATATTTGTAACTTTGGGATAACATCATTCACAATGATTCAACAACAGCTCATCAGACCTCAAGTCTTTGTTCCACATGGTGGATTCATAAAAACATAAAGTTCAAATCACATTCCGATTTGAACAGCGACTGTTGAAGTAAAAACAAAAACAGTAGTGTGACCAGATTTAGTGAGTAAAATAAAGAGCTTTTTTTCCCTCCCACACAGGTGTTATAACAAACTAACAGTAAAACTGATAAAACAGCTTCAACATTATGATCCTGAACACTGGAGAACTTTCTCAGCCTGAACGTGGAAGAAGCGGGACGTTTACAACATAATTACTGCATGTAAGAAGAAGAAGAAAACTTGGCTCTTTTTTTTTGCTGGACTTTTGTTGCAAACACCTAAATTATCAAGTACCTAAAGCTGTAAGAGGCAGATAAACGTTTGCAGAAGTGCTTCCCTATTTTGCCGTTAGCCGTTCAAAACTTCTCCCAAAGATGTTAAATTAATTTGGACTATATTGCATCCAGAAAATGTAGTTGAGCGTGGCGTCCACTGTGTCGTCTGACAGTTCATGAGCTACAGAAGCTGCGTTACATCAACGGATGTGAACGACCATCTTCCTCCAGTAGCAGCTTCCACTTTTCCTCCCCGATTGCCGACTAAAGTCTCCTTCCAGCCCCCCCCCCCCCCCCCCCCCCCTCTCTGCCTTACTCAGTCCTGAACGACTTCATGCAGCAGCAAAATCCAACATGGCGGCGGCTCCTCTTCCTCCATCAGGAGCCCCAGAACATGGAGCCCAGCTGACCTTTGGGCGGACGGATCTGTCGGCCCTGCAGCGACGTCTGCGCATGGGGGGAAAAAATATATTTTTTTAAAAGAAACAAACCAAGATTGAGACCTCAAAACTAATCAAAATACTTTTATAAATGTATATTCTTATTGTAAATATCATATAGTTTCTTCAGTGCTATTATTAAAGTATTTTTTTCTTGCCAAAATAAAAAAATAAATGAATTAATTACTCCATAAATAAATTAATATGCCATTAAATGTACCAAAAACATTAAAATAAATATAAGCATTAATTAATTGATAAAATGTGACAAATTGTTATTTCTGTTTCTTTATTTACCTTTGTATGAATTCCCCTATTTATCTACTCTTCTATTTAATTTTCCCTTTTATTTATTTATTTTTATTAACTTAAATTGATTTATTTTTTATTCATTTAAAATTATTTTTTACATTTATTCATTATTAAATTGATTTATTTATGCATTATTTTCCCTTTGCAATTTCCCCCCCTATTTATTTCCCCCAACGTATTTATTTCTGTGTTCTTTTTTTGCTTTAACTTATCATTACGAAGTAAATGTTGATTGCACAGTGTGATGGCTGTAGAATAATAGTGACACCATCGGCCACCGGGTCACGATCTCCCGGGAAAATGACGGCTCCGTTTGCGGAGTGACATCAGTGACATCATCGCGTATTAATTTGCATATATCTCAGTGGTTGTGTCGGTTGCAGCGAGGGAGAGAACCCGCGCTGCTGGCTGTTGTTGAAATGTTTATGTATCGTATATTACTGCAATAAAAAAAAAATCATTGCAAAAAAATAAATAAAAGAATTAAAAAAAAACAACAACATAAGATGCAAACAATAACAATAATAAAACAGATAGGATGTGTTGTAAATAAAACCGTGTACTAGAAATAATAAAAAGCCTTTTTAAAAAGATATGTTTTGAGAAGTGATTTAAAAGACATCACTGATTATAAATCAGATTAAAGAGTGCAGCTCGAGTTAATGCAACGTACTAGATTAACTCAACTTTATCAATTTATCAAGCAGCCGAAACTGCCTCATATACAAAAAAAGTATAACAAAAACATTAAATAAAATGTTGCAAGACTAAAAAATTACAACAATAAAACAATAACATGTTAAAAATCAAAGAATAAAATAGAATAAAATATTAAAGCTTAAAAACTAAGGCTATGACATTACTCCAAATTAAAAGCCAGATTAAAAAGATAGGGCTTTAATAAATATTATATTCTATTATTAATAAAAACAGTGGGTAACGTACCTCCAGAAACTGTTTGAGTCTGATGAGTGAGCCCATCTCTCCACTGCTGGTCACCGCTTCAATTCTGGAGACAACAAACATTCAACACATCAGACTGGAGGAAGTTAAACGAGGAAAATATTTTACCTGCTGGTGAAAAACTCAACATGCTTTAAATCTTTCTCTCTGTGAGTGCGTACCTCGGGAAGTATTCGTCTTTAATCAGCAGGATGAGTTTCCAGAACTGGGCCTGATACTGCTTCATCAGAGCGTTACCACAAACCTGAAGAAGGAGACACAAACAACGAGACAGATGTTTAACCCACAGCTGCTTTCACTGAACACGGGAATAAACAGTGGTGGAAGAAGTACTCGGCTACTTTACTGAAGTACTATTATCACACTGTGAAAATATTGTGCAGTAAACTGCCCAGTGTTGCCAACTCTTTTCCGATAAAAGTAGCTAGCAGCTCCAAAAGTCCCTAAATCTAGAGAGAAAGTTGCCAAGTCGGCAACATTGACAGTCCGTCCCTTCAAGCCTCCCTCCAAAGCCACTCGCCTGAAAATATCATCATGAACTAGGGCTGTCAATTGATTAAAATAGTTAATCATGACTAATCGCAAATTAATCGCACATTTTTTATCTGTTTAAAATGTACCTTAAAGGGAGATTTGTCAAGTAATTAATACTCTTATCAACATGGGAGTGGACAAATATGCTGCTTTATGCAAATGTATGTATATATTTATTACTGGAAATCAATTAACAACATAAAACAATGATAGATATTGTCCAGAAACCCTCACTGCATTTAGCATAAAAAATATGCTGAAATCATAACATGGCAAACTGCAGCCCAACAGGCAACAACAGCTGTCAGTGTGTCAGTGTGCTGACTTGACTATGACTTGCTCCAAACTGCATGTGATTATCATAAAGTGGGCATTACTGTAAAGGGGAGACTCGTGGGTACCCATAGAACCCATTTACATTCACATATCTGGAGGTCAGAGGTCAAGGGACCCCTTTGAAAATGGCCATGACAGTTTTTCCTCGCCAAAATTTAGCGCAAGTTTGGAGCGTTATTTAACCTCCTTCACTACAAGCTAGTATGACATGGTTGGTAACAATGGATTCTTTAGGTTTTCTAGTTTCATATGATACCAGTATCTTCACCCTAGCTTTAAAAATGAGCCCGCTACGACCTAGAAATCACAAGTTTAAGTAATGTGTTAAAGAAATTAGTGTCGTTAAAACTAATTTTGGTGTTAAAAATATGATCGCATTAACCTTGACAGCCCTAATATAAAAGAAAAGTTTGCTCAACAAAAGATGAATGCATAGGAACTTGTCAAAATTACAATCCAAACATACGTCAAACAGCATTAAAGTCTATGGGATCTTCGGTTTTCTATCCCCCAAAAGGGGGCGTGGCCTTGTCTTTTTGTGAAGTACCCCTATGTGCCGGTCTAATGTTTAAAAAAGGTAACAGGACTCACCTCAAGAAAGTCGAACAGCAGCGTTGCCGTGATGTCAGCCAGCGGCTCCATGTTGAGCATCTGAGCCAACCAACGCCAGCCGTGGTTCAGACCGTGAGGAGCAGCCTGAAACACATTCGGTGAGAATCAAAAGGTTTAAAGATGCAGAAGCTTCATAATATCTTCTAAACATACAGTGCAGTGAGACAGTTCTTACCCCCTGCTTGGAGCCGTACGGCCACCTCAGCTGGATCACGGCGGCGTAGAGGCGGATCATCCCCGACATCCTCTTCAGGAAACTGTCCTGACCTTCGACCCCGCAGGCGTCCACGCGGTAACCAAGAATCCTGATGAAGGATTATTGTTGTGATTAATCAAACATTTATAATGAATGAAAAGGAAGAAGCAGCGACACATTCCTGTCCTCCTGACCTCTGGTACTCCTCCACAGCTGTGCCGTCCTTCATCGGGGGGTAATGCGGGACCGAGTACGGACATTTCTTGTGCAGGTGGGCGAGGAGGAGCTCGCCCACCCGAGGGTAAAGCTCCCAGATGCCGGAGGCCACCACGGCGATGGGGAAAGCGGCTTCGTGGTGAGCCGCCACTTCCTCTTCTCCTTGTTTCTACAGAGGAAAAAAAAATCCAGAGTTTTGTCGTCATTTGGTTTGTTGTGGGTTTTGTTTATTTGTACAAAACATTGTAAAATAAATACTGGGAATATTAATGTGTTGCATAAGAACACGACACTGGTACCGACACTGTTCCCAGCTGAACTCTGTAAAGTTACCAGATCAACTTTGTGTGACAGACTGATCAACATCAGGACATCTGCAAGCAGTGGTGGGAGAAATATTTTACTTAAGTAAAAATAGTAATACTAAAGTGTAAAAATACTAGTAAAAGTACCTAAAGTTAAAGTACTCATTATGCAGAATGGCCCATTTCAGAATAATATACAATATATTATTGGATTTAGGGACCAAAGAAATTCTTAGTCGACTACTCATAAGATTTTATAGACTACTCAATTAGTTGATTTATTCGTCAGATCTGTGAAACTGAGTTTCTCAACAAAGAATCACACAAAAGCACCACTTTAAATCTTGTATTTACCAGAGATGTGCTCACAAGTTTCTTGGAAATAAGTCATTCAGCAGGATAAAGCATAAAAAATGAGTTGTTGCAATGAGTTTTTTTGAACGACCATATTTTGGTGTTGAATCACATTTTCCCTCCATCTTTTTCCTCCTTGTTTCTGGGATGATATATCAAAATCAGACTCACCACAAACTTCTCAGCCAGTTTGAAGCAGACGAAGTCCTGCCCCTGTGGATGCTGGGAGGTGGAGACGGACCGCCCCCCCGACACCAACGACCGTCCCGACAGCAGCTTGTCGATCTTGTCGAAGATTTCTCGGAGCTGCGATCCAGAGTTGCTGGAGATCTGACTGACGGGGATGCTGGCGGCTTTCTGGAGCTCCAGCTTCAGCTTCTTTGTCTTCGAGTCCAGAGAAAAGAAATTAAGCTCTTCTGTACAGAGTTTCTTTCCACAACATTACTAAATACCATGGCTGGTTATTGAACCTCAATAACTTTTGGGCACCAACCAAAATCTGTCCATAACAGAGTATCGGAGATTGTCAAGTACTGGAGAGCTTTTTTATTTTGTAAATCTTTGAGCTGCATTTTGTGAATGAAAGGTGCCACATACATTTTAAAAAATACATAGTTATTTCTATTATTGAAGCACAAACTCACCTGAGCGTCTTTTGGGGAGTTGAGTTGTTCGATGGACTGAGCGCACTGAGCAGCCGACTCCTGAATCTCCTTGTACCACTTCAGCGTGCTCTCTTCAGCGCTGTTCTGCAGACCTGATGGAAAACAACAACCACCAAACCTTTTAAAGCACTCACAGTATTCTGTACACCTGTATTACAGATTTCATATTAGGTAGTAATAACTGTCTTTTTGCTGATATGCATGTATAACCGAAGGGTCAGATGACTGGTCGCTCTCTCACCTTTCCTCTTTGCCTTCTCTTTGGCCGACTCCGCCGCCTTCTTCTGCGCTTCCTGCTGCGCCTGCAGCTCCGCCTGCTTCCTGCGCTGCTCCTCCTCCTCATGATCCTTCTTCTTCTTCTCTTGAGCGTTGGCGACGTCCTCCTGCATCAGCCGGATCAGCGCCCTCATCTCGTGGAGGGCTCGCTCGGCCACCGTCATGTCATCCACGCTGGGAAACTCTCCCTGGAAACACACAGTAGCCCTTTAACACTAGGATTTTACAGCTCTCTCCAGACTTCTTCGTCCCCGTCAGTGTAGGAAGGAACCACGTCTCAGGAGTTGAACTGACCTCTGCTGTCTTCCGCACCACCTCAGACAGCTGGGAGCACAGCTGGTTCCCGCGGGTGCAGTAGGAGCCGAGGCTGGCCGGTGGGAGTTCGGTCTTGGTCTGGGTGGACGGCTCCAGCAGCTGGTTGAGCTGCAGGATCTCCTCCTGGATGGTGTTGAGGTTACGCAGCCGCTCCCTGCCGTCCGCCTGCCGCTGCCGCTCCAGCTCCGCCTCCCGCAGGCGCTGCTGCTCCGCCTCCCTCAGACGCAGGTTGATGATCTGATGCCGAGGACAGAAAACGTGTTTATACCGTTACGAAACCTGCCAACGCAAGTTGTGAGTTCAAGTGTATCACATTGTCATGAAACAGTCAGGGCATTCATTTATAAAACATCTCAGAAATGAAACTAAGACTAGAAACACTCCTCAGGGGCCGTGTTCACAAAAACATTTTTCCCAGCTAAAAACGCTCAGCTGGGAACTTCCTAAGTTAGTTAAGTTACTCTGAGATGTTGGATAAAAAGCACCAGACTTCATGGCGTTTCGAGACCTTTAAAGGCTACATGGCGTCTGATGATCGTACCTTCATCCTGTGTCTCTGCTCTTCCTTCAGCTTCTCCTGACGTCCGATGCTCTCTTTAGTTCTACACGGCAGAAAGTAGAAAACCAGACGCACATAAATAAGAGTTCAGAATTATTAAACACCATTAATATTTGCATGGTTGCTCTTACTCTCTGTCCATCATGTCCCTCATGCTCTGGTATTCCTGCCTCTGCTTCAGCTCCATGAACTCCTCGAAGCGTTTCAGCTGCTCCGACTCGGAGCTCGCCACCGCCGCCACCAGCTTCTCCTGCATCTCCTGCCGCAGTTTGAGCGCCAGCTGAGCCGACAAAGTGAGACTGTCTGTTATCACACCTTACTAATCAGATTCAGAGTAAACAGGTTACATACAATAATCTGGACCGGTGTGTATAAGACATCCTAGAAATGGTCCTAAAAATGGTCTAAACTTTGACTTATGAGTCATGACATTCTCAGCAAAGAGTCGGACTGAGACAGTGTGTATAAAGACGCTTACAGTAACTTTTAGCAAAGTGTCCAACATTATATATAGTACTCAATATACTGAAACATGAAAGCTTATATAACATATTTCTCCTATAAGTAGGTTGACATTTTCATTCCTAAAAACAAAAAATCATAAAAAAGTCAAAGAAGATGATTAATCAACTATTTGAAGTAAATTAAATAAATTCAATAAATAAAACATTTACATTGTTCTTATATAAACACTTTTGTCTGTGCACATTTATGCCCTTGTTTAAAACACACTTTGATCTAATTAACATAAGACTTTTCAACATTTTCTTGACACACAGCCGTTAAAGTTGACTTTATGGGCCTTCAGGTGGGATAATAAAGAATCATCGTGTCTGACCTTGGCCTTTTCTCGCTGTTGCTCCTCAAATTTGATAATGCGGCCGGCCATCTCCATGGCTTTGGGCGACAGCAGGGAGATGGCAGGTAGTGAAAGAGGACTTGAAACATCGCTGATATCTTCCTCTGGATCTTCATCCTTCGCTTCATCACTAACAGTCTGCAGCACATTCAGAAAAAGATAAGAGTCAGAAATACAGATAGGATGATGAATTCAAACTGAGTCACAGAAAGAAATACTAAATGTGCAGCAGTTCACATTTTATGGGGAAGAAAGCATCCAGCCTCACAAAGTTAAATATCCCTTTGAAAAAACAGACAATCTGCAGGTCTTTTAATTTTAACTTCACATTCAACAACTGAATTGAAGTTTTAATACCATGCAAAGTTGACATGTCATGTCCTCAAGTAATGCCTGTCCTTGTAAAACCCTGAAACCAATTACATTGTGCATTAAAGGCATTTTTCTGTAGAGTTTCAAAAATATAAATACTGTTTACTTGCTATCTAACTGCCAACGACCAAATACCACTAAACTCCCAAAAACCTTGGTAAATCACTCAAAAGATATAATGTGAACTCTTCCTTTAACCTATCAGAAAATACAGTGTAGTTTCCCCCCCCCCCTCACATAAAAAACACAGAAAGGTCAGCATGTATTCAGGATGACCGACTTGCCTGCGGGGCTGCAGAAAGTGTGGCGTGCCTGCCGTTGAGGTCGGGGATGGATCCTGAGGAGGAAGCCGAGGTGGAGATCTCATCGGAGAGGCCGGGGCTGGAGCCTCCAGAGCTGGAGCCCAGAAAGCAGGATTTCTGCAGCGGCAACGCGCTGAGACGCTCCAGTATGACCCCAGAGTGTGAGGACAGGCTGAGGGCCTCTTTGCAACCTGCTAGAATATCCTGGAAGAAACACAGATGACAGATCAATTAAATCTCAAGTTTTACTTCACTCATGGAGCATGTTTAAATGTACCAAAGGCTTTTATTTTTTAAGATGGAATGACCACATACATGACCATAACATTAGTTTCACATATAGACAGCTGTTTTAACATTCACAATTCTTTAGGCTTAATCTTTTTTATAGACTTTATTGTTGTACGGTTATGTGTGTACTGTCATTGTTTATCTGTGCTGTGCTGCAAGCCGAATTTCCTCCAGTGGGACAATAAAGAACTGAATTTATATCGAGGTTCCTCTTCTTTCCTTCAATAAAAACTATTTTAACAGAGATAATAACAGTATAATTCAGACACCAAATGTATTATTCACATTAAAACAACACGTTGCAGCTGTTAATTCCAGTTTTTTATGTTTGTTATTGTGTTCAGGCTGCATTATTTTGACAGACACTGAAACAGGAACCTGATCCTGTTTAAATCTGCACACATTTTGATGCTCAGCTTCCAGTTTCTGCAATGATTAAATAAACTAATTAAAACACAGTGCTTCCACCTGCTTCATATTGGTCTTAATGGTGATTTAGCAAACTGTGCTAAATAACTGGCCTCATTACAGATAGTCCTGGTGGAGATAAATGGTTAAACAGTCACTTAAGATAGCTAAATTAATGAATTAGTTAAGTTATCCAACTAAAAAAGCAGGCACATCTTTGCCCAGCTAAGATTAAGTAGCCATTAGCCACCTAGCTTTAAGATTAGCTAGCCATTAGCCACCAAGCTAATCTGAGTTAGTTTCGTTATTAATTTAACTCACTTCGCCCCGCTCGGACCAGTACGGGTCGTACGTGATATTCCCCTTCGGTGAATTCTTTAAAGCCTCTAAAGTTTCCCATCTTAGATTTTCAGCCGGCATCACGACAGAATGATAAAACAAAAACCCAAAACTACAAACTCCTGATAGCTTCCATGGATTAGCTTCCGGCTAAATTTTGAAACCACCGGATGGGGTTACATAAATTACAATCCGACGAGAAACAGCGCGCCCACTTGCCGACACGCTGTGTTTCCGGTTGGGCTATAAACATATTATATTTTCAATAATTAGCATTTAACTGCGATAAAATCTAAACTATTTTAATACTGTAGTTGTACAAGATTTATATACTAATTATGAGAGTATTTCTGACCCAGTGGCTCAACCGGAAACCACCATATTATGACAGTCCCTCAAGCGTCTTTTTACATCTCTAATATTTATTTACTGTACACAAATACTCACCTGTCACACCAAAAACTTCCAATACGACACGTGGCAAAATTCGGCGTAAAAATCACCCACTATTATGTATTTGATTTAATAGTTTTACCTGGTCCATGGTGCTGTGTTACAGCACACTCTCCATGACAATCCTATTATAAGTGTTGACATTTGAATTTAACAAGATTTTGTTTTATCAAATATAGACCGAATTAAAGAACAGACCGAAGTGATTTACAAAATATCAAAATGTATTTATTATATGTTTTTTTATGTTATAGAATGAGCAAGAATATCTTGAATTACCAAATTTCCTAATGGAGTTTGGCTAAGTAATACATATTTAGGTAATCTCTTTAAATAAATAAATTTATGTATGTATGTATATATATATAGATATATATGTATATATATAGATATATATACATATTTCTATATATATGTATATAGATATATACATATATATATCTATATACATATATAGATATATATACATACATATATACATATATATATATACATTCATACATATATATATATATACATATATATATGTATATATATATACATATATATATACACACATATATATACACACACATATATATATATATATATATATAGTACTTCTAATTTATACCTAAATAAAAACGTGGGACTATGTTAAATATATGTAAATAATATTTAGGGAATCAAAACAGGTGTTTATTAGGTGTTCTGTCAGAACAAAATGTTTATATTTGCTAGAAGGTGAAAAAGTTTTCACATTTAGATACGTGACAGATTGTAGATTTTCAAAAATATGCCATCAGAATCAAGAATTGTGCAGGAAATTATTTATACAAAAGAATATACATACATTTTAGACAACTATAATGTGAGCATTTCATTTTAAAACATACATTTTATTAATTTCATAGATAGTATAAAACTCTCAAGTCAAAAATAGTAGTGAATAAACATAATTTAGGTCTACTACAATGCTTTGTGAATGGATGAATGCTGGTCATGTCTTTGCAGTCAGCTTGCGAGCAAAGAGTCACCGAACACGTTTCCGTATGAGGTTTTGAGAAACTGAACGTAGTTGTGCAGACTGCGGTTTGTAGAGTCCGACTGCTCCAGTCTGTCCTTCATGTTCTGCAGCTGACTCTGGAAACGACGCTCCATCTGGAGGAAACACACAGAAACAACACATGAGAACCAACAGTTTGTTTGTCCAACATGAAGATCCATAGATATCATGACGTACCTCTTCTTTGCTTCGCTGTAGCTGACTCTGGTCTGTTTTAGCTCGGCTCAGCTGGCTCTGCAGGTCCAAGGCTTTAGACTGAGACGTTCTCTCTTTGGACAGAACCTTCTGCATGCTGTTGTCCACCTGCAGAAAAGAAAACAGGTTGAGTTTTCCCAGTAGTGGAAAGTACATTTACTCAAGTGCTGTACTTGTACTTGAGTATTTCCATTTTCTGCTACTTTCTACTTCTCCTCCACTACATCTTAGAGGCAAATATTGTACTTTTTACTCCACTACATTTATCTGATAACTTAAGTTACAAGTTAATTTGCAGATTCAGATTAATAATACAAAATATAATCAACAAATTAATTAAGATAGATAGAATATTATAGATTATATCATTATAGATTAAGATTATTATTTAAAGAGTAAAAGATAATTATATATCCTGACTTTTGTTCCTGTGTGTATGTGTCAAACTCTTTGGAACTTGAGGACATTGGTTGTGACGTTGTGTGTCATTACTCTTAAATTCACTGCTTAATCCAACAGCAGCTCAAATAGAATTAAATCAGATTATTGCAGTCCATCAAAACACAATAACTGAAGACCTTTTGTGGTATCACTAAAACCTTCATCAGTGCACTTTTGATTCACAGCTGGCCCCAATTTGTCTTTGTCTGCAGTATCCTGATTTTTACTTCCATAACACTTTCACTAAATAGTCACGAAGCCTTTAAAAGCTTTAACTGCACTGAAAAAGTAGAAGCAGCATGAGGGTAAAGAAGCAGGATGGGCTAATTGCCAGGACTGTAACAGGTGACGTGTAAATCATCAAACTGCCACTCTGTGACTCTTAGACTGAGTTGAGGTTAAAGTTATGTGATGTGTTGTTCTGTGGACGCTGAAGGTAAAAGAAGTGACTATATAGAATATTCAGACCTGTCTCTGTGCGTCGTCCAGAGTCTGTAGCAGCTGTCTGGACAGGACGCTGCACTCGCGCGTCTTCTCCTCCAGCTGCTGCTGAACGCCGCGGATAGTGGCGTCCTTTGAGGGGAGAGCCTGAGACATGTCTTTGTTCTCGACCCTCATGTCCTCCAGCCTCCTGCAACAAACAACACCAAAATCTACAGCTGCAGTTTGGTAAATGTATAGAAACCATTTCTGTGTTTTGTGTTGTCTGCAATCATTGCAGCTTCAGAATGTATATATTTATTTTTCAAAGATAGTTCTGTAAGTCTCTATAGTTCTCCCCTGTCTGTACCTCTCTACGTTGTGAATTTTCTCTTTGAGAACGTTGTTCTCCTCCTGCAGCAGCAGGTTCCTCTGCTGGAACATCTCCAGCTGAGTGCCTTGCTGTTCCACCTGTGGACGAACACAATAAACAAGCAACGCAGTGTCAGCCATGATAGAAATCCACCTCCATGGGCCGTCCTGGTGGGACGTAGGTGTCTAAATCTCTGGTCATATAATAGCAACAACCCCAGTTTGAGTCCAGTCGGGAACCTTTAGCCGGGTTTCCACCAAGAAGTTCCTGGTAATTTTAGAGACTTTAATTTAAAACCTTCAATTTCAACTAACAACTGAAGTACAACAAAGTAAACCTTCATATTGCACCTATTTTTTACCTCCAACTATCAAAGCTATAACAGTACCTTGTGTCTGACTTCAGAGAGAGATGAGTTGTGCTCCATGT
This sequence comes from Sebastolobus alascanus, assembly GCA_916701645.2. Lineage (NCBI taxonomy): Eukaryota > Metazoa > Chordata > Actinopteri > Perciformes > Sebastidae > Sebastolobus > Sebastolobus alascanus. The sequence goes on from CAKAOJ020000290.1 coordinate 210,965, forward strand.
TCCTCCTCTCGTGGGCGTCGGCCTCCAGCTGGGCGTCTCTGAGCTGCTGCTCCGTCCTCCTCAGTCTGTCGGGAAGCGTCTCGAGCTCCCTGAGCCGGCCCAGCAGCTCCCTCCTCACCTGCTCCGTCTCCCTCTCCAGGCTCACCTTCATCTCCCGCGCCTCCTTCTGTGTCATCTCCAGCTGCAGGCAGTACTCCTCCGATTCCAGACGAACCTGCTGGACCTGCACAGAGAAGCATCACGTCGTTACAACACAGTAAACTTCAACACTTTGTGGTTAAGTGTTTCCATGAGGAGATTAGATCTAATGTCTTTTTCAGAAGGAGGAACACTTCATCCTTCAGTTCATCACAAACATTTAACATCAACACATCTGGAGATACCTGGTTTACACTGGACAGGAAGGGGATGTCTGTACCTTCTTCTTGTATTTCTCCACCAGGTTTTCGTGCTTTTTGATTGACGATTTCAGCCGTCGGGCTTCAGCCTGCAGACCGCTGAGCTTCTCCTCAAAGGACGTCAGCTGACCCTAAATATGATGCATGATAAATGTCATTTGTGATCAGATATGATGAAACAGTAGAAGAAGAAGCTGTTAAAATAAAGATAATTTAACGATATTTTCTGTCTTGAAAATTTGCAGTTTGAGAACACTGCATTTTGATTTAATTAATGTTTATGAAAATGATCTATTGATTAAAAGCAGATTTATGAAGGTACCCTGAGTCTTTGGTTGTCCAGCTTGGTGGAGGCGTTTTCAGCGCTGAGATGATGAAGGTGATCTCTGAGCTCCTCCCTCTCCGTCCGACTCCTCTCCTCCGCTGAGTGGCGCTGAGAGTTCAGCTCGGTCACCTGACTGTGATGGAAGCAGGAACATAAATTTATCTAAATGTATACTCATGTCACTTTTCTAGACTGTTTAACTGCAAACTTTTCAAATGTGATGACGTTGAAAATGTGTTTTCTTTGACACTCTCAGCACATTTCATACGACTCTATATACTGTTTATTCTTTTATGAATTTACTTTATTTGAATAACTGACTATAATACACCAGAAAAAATGTAATGATGCAATTTTTGAACAATATTTTTAGACCTTTGTTATACTTACCCTAAAAAAGGTAATAATTATTCCTTTAATTTTCTCTTAACTTGTTAGTAAATCTTTTACTTTGCATCAAAAAAACTATTAATTCTATCGTGAAAAAATAAGTAAAATGTGAACATGTTTTTTGGGCCTTCCTGCAGAGCACATCATGATGTTATACAGCAATAAACTAAATGTGTGTCTCACATGAACTCACACTTTGAGAGCAGAGATGTCCTCTTCCAGCTGAGCTTTAGCGGCGGCCTCTTTAGAGTGGCGGAGACACCAGTCACTGGATGTGGACAGAGTTTGAGCCAACTGGGATTCCTTAAACAAAATACACACGTTGTATAATCATTAGTTAGCCTGTCAAGTTATTTCACACCTGGAGTACACTTAGAATATAGGAAATGTTGTTGAGACTCCTGACAAAAGGAGGTAGGAGCTGAGAGATAAGATTCACAGTAAAGTCAGACTCAACAAGTCCATTCCCCACAACACGTCTGTACTGCAGTCTGCTGTCTGTACTGTACAAACTGTGCTTTCAAAGTGAAGATAGGCTGCAGGAGTCTGTACTAACCTCAGGATTTGGTGATGTTTCACTGGCAGACTTCTACTGAACCAAGAGGCTGGCTGAACTTCCTTTGAACTTGATTTGCATAAAAGCACGTGATCAGAGCCAAGACACCGCCACCAGTGAGGAAACTCATTAGCATGCAGGTTAAACCACAGAGAGGTCTGTGGATCATCCTCAGGAAACGAGACTTTGTAGAGAGACATGTTGCTTTGTGTACAGGACTCATCTCTGATGTTTCACACATCGTGTAGCCTTTTTCCATACACATGTGCTGGCTTGGCTTTGCTTCTCCATTACAACTGAGCTACCCGCCTAAAGGTGTGTGTAACCACGGCTGTGACTAGTGGTCAAAGGAGCGGCTGTAAAACGGTGAATAAACACATTTCATTTCCTTTATTCCTCACAATAAAAGTGTGTTTGAGGGGGAGATGGGGGTCGTCATGGGTCGGCCGCGGCCAGCGAGACGTCACCGCGACCCACTTGGAGGTGAGTCGGGCGCATCTCGAGCGTGGAACGACACAAATTGGAAACGCAAATCAACGTGGCATGGTTTGACTCGGCGTGGCTAGAAGTGTCAATGAGAACGCCCTAGTGGTGTGGACCTGTGATACCTCTGAACACTGACCTTCTCCTGCAGTTTTGCAGCGAGCTGCCTGACGGTCTCTTCGGCTCGCTCGGCCTGCTGGGTCAGCAGAGCCAGCACCTCCTGGTCTTGCCGGTCCTCCTCCTCCTCCTCTCTCTGCTGCCTCAGAGCCTGCAGCTCCTCCTGCTGCTGCTCGTAGCTCTGCTGCAGCCTCTGCTCCACACAGAGAAGGAAACACACATCCTGTTTCAGTGGTGGGATGTAACTAAGTACATTTACTCAGGTACAGTACTTTAGTACACATTCAAGGTACTTCAACTTTACTTGAGTCTTTTCTTTTCCTGCCACTTTCTACTTCTACTCCACTACATCTTAGAGGGAAATGTTGTACTTTTTTCTCCACTAATTATTTGACAGTTTTAGTTACTTTTTAAATTAAGATTTTTGCTCAAAAAACATACAAAGAGCTTCTAAAATATGACTCTAGGTCATCAGTCATTTCTTACACAAACCTACGGAGGGTTTTTATCCCTCAGAGCTTAAATATGATAGGACGCTAACCCTGACAGCAGCACCCACTTCACTGTCAGTGTGTGTTGGACCGATGAAAACAACTGGTCCACATCTGTCAGTTCAAGTGTGTGTGTCTGTGTTTTATTGTATTTTACGTTCACAGACCTGAATCTGAGCAGCCAGAATGGCCTTTTCTGCTTCTGTTCTGTTCAGCTCAGATTCCAGATGGTCGCGGGTCGACTGAAGGATTCTTGAAAGCTCCTCCGTCGTCTTCACGTTGTCCTGCCGTGACAGAGAGGAGCAGAGGGTGACTTTCTATTTGTGAACACAACCTTAAAATGTGTGTGAGACATATCAACCTTTTCTACCAAGCTATGACAGAATACAAAGTTTTTGTGAACCAGTGTAGTAGCAGCACAAATCTAATGGTAAGTTTCAAACCTTTTCAAAGTCCAAATGCTCAGCAAGCTTAAAAGCCTCTTTCTCCTTGTTGGTGTATTTGGCCAAAAGTCGCTGTAAGAGAAGAAGAACAGATGTCTGGTGTCTGATGATAACGTACACCACTGCATGTGACCAGGTGATAATTACTCACAATGTTCTCTGCTTCACTGTCAGTCAGTCTCTTCATGAAGGCATCTTTCTGTTCTGACCACACCAATGATTCTCTCTGTGGACACAACAACACAGCAAATAAAAGTCAGAAGAGAATTACTGACATCTGACTCTCCTTGAGTTGTTCTTCTACTTCCTGTACCTCGTATTCACTCCACTCTCTGAGGAGCTCTCGCAGGCTGTGATTCGTGTTGTCAAACATCTCGATCTTCTCCAGCAACAAATCCTGCTGCCGTCCCACTGACGCTGCGTGCAACTTTGATAGCCGCTTGTCCTAAAAAAATAAAATAATGGATTAATAAAAACACGATAATGTACAGCAAAATAACGCATGCATCTATCCTTCCAGATTTACCTTACTGAGGCTGTCGATAGTTTCCTTCAGGGCTGTCAGCTGATTAGCCACTGCTACGCCGTCGATTTCTGCTTCTACGAGCGCCCTCAGGAGCACGTCTGTCTCTCTGTGTTGACCCCGACAATCCGACCTGTAAGCAAGAAGTAAAAAAATTAACTGAAATAAGATATAATAAACCTTTATTGATCCCCAGAGGGGAAATGTCCCCAGAAATGAAAAGTACATAACTTGAATTTATTGTTAACACTATTAAAGTGTGTTAAAGTGTATGAATATGAGACAACAGAACAAAGCTTTGTTATTTTCCAGCTGCTGAAGAGACTCTTACTTCTTTAAATGACGAATGCTCTCTTGCTCTCTGAGGAGGACACTGAGGTTTTTGGAAACTGCAGCGAGCTCTTCTTCCTGCTCCTCTTCTTCATCACGCTGATGTCCGATTCCACTTTCTGATCGATGCTCCGCTCTGCTTCTCTGATCATAAGATCCAAACAAACACAACTCACTACAAAATGTACTACAGGGCTGTGTATTAAACACTAAACATCTGTCCTGAATTCTGCAATCAAACCAAGGACTGAAACATTTTTCTTTATTCACAGCATCATGCTTGGAACATGTTGATGTGCTAATTAATTGGAACATCGTACAACAAAAGCAGTCGTTGTTTTGTTTTACAGGGGTCAAATTTCTTCTCTGCATGTTGCTGTTTCAAATGAACAATCACACACAATTAAAAGAAGATATAGCAGCTGTTTAAATTCTGATTTGTTTCCGCACTCAGTCTCCCAATTGTGTTCATTTGCGAGCATATTTATTACTGTATTGGCTCTGGTTGAAGTGAGAGATGAACACTATAAAGAGACCTGACACGTGTACGAGCCCACATCTCTTCTGCAGGACAGTCTTCCTGGAGGGATCCACGGCGTCCGGACCTTTGGCCTCCCTCCATCTCCCCTCAGCTGGATATCTTTTGTCCTATTCTGCATTAAAAAAGAGGAATTCCACAGGTAACACACATTAGACTTTATGATAAATTCATCATTTAGTCTATTTAATTGTAAACTCTTTAAAAAGTATTTAAAGGGGGAAAAGTACATGGTACTGTAATGAAACTAACAAATCAGGCAGGTGATAAAGTTCCAGTGGTGGAAAGTAACGTAAAGTACATTTACTCAAGTAACGTACCGTACTAGTACTGTAGGTACTTCTACTCCACTACATCTCAGAGGGAACTATTTTACTTTTTACTCCATTACATTTATTTGATAACTTTAGTTACTTTGAAAAATTTGATTAATACAACATATTATAAACAAATTAATCATGATGTAATTTTATACATTAAGGTAAAATATACCCAGCAGATAAAGTTTATAAAGTAATACAATTACCTCCATTTTTACCAGCTGCAACATTAAAGTGAACACTTTTTCATCAATAATATAATATACATTATTCTGAAAATGTCCATTCTGCATAATTAATACTCTAAGTATCTTATCGGCTGCCCTCTCCCCTCCCTGGAAGATCTGTACGGTTCCCGCTGTCCCAGGGGAGCACAAAATATTCTCAGGGACCCATCTCACCCCGGTCATTCTGCCTTTGAACTGCTGCCCTCAGGCAGTGTTTCAGGACATTGAAGGCACGGACAAACAGATTAAAGAACAGTTTTTTTTTGCCAGAGCCATAACTGCACTAAACACAGCAAAACCTGAACATCTTGTAAACACCACTGTCCAATAATGATATGAGTCGTGCAATACCTGCAGAATGTGAATGTATGTGTGTTTTTTATTATTATTTCTTTTTTTTATAGTTTTTAGAGGCACGTTACTGTTTATGTTTCTTGCACTTTTTAAGGATTGCATTTTAATTTCGTTGTACTTGTACAATGACAATAAATATATATTCTATTCTATTCTGATGCCAGTACTTTTGTTCTTTTACTTAAGTAAAAATGTAAATGCAGGACTTTTACTTGTCACAAGGTTTTCTACACTGTAGTATTACTACTTTTACTTGAGTACAAGATCTGAATACTTCTTCCACCACTGTGAATTTCACATTTTAGCTATTAAAATACAAAATAATGTAGTATGCATATGGGTATTTAAACCCATGTCACCGTGTTCAATAACAGCGTTCAATAAGTGACCTATAGAAACGTCCAGCTGTATTTCCAGTGTAATGCACCAGTATAATGACCTGTGGTGTCTTGCTGGGACTCCTCCTCATGTGAACATGTACAGGTGTGGTGTCCGGTACATGCACGTGAACCGGCGGCGGAGGTGAATCCCGGGTTCTCATCCTCTCCACACCTTACAACAACATTCGATAAATCTCGACGTTTGTCTGTGAAGCGGACGGTTGTTTGGATCGGACAAACGACGTCTCTGATTGGCTCGTTTGCAATATCTCCGTCTGTGATTGGTGGAGGCGAGTTTACAGTAAGCGTTGCCCGTGGTAACCAATGAAAGTAACGGGTAATGTTTAAAACCAACCGTTAAAACGCATTTATTGTGCCATCTATTTACAAACTACTATCTAATATTTAATTTAACGGCCCATTTTTGTCTTACTATCCCCTTTATTTAAAAAAATAAAAATAAAAATCCCCAAAAGCACTATGAAACACAAAAGGCACCGCGTGTAAACACACAAAAAAGTATTGTACACATTAAATGCAGATAATGTAAAACTAAAGTGGCTTTTCCATTAAAGTTAATAATATTATAACCGTTATGTGATAAAATAAAATGTGCGCAGTTTGGTTAGAGAAGGAAATGGTTGATATGAGCTCATTTCCGGTTTCTGAAATCGTCACTTCCGCCCGTTTGTTAGCTGAAAAATCAAGCTAACGCTATTAGCTAGTCATCTTAAGTTCACTAATCACCATATAGTAGAATATGTGCACTACAAGTTAGTGCTTTTTGTTCTTGACCGAGTTAGTGTACTTAAGTGATAAATCTGATCAACTACGACGCTAAACAAACAAATATAAAGAATACAAATGAAGCTAAACGGTGGTTCATCACTACCGAGCTAAGTTAGCTCATGAGTTAGCTACATGTTTCCCAAGATAAATCTCGACGTTTGTCTGTGGAAGCGGACGGTTGTTTCGGGATCGACAAACGACGTCTCTGATTGGCTCGTTTTTCAATATCTCCGTCTGTGATTGGTGGAGGCGAGTTTACAGTAAGCGTTGCCCGTGGTAACCAATGAAAGTAACGGGTGATGTTTAAAACCAACCGTTAAAACGCATTTATTATGCCATCTCTTTACAAACTACTATCTGATATTTAATTTAACGGCCCATTGTTATCTTACTATCCCCTTTATTTAAAAAATAAAATAAAATACAAAATCCCCAAAAGCACTATGAAACACAAAAAGGCACCGCGGGTAAACACACAAAAAAAGTATTGTACACATTAAATGCAAATAATGTACAACAGAAGTGGCTTTTCTATTAAAGTTAATAATATTTTAACCGTTATGTGATAAAATAAAATGTGCGCAGTTTGGTTAGACAAGGAAATGGTTGAGATGACGCCATTTCCGGTTTCTTAAATCGTCACTTCCGCCCGTTGGTTAGCCTAGCCGAAAAATATTTATTGAAAAATATTTCAATAAATAAAACATTTATTGTGCCATCACTTTACAAACTACTATCTAATATTTAATTTAACGGCCCATTTTTGTCTTAATATCCCCTTTATTTAAAAAAATAAATAAATAAATAAATAAATAAAAAATCCCCAAAAGCACTATGAAAAACACACAAAAAATATTGTACAGATTAAATACAGATAATATACAACTAAAGTGGCTTTTCTATTAAAGTTAATAATATTTTAACCGTTATGTGATGTAAAATAAAATGTGCGCAGTTTGGTTAGAGAAGGAAATGGACGAGATGACCTCATTTCCGGTTTCTTAAATTGTCACTTCCGCCCGTTTGTTAGCCTAGCCGAAAAATCAAGCTAACGCTATTAGCTAGTTATCTTAAGTTCACTAATCACCATATATAGCAGTATATGTACACTACAAGTTAGTGCTTTTTGTTCTTGACCGAGTTAGTATACTTAAGTGATAAATCTGATGTACTTTCGATTACAGCCATCGATGTTAGCTCACCTCAGCTAACAACAGCTAACGTTAGCTTAATCTAGGCTAGGCTAGGCTAGTTTGTGATTAGCAATGACGTACAAGCGGAACCTGCTGTTGTCGGTAAAGCAGCTGGAGGTGTTAATAGTTCAGTATATCTCCCTTGTGCTGCTGTTTCAGCCCGGTGAGGCGTGTGTTGCCGGGGCGACCAGCAGCAGCAGCAGCTCCGCCACCCTCATACTGTGCCGGGCGTGCGGACACGAGCTGGCCGTCGGTACCGACATCCACTCGGTCCCCAGCCGGCTGGCGCTCTCCGTCCGCAACGACACGTCCATCGGGGGCCGCCGGGTCAACGTGCAGCTGTTCGAGAATCCCAACGGACTCCAGTTCGAAGTAATAACGTTCAGAAGAGCTGACGTCACCCAGCACTGGCCCGCGGATAAACACTTCTCCTGGTTCCCGGGCTTCTCCTGGACGGTGGCCACGTGTCCAAGGTGTGAAACTCACTTAGGTGCGTACGAACCAGTGATAGTGCACAAATATACAGTATACACCTACAGAATACTCCACTTAAAAACAAGTTATTTATTGTTGAGAGCAGTTTGTTTACTTTGAGTCCCATATGCATATAGTTCTGTGTACATAATCCCTATGTGTATAGATATAACTCCATCTGTATATATCATCTATTTTTTAATATACTCTTTACAATGTTTCTTATACAATGCAACTTACAGTTAAGCTACTATTAATCACTTGCACTCTATTTACAATCTGTATATATGTATATGCCCATCATAGGCATATACATATAGGCAGCCTATGTACATACACCAATATACCCTATTTATTGTCTTATAAGCACTTTACTAGTTTGCACTCTGGTTAGATGCAAAACTGCATTTCGTTGTACTTGTACCTGTACTATGTGCAATGACAAAAAAGTTGAATCTAATCTAATGAGACAAACATCACACCTACAACCAGGAAATAAACATTGTTCAATAAAAACTTGGATGTTTATGCCTGTTTTGGTCACTTTTGTCATCATACCGATGGAAAAGCATGTGATAAATACTTATATCAACGCCACAGACTAGTAATCTGAATTAAATGTCTATTATAAAGTATAACTTGAAATATGCCACATTTTCAGTCATTTAATTCAGGAGATACCTATGAAAGACTTGTATTTATGATATAATCTGTGGACATTGGGATTTTGTATATCAAGTCTTAATTAAGAAAAAAGTGCAACTATTAAATCAGAGTTAAAATTAATTAGTTCTGCACTCTTGTAACTTATGAAATTCTTGTTTCATAATTTGTTATAATTAAGACTTTGAGATCTTAAGATTTACTGTCTCAATTCAGGAGCAAATAATTTAACAGTAAGTCAAATTAAAAATAAAGTAAAAAAAAATCTTATGCATACTCAAGTAATGTTAGAGAAATTTGTACTTGTATCAGTGCTACACTTTCTTAGTTGTAATTTGGTCAAATATCCTTAGGAATAAACAGTTGTTAACATTCTTCTGAAAAACTTCTTTCATGATTTGTTATGATCATATTTGGGAGCAAGTAATAATTTAAATTAAAATCTCTTTATCTCAAAGAAAATAAAGTTAAACACACTGAGGTTATCTCAAACTATACTTGGTAGACTTCCCACTTGTTTGAATCCATGTGCTATATTATATAATATGATATGTGGTGCCCCTTTATAAACATCTTAGCATGTCACCATTTGAGTTTCAGATAACTGATTGTTTTTTTTTTCTTACTCCAGGTTGGGCCTTCCAGCCCATCGACTGGCCAGACACGGTCACTAAAACCAGATTTGAGGAGTCGGAGCACACCTTCCTGGCTTTAATCACCCATCGTCTACTAAGAGAAGACTTTGCTTCGAGTCTGCTTATGAGTCCAAAATCCTTCAAGAGCTGATCGACTTTTGACTGTACAATTAACCCAGGTGCCTTTGCTGCTACCTAAATCTATTTTTTAAATAAATTTCTATGTACCCACGTGTAAACACAGTAAGTTTTATTATTGTAACAAAGCAAGTTTTACACCTCAAATTTAAAACATTTTCTTTTCCCCCTCAGCGGTAAAGGAAAGGTGATTAAATGCAACTTCTATGAGATAACAGGTTTTTTATTTTTTATTTTACCCATGAAGCAGTAGGGGCCAAAATTTACAAGCTTGTTTTTTTTCCATTTTGTTCTTTATTAAAAATGTCATTTCAAATCTCATGGATATCTGTAAAACAATACAATGAAAAAAAAAAAGTCCCATAGAAATGGTGTCAAAATAACCACTCTCCCCAATAACCAACATACTCCTGCCCCTCCCCATCTTACCCCACCCCCCTCCCCCTAAACATTACAAGTCAAAAGGAATGAGCTGGTACTCGTTAACCACATAGGGGAAAAATAACATTTTTTTTTCAAGGGATCAACACCCTAACTGAAAAAAAAAAATTATATGGGGAAAAGAAATTGAGGTCAACTAGCGCTGGGTCACTACACCATGGCTTTAAGTCAATTTACCACACAACCTTTAACAGGAGGAATTCAGTGTGAATTGTCTTCAAATTCTACTCAGGATGCCGTGCTGATTCTATTTTTATATATTTTTTTATTATTATTTATTATTATTGAGATGACTTTGGGGATGGTACTCACAATTCAGGGCAAAGTGCCATTGGCCTTAGATGAGTCAAAGGAGAACATAACATGGCACCAACAAGGTGAATAGGCTTCAGAATGGAAAACGAAGCACACAGATTTATAAAAAAAAAAAAAAAAAAATAACAGTAAAAAAAAAAAAAAAAAAAAATTAAAACCTTTGCTCCCGAATGTGAGTGGAAAAACCAAACAGGGAATAGAAGGTTTAGGGTCTGGGTAGATGTTATTTCTTAGTCGTCTTCTCCCTCGTCATCCTGAAAGAACAAGATATCAGAAAGTCAGTGACTGTTGAAAAACTACTTTTAATGACACCCGCATGTCTCCGTTATCACTTTACCTCTCCATCTTCTCCATCGTCCTCTTCGTCATCCTCTCCATCTTCATCTCCCTCCTCGTCTATGTCCTCCAGACCCTCCTCATCCTCTTCATCATCTTCACCTTCACCCTCTTCGTCGTCCATGTCAGGAACCTAGAGATGAAAATCATTTTTAGCACTTGTGTTTGTCTTTCAGTTATAGCAGACGTAACAGAATAGTTTCCTGCCCTGGAGGATGGAAGACATTTAATCAGAAAGATACCCGGAACATCCACTCAAAGATGAAATTAAGATAAAACATACAGCTAAAAGATGTCTGCTTATTGTGGAAAGTGACAGCGAAGGCTACATTAACCCGTTCGCAAACATACCAGGTAGTACTGCAGGGGGTTTGGCCAGATGTCGTCCTTGATGACCTCCCCGAGCTCATCAGCGCCGGCGTCAGCGTGATCAGTGAACCAAGTGAAGAAGCTCTCTGGCTCTTCATGTTGTCTCTTCCTTCCTGCTTTGTTCTGTGTCTGGCTGGAGCGCTTGGTCAGGTCCTACAAACAAATGAGAGAAAAACAAGATGTATGAACTGTTGAGTAAATGTCAAGTTAAAAAAATAGACACTGAATGAGGATCATAAGAATGCTACCTAACTGGTTGTAGCTAAGAAGAGAAGCCTCAGGTTTACTAAAACTCAGGAAGTTACACATACCTTTCCTGATTTCCATTTGATTTCTGTCGACTTTGAAGATGGGTCTCCGCTCTCATTCAAATGGAACTCTTTGGAAAGTACTTTGTTTTCGAAGTACGGATTTTCATCGAAATACTAAAAGACAAAAAATGACAATAAAAGGTTAGAACATAAGAAACAATTTGCACCTCCATGCTGTGTGTATGTGTGCATCATTATAATACTTACAAAATCTATTCTGTAGCCCGACTTGATGTCTTCAAACTCTGTCACCTCCACTCGGCTCAGGTAATGAAGTGCTTCTTCATCCTCCTCTCCCAGTAGGGCAGATACTGTGGGGGGGGGAACAGATTATACAGACCAGACTTAACTTGAGTCACTGTCCAAACCATTCAAACTTTTATCATTGCGATTACTTCCGTGGCAATAAAAGCCTCATGTCGCTTTGCTCACCTTGTGGATGGTTGACAAACGTGGTGACCCAGAAGTTGGGGATTTTGGCGATCAGTTCTGACCTCTTCTGAAAGAATGGCTGACGGAGTTTGTTGTATTTCTGTTCTACTTTGAGGATCTCCTCACTGGCTTGCTCGTTCAACCTGAAGGGGGGAAAAAAAAATAATTACAAACCAAATTTAAAAAACAGTTTTGACCGTCCATGCAGGCAAAAATAATTATTCTTTATGCATTTCAATTCTTCAATAATCATATTTAGTTAGGGACAGGGATGTCAAAATAGTGCACCATTGAGGGCTGAGATTCTGCAGAATTTCATGGCAACCACAGATTACAGCATCCGTCTTCACTAGTTACTTCCTCTTCATGTTAAATATGTACTAAACTCTAAATCTAAGCCCCACAAGGACATACGTGTGACACCCATAATTTATCTTTTTATTACCTGTCAATTTCGTTTTGAACTTCGTCGATGTGTTCAATAGCTTCTTGCTGCTCTTTCTCTGTGGAAAAAAAGGCATAAGTGTGTTACAAAATATGCAAAAGTTAGAAGAACAGGCAAGACCGAGACAAACAAAAAAACACAGATATTAAAAAGTGTATTAACTCGTGCATGCATGCAAAAGTAGGGGATTATGACCCGAAGTTAAGTTTACTGTACTTCCAAAAACTACTGAGGTCTAAGCGAGGGTTTTTTGTCAATTCCAATAGTTTTTTTTTGTGTTTACATTATTTAATGCATCAATAGTTGGCGGGTAAATCACGGTAGTTATCCGGTGGATTATAATCCGGTGCTCCACCGGAGGTTAAGGGTAATACGAGCGGCCAATAGGCTGCAGCTCTAGCGGCTCACAGACACACTCACCGTTTCCTGCCGGGCTGCTACCGACAAGGCCGCGTGGTTTAAAATATATGGGGGGGGGGGGTAACACACAAACGTGAGCCAGAACAAGACCCCCGTTAACCGGCAAACCGGTGCTCATAAAGCCTCCAAACACCCTGTTATCTCAGCATAATAAGTGCATAGTTTAACTGAGTGAAGGGCATGTGGATTTAAACGCATTTTGACCTGTAACAGTCCAGCTAACCGTTTAGGTAACATTACAACAACAACACTAGCTGGCTAACTGCTAATGCACCGATTAAAACTGCCAATTCTCCAAATATTAAACACCACAATAAAGCAATATAAGCTTATATTGATTAATATGAAGGTAATAGCACGACAGAACAATGATCCTCCAGCATCAAGTCACTCATTGAGCAGCCAACGACACAACTGGCCACGCTGATGATGCTAAGCTAACGTGGCTAACATGCTAATGTTGCTAACGGGTCTGAAGTGAACAACATGCTAACAAACGAGCTAGCTTTGCGAAGCTAACTAGCAGCTTGTTATCGAAATGTGAACCCACAAAGAAAGGTCCCCCGGAGCTAAATACGGTATAATCATTATTAATAACATCACACAACTCAGTGGTAATCTAAATGATGTTAGGAGAAGAAAGTAACAAAAATGGCGGTGCAAACAGAAGGCCGCCATTCCCCCTCTCTCTCTCTCTCTCTCTATCTCCTCTCTCTCTCCTTCTTCTTCTTACCGGAGGTTTCGTCCGCTCCGTCATGGTTCGAGTTCAGCTCCTTTTTACTCACTTTCGCCGCCGAGGCCGACATGTTTTCAAGAGCTGGGTTAACAGAAATAGCTGCTGGTTGGCTTTTGAAAATCCGGTTAAAGTTGAACACAGAATGAAGAAGAAGCCAACAAACAGCGTGCTGCTGCTTCTCTCTTCACCACACAATGTGTCTGCTGCCGCCGCTGAGCAGAGGAAGTCACAGGAGGAGAAACGAGCTCCGCCTCTCAAAATAGGTCTCACTACTCCGCGCCCAATTTACACATCTTTACTCCTGTTTCTCCTCATGCAATCACACAGAAAAATTAATCGCACTTCGAATTTAGTACTTAAGCGATTTTTAAATTTATTGCAGCTTAAAGTTGCACGTTTAATCAGGCGACAAGTTGGGACCGACTCGCACTTGCGCACTTTTAAAAAAAAGATGCTGAATATCAAGTCGAGGCAGCAGGAACCTCATTCTGCAGGCTAATTAGACCCTTTAGTCACAGGTTGATTATATGTTTTATATACCAATAAACACAACATTTTATGTTTATGTTTATTTATTTTTGCACAATTTAATACTACACAACATAACAAAAAAAAAATAATTAATAATATACAGTGCAGGAAGAGGCCTCCACCTAGAGACAAGATTAATATAAAGAAATAATATGACTACATAATATTCATTTTATATGAAGTCATGTCCATTATGTCCTTTTTCTTTAAATATATATTTTTATTGACGTTCAGCAACAAACACATTTCCATAAAATGAGTTTGAAATGCAAAAATATCATCCATATGTTTATCTGAAATGCCCCATTTTTAAATTTGTGATATATATATACATACATAAATGCAGAGAAAAACAAAAATAATACAGGGAAAAATAGTGAGTGATCTTTTCTTTAGATTAAGAATCCGGTTAGAAAAACTATTACATTATTATTTCAAATGTATTCCAATTGTTTAATTGTTTAACAATAGTTTGTATTCATCTTTTCCTTTCCTTCTTACATTTTATTTGTTGTATAGTTTATTCTATTTTTATATTATTTTTATACTGTGAAATATATTTGCTGAATTTTTTGTAATGAAAAATCTGAACATGTTTATGCTGTGTATTGAACTTTCAAAATAAAGTATGGGGGAAAAAAATATTAATCTGGTTTATTGTTAAGTAGGCTTTCACGTACAAGGAATTTGCATTGGTGTATTGGTGCATTGACACGATACATAAATATAGAATAGAAAAGATACTATATATATATATATATATATATATATATATAATTTGTATATATATAATTTGTGTATAATAACAGATTGTAACTGTTAATTGAAAAAACAAAATATTCAAAAACAAAGGAGGAGAAAAATGGTAATAATAATCATAATTATAATAATATTAATAAAAATAGAAAAATAAATTAATAAAAAATATAACAAATTAAAATGTAAAAAAAAAACTATAATAATACAGAAATATGAATAATAAAAATAAATAACATAAATTCAAATACCAGATTCCCAACTGGTATTACTACTTTTAAGATCTTAATACTTCTTCCACAATATGTTAATGGATTTCAGTCAATGAGCCCATTAATCTCCACTATCATTTGTCAGGGCAGCAGACAGCTGAGAAGAGCACAACAACAACCACACAGAGCTGTCATGCATGCAGACAGAGGTGAACATGCAGCGCTTGTAAACATCCTGTCAGTAAACCTAACTATTATGTCCAGGATCATGTTCAGCACTCCAGCAGCTGCTCCATCATTCCACACCCCCCCGCCCTGCATGTATGTTGACTTTATCAGTATGGTTATTAATGTCTCTCACACCCCCTTGTTGTCAGAGCAGGTTAAACAAATGTCCTAAACACTGCATGCAGGCTGGTGTCTGCCCCGTCCCAGCAGCAGCAGCTCTGTGTTTGCCTTTTGGTTGGTGACAGCACAGGAACATGTGGTCATGCAGCGGCCAATGCCGAGCCCAGAGCAGGCGATCAGCACTCAGACTAGCAGCAGCAGCAGCAGCAGCAGCAGCAGCAGTGCTGGCACCGGAGAGGAGCTCCCTGCAGAGAGAAACCCCCTCTAAAAGAGACAGAGACACAGAGAGAGAGGCATTTGGTTACAGAGCAGAGGAGGATGAGGATGCAGAGGGAAGGGGATGTTGCAGAGGAGGCTGCACGGAGGCAAAAACAAACAGGAGGGCAGTCTGTGTGATCCAGGTCTCAAGATGTAGGAGCCGCATCTGAAGAGCCCTCAGTCAGAGTGTGTGTGTGTGTGTGTGTGTGTGTGTGTGAACGCACCATAACATCAGGGGACTTGTGTTTCAAGGATAGTGAAGGTGGAGAGGCGCAACCTGAGAAGTCCTCCACCTCCACCTCCACCTCCACAGAGGATGACAAATTAGTCCTTATTCAGCAAGGAGCGAGAGCATCACCCCGAGGTTAGTGAAGTGCAAAGTCATACTGTTTCCATCACTTACCCCATCTCTTCTTTGCCACTTGTTTTTGTCCAATATGGAAATGAGTGATTCTCTCATGTTGTTGCCACTTGTTCTGATAAATCGTGGCTGTGTTCAGTCCCTGCTCCCCCCCCCCCCCCCCCCCCCCTGTCCCAGCTGACCTGTCAGGAGATAAAAAGCGTGGTGATGAAGTGGGGCTTGTTGTCTCTTGATGTGATGTCGTTATCCAGGATCAGATGTTGTCCACAGCTCAGCAGATGCTGCAGGATAGCCGCTCCAAGATCGAGCTGATCCGACTGCAGATTATCAAAGTCACCCAGGCTGGCAGTAGCAGCGGCGGTGTTGGCGGGGATGGTGGCGGAAACCCCAACAGCTCCACTCATGGAGGTCAGAGTCCTGGGGTCATGACCCCGTTAGAGGGTCACAGAATGATGCACTGGGTGTCAAAAAGAGCAGAATGTGTTTAATTTTATTACTTTATACAAATTAGAGATATTTCCAGCTTTTTTTAGTATGTAAACTAGCTCAAAAGAGGTATGAAATCATCAAATTATGTCTGTCACCAGTAGCAACATCAACACATCTGTGACACAATTTATGGCTTTTAGCTCAAATCTATGATGGGGGTTCAGGCTGGAAATTGAAAACTAGAAGTCTCAGCATCCGGTAAAGAAATCACTGAGTCATTGCTATTGATAATCAATTCTATCACTTCAGATACTAAATGTTATGGTTCATTTTTTGCTAAGTGGCAGGAAAAAACTTGTTTGTTTCTCTTAAAAAAGCACAATTTGGTGTCAGAGGTGAATGTCTTCCTCCTGTTTCAGGGGATCAAAATATACAAAGACTTTTGTTTTTGTGAGTCAAAAAGTTAAAACAGTTGAGAACTGCTTGGTAGAATTAAAAGAGGGGATTATGGGTATGAATACTATTTGTTCGACCTCTAAATAACAATTTCTTAAACTTTTCTCTTTGATGAATCTCAGGCACTTTTGCCAACATCGCCATCATTATTTCCGGCTGATTTTAATCAAGATAATGTGGTCTGAAAATGTTGAGATTCAGTTCAATCAAAGGCAGCAGTATGGAGGACAGAACCTGCCAAAAATAAATGTTTAAATAAACTAATAAAAATTAATTTAGCCATTAATTAATTGATAAAATTTCTGTTTTAATGTTCTTTTTTTTAAATTTATTTATCTTTATATTAATTCCCTTATTTATTTACTCTTCAGGTTAATTTTCTTTTTTTATTTATTTATATATATTTTAATTAATTTGATAAAATGTTATATAGCATTTATTTTGGATTATTTATATATTTATTTTTGCATTTGTTTTTTTATTTATTTTTTATTATATATTTATTTTTTAATGTATGTATTTATTTTAGTATTTATGCATTTATTTATTTATGCATGATTTTCCCTTTGCATTTCACCCGTTATTTATTTCCCCAAACTTATTAATTTCTGTATTCTTTTCTTTATACATTTATTTACACATTTATTTATTTATTTATTTATATTTACATTTCTTTATGCATTTCTGCCTCATTATGCAAATACAAAAACATACATAATACATCAATTTAAAAATAAATATATTAATAAATACATTTCAAAATTAATAAAAATAAATTAATACATAAATAAACAAAAGGGAAAATTAAACAAAAGAGTAAATAAATAAGGGAATTAATACAAAGATAGAAAAATAAAGAAGAAAATTAAATAAAGAAAAAAAATAATTTCTGTTAAATTAACAGAAATATCAATTTATGTCACATTTTATTAATTAATTAATAGCTACATTTATTTTTTATATTATTTTTGTTACATTTAATGATTTATTTATCGAGTCATTCATTTATTTACCCATTTATTTTTTATTTTGGCCGGTTCCGTCCTCCATACAGCAGGGCTTCCCTTTCATTGACGAGGTTTAGGTTGTTGTAACAAGCTGAATAACATGTATTATTTTAGTTTCAGTTATGTTTTTGTGACCCCCAAACAATCTAGATAATATTTTAAAAGCGTTTCCACTGAGAAAGGTCACGTTCAGAGAGGGACAGTGTGACGTCTGTTAGAAAGTTCAGTTCAGAAATATCTGTGCTGGTATCATATTGGTTGAACCGTGCTTCCTGCCAACTGTCATCTGGTTGTTATTCGTATAATCCGGAAAGTGAAACCACTCTGGCAGCTTTAATAGAGGCAGAGAGTGAATGTGACATTTAATTCTGAAATAGAGATGTTTTAAAAACTCTGAAACTAACACTTACACAATGATTCATGGCTCGAAAGTACGAGAGTGTGAAATACGAGACGAGAGTAACTCTGTTCTTTGTTTCCTCGGCTCATATTTCCTCTCGCTGACCTCTGACCTTATTTCCTCTCATTGATTCTTTATAATGTTGTGATCTGCTGGGAACTGAAGTCCTCTTTACTATAGCAGGCAATTTAATTCACTGTGTATGTAACTGTCAGCTAAACGTGAAAAAGCAAACGTTAATACATTAGTGCACGTTACGCATTATACTCTGTGATGCTGCTTTTTAAGACAAAACTTTATTTATCCTGAGGGAAGTTGTTGTGCAGCAGTTGCAGTACAAAGTAGGAAAGAGTGCAAATAAACAAAATATCAAAATATCAAAAATAAAACATTTTCAATAAAAAATATAAAAAATAAGTAAATCAAAGGAAAAGGAAAATTCTTCAAAATAAAAGAAATAAACAATACTTAAATAAGATAAAATAAAATTTACATGGATAAAATATATACTAAAATGAAGGAGAAAATTAAATTAAATTAGAATCAGAAATACTTTATTGATCCCTTATATAAACATAAAGAAATGTAAGAAAATAGAAATAAAGGAGTAAGTAACATGTAAATGATGTACATAATGCTGCAATATATGTAAATAAAGTACTAAAATCAAAAATAATAAAACGAGAATATAAAAAATATGAAATATGTACCAATATTTGCAATATACAACAAATAACCACAGTGCAAATAATTGAATACAAAATGCTAAGAAGTTGGATCTATTAAATGTGTTAAATATAAATGCCAGAATGGTATTAATAAGAAATAATATTTCTTGAATGTACAGTATAAATGCAGTATTAATGACAGTTAAATCTTAATTCTAGGAATAGGAGCGCATCACAGATCTTCCTCATCTACCTAACCCTCTAAAAATAAAAATTTGTTCACAATTTTCATCATCTTTATGTAGGAAAAGTAGTACATTTTTAATAAAAATAGACATTAAATGATATTAATTTTAGCATTTTTCACACGCGATAAGCATAAGCAGGACTTGATTAAACATGTTAAGAAATTAGATACAGAATTAATGCTTTTCCTCATACAAATATACAATATACAGAAACAATTTCACGATGCTTACAGTTAAAAATTATGTTAGTTGGTGCAGATTCCCCCAGTTAACAGTAATAGCAGTGATGACATGGATCAAATGTTTAAAACTAGACATTCAGAAGTCAATATTACCAAAGTAGGAAGAAGCAAGACAAAAAACTTTCAGTTCTTTCAGTCCAAAGTGCTTAATTTTGTTCCTCCAGTGCTTGTCTCCTTGTATTAACGCAGCAACAGGTGAAGGTCTTTTATCCTCACTCATTTTTATCCTTTATGTCCTGTATAGCTTTCATACATTTCAGTTAAGTGTTAGCTAAATGCCAGAAACATAAAAACTGTAATGTTAAGACCTTTGCCTGGAGCACCGTGACATTTCAGAGGAAGAGGGGGGCTCACTTCAGCGTTATAAATATTGATAGCAGGAATGAATGGCTCGTGTGAAGTGAATTCTTTCATACTGAAATACTCCCCCTCTCTCTCCATCTTCCTCTTCCTCTCAGAGATCTCTCCGGTCTCTGTCAGTGCAGTGGATGCTCGTCTGGCAGAGCTGCAGCACTACATGCAGAGAGAGACAGATGTGTTGGTGTTGGCCAAAGATGTGGTGAAGCAGCTGGAGGGGATCTCATCGCTGGACCAGAAGGCACTGGCTGAGGTGGGATTTATTCCATTCATCTTATTTTAAAGAGTTCAGGGATGGATACAGGCAGGCAGGAGGGTAAAATCATGGTTTATTATTGTTACTAGATTTGTAAAATTCTTTAAAACTTAAAAAAAAGTCAAGGATATTGTCTCTAAGCACTCACATTTCCTGTTAACTGCATTGTAGAATAACCTCTAGCTGCAGAGAACACACAGCACTATTTTTAAGAAGAGCAAAACATAACATTATGTTTATTTATCTTCCCATCAGGCTCAGTCCCGGGTGCAGGAGTCCTCCCAGAAGCTGGATCTTCTGCGGCTGTCTCTGGAGAAATGCATGAAGGAGACGAGCCAGGAGCCTCTACAGGATCCTCCGGCAGGGGGGGTCGACCCTTCAGAGGGACCCCCGTCTCCCCAAGACTCCAGACCTGGACGTCCCCTGTCCAACTCGCCGTCCATCTTCTCCATCAGACCTGCCTCCTTGACCGGTACGTAGCATTGCAAACTGTGCTGTTTACTTTGTGTATAGAAATAGATTTTTCTGCATGATTCATTTTCAGGCTTTTACTGGCTCGACAAGTTATCCTACTGAAGTGGAAGGATTTCACATTGGATTAGAGACATTATGCCCTGTATGAATCGAGAGAAAATACATTATACTACTCAGAGAACAGAGCGTAAATTTTACAAGGTGTTGCGCCCCTTCTTGACATTTTTTGAGAAACCCACTACAGTAATCAGAGTAGTTTTTTTCAAATTTCATTTTATTTATATACATTTTTAAATTATTATTATTATTATTATTTTAATCTACATTTTTTTTTGTTTATTTATTTTAATTTTATTTATATACATTTTTTTAATTATTATTATTATTGTTGTTATCATTATTATTTTCTTTTTATTTATATCTAAATACATTTTTTTAATTATTTTTATTTTATTTTTTTATTTACATTTTATTTTTATTTATTTCTTTTTATTCTATTTCTATACATTTTTACTATTATTTTAATTTTATTTACATTTTATTTTTGTTTATTTATTTTTCTTTTCTTATCCTATTTATCAATTTTCTATTTCCTTTATCTCTTGACTTACTTTTTCTGTTACTATTAACTATTAATTATTACAGATATTTTCTCTGTATTGTCTATAATTTTAACTTTATTTATCCATAATTTAGAATATATTTTCTGTGGTCGGCTGTGGTTGCTTGTGTGTTGTGAGTGTTTTTGGGCAAAATAAAGTCTTTTCACTGTACAGTTACTGTTACTTATAATTGATAATCAATAATAAAGACCTTTGAAAGAGAAAATGGTTGTATGAGTAGGAGGGCCACACATGATGGTTTAAATAAAGTCAAGCATTTTCTCTCAGATTCAGCCTGATTTGTAGGTTATGGATCCTGCACAGCACCTAGAAAACGTTAAGAAATATGATTAAAACCACATTTCCTTCCAAGAAAAGTTTAATTTTTGTGCATTTTCTCACTCAAATATGCAGCGATTCTCATTAGAATCATGAGTTTGAACATGGTTTACCATACGCTGACCTCTTCAGTGGATAATCAGGACGTGTAATCTGTTGGTTTTGGACGGTTCAGTCAGTTTAAAGCCAGTTTCTCTTCCTGCACGAGGCGCAAAAAAAGGCCTTTGATGATGTAACAAGGAGACAAATCCTGGAGTTGCTCTGTTGGCAGAGAATAATGAGAACGAGTCTCAGAGCGGTGAGAACACTCGGGGTGGTTTTCGCCTCCACAGCTGTTAGCAGCACAGTGAGATGGAGAGAAAATGAGGATGTGAAAGCTCCAGACAGCTCGATTAGAGGCTTCAGTCCCACAGATTTATTAATGCTGACTAATGGGAGGTTTCTATTTGGAAACGCTGCGTTCACTTAACTGAGATTCATTACCAGACACTGGAAACACGCATGGTTGGTATTTACAGTGATTTTCACTTTTTTACACTTGACAGCAACACTCATTTAATTCAGTATCTCAGATCGCCTTGTAAACTGAGAGTCATTTTCTTTCTTATTTTTTCAGGTAAACTTGAAGTCAGACTTCTTGGATGTGAGGATTTACTGAAACCTCGGACAAACCCAGAAAACCATCTGAGTCCCACTGAGGACAGTTCAGGTGCTCACAGGACGGACGGACACTCTGGTGAGTGGACAGGTTGCATCTTTAAAGCATTTATAATTTAGATTTTACATTTTAATTTAGCTTGTAGTTTAGTTTCTCAGCTGTGTTTCTTATTGAAGATACTAGTGCTGCCTCCTCTTAGTAGATGAGTCGTTTTTAAGTTTCTTCATGCTGAATGACTTATTTCCAAGAGACTTCTGAGCACATCTCTGGCAAACACTAGATTTAAAGTGGTGCTTTTGTATAATTCTTTGTGGAGAAACTCAGTTTTACAGATCTGTCGATTAAATCAACTAATCGATTAGTCGACTAAGAATTTCTTTGGTTGAAAACAGCCCTAGAAGATGAAATTTTATTGATCAATTGAATTATTGCAGCTACAAAAAGTAACGATACAAATAATAATACAGTAACAGTAATAAAAAAAGAAGAAAAGGGAAGAAAGAAAAAGGTAGCGCTTTATTTTACAGGTCTGTATTTTCTGAATAATTTCCTAGGATAGGTTCTACTATGGAATTTCGATTAATTATAGATAAAATAGAAAAGCTGTTTACATTACCAGTTGATTCCAATTAACCTGAAAAAATGTGAAATGTGTCTACAGTCAAGCATAAAATACAACAAATATGGAGAGTAACATTTTCTAATAATAAATGAATAATGAATAAATATTTACATGGGTTTGAATTTGACTTTCCCCCTTTTAGTTAGTGCCATATTACATTGCTTTTTTCTTTTTTCTTTCAGAAAACGTCCTTGGAAATTATATTGAAACCCATAAAATAAAATGTATTAAAAAAAATAAAAATTGATAGAATAATAAAAAACTAAAATGCATGACGTATAAACATATATACGTGACTATGAGTATGAATGAATTAAAAAGCACGTTCAGATGAGTTTTTGCATTTTTGACCTTGAACTTTTATAAAATAATCTTAAATCAAAGACCACATACAAGTTGTTTTCAGAGCTTTCAATCGTATCTTCTGGTCTTCATCGATGAATGGAAGTTGCTCAGTTGCATGGAGTTATTTTGTTGTCATTTACATTAATTTAAAGTTGTTACTTACAGATATTAAAAGCATTTTTCCTCAAATTGAAACATGTTGTAAATTATGAAGTTCTTGTATAAAAGGTTAATCTAATCACTGTGCTTATTGAATTTTATTACATTATATCCTCTGCCAAGGATGTTGGAAGTCATCTCAAGAAGCCATTTTCTAAATGCCGTGACATTTACTTGCCAACTTTATCAAATTGCACAGAAAAGACAAATGATAAACAAGAATAAACTGGCTGCAGCTTTGGAAGGAGGAGAATCACTGTTGGGTTTCTCTCAGACAGAACAGCAGCTCTCCATTAAAAAGGATTAAAGTTTCAGGTTTGTTTCCAGCTGCGATGATCCACACTGATTTTATATTTAGCTGGTGCTCTTAGTTGTGTTGTGTCTACAGTCAGTTTACTCTCATCAGCATCAGCTCTGATAAACTAACTGTTCTCTACCTGCTCAGCAGCAAACAGCAGGCAGACACAGTTAGAGACCAGCTGGTGAATATTGTGGAGCATTTAGCAGCTAAATTAAACAGATATTTCCTTCAGGAGTTGATTGAAACTAAAAGAAATTGAATATTGAACTTACATTCATCAGGTGGACACAAACATGACTTTCAATGGGATGATAATGTTTTTCTGTGTCTGATGGATGTGGAAGTCGGTGAGTCTGTAACGTTGTTGTGGAGGTTTTCTGCCCCAAAGCGGCCAAAAAAACAAAGAATGCAGCTTTACATTAATTCAAATTAACTGTCCATACTGCCACTTTGAAGCTTTGAACATACTCGGATCTTTTATTGCACCCATACACTTAACATGTGTTATGTTTGGATGCTTTTAAAGGTCTTATTGATAACATTTTTATGTAGACGAATCATTTTTAAAAGAAATAATACATCCAGAGAGAGAGAGAGACACAGAGCTTTTAGAAAGGTGCTGAATAAAAGTATGGCATTTCCTAAAATGTATGATTGTGAATTAATCATTTGAAGTTTTTATGAAGCATTTCACACCTGCAAAATTTCTACAGAAAAAAGTTGTTAAGTTAATATATCTATCATTATAACTCATCACACATTTCCAGTTAGAAGCTCATAAACCTACAAATAATCGCTAATACTTCATTTGGAAGTTCCCAGTGTCCTAATACGTTTCCTGGAAAGAACTATGTAATTTGGTACTAATTACTTTGAGTTTAATTAGTTGTCTTGAGTTCATAAAAAGTTCTTAATTTCCAGAGGAAGTTCCTTGAAAGGTCTGCAATTTTTTATCAGACATTTTTATCAATTTTATACTATAGTCCAGAAAAGATGTTTAGTTTTAACTGCATTTTTTACTAATGAAAAGAACTTGAACTTTATGACCGTTATTGTGACGTGCAGAAAACACCAAAATAATAAAGACTAGTACCTTAACAACTTTATGATGTTGATGATGCAATAATCAGACTACTGCCTTATTCATGATTAGAAACACGATTGGATAGGACAGATCAGACAGTTGTTAGGATCGAGCTTGTTGTGAGTTTTTGGTTTCAGTGACGTGTTATTTGTTTCTGTACCTCAGTGGAGATCAGCGCGGTGCTCAGGCTGGACACCAGAGTGGTCGGACGGACGCGCTGGGCAGCCGTCAGCAGGCTGAACTGGGATCAGACGTTCTGCATCCAGCTGGAGCGGGTGAGTCCAGAGAGTTAAACAAAAAGTCAGTATTTTCAATCATGTCAATCATAGCGACAAGTTTATGTAGAAAGTGTAAGAAAAGCATTTAAACCCCCTTTTCTGTAGAGCAGCTTCCAGTATCTGAGTCATTGTTCATGTTCGTTCTGATCCACGCCGCCCACGTCCACCCGTCCTTCCTCTCTATTTACTTCCCTCCAGATCATCCTGTTTCAGCCTGAAATAAGTCGAATTACAGACACAAGACGTCATTGAGATACTGAAGATCAAATGTTCTCCTTTTATGATGAATGCACCGTATTTTGTCTCTGTGGGTCTCTGTGACATTGGTGCAGATATAGAAACAGCATCAGCAGCTTCCAGGCGTTAGTGACGCTCTATGTGCTGACACACATATATAATACAGCAACCACAGGAGCGTACACACTGTACAAGGACACCACGCAGGACGGAGAATACACAGGAAAGGAAGTAGGGTTGTATGAGCTACTTCTCCATAGTCAGTGTATTACTTACAGTAGATGACGGTCGGCACGCCTCCGGTTTGGAGGAACAGACATGAGCACCAGCACGGGAGCAAAGCAACGTACTGCTGTGGACGGGGACAGCAGGAAAACACATTTTAGACTCCTAAAAGAATCAATATCACTTTAAGTGTATGTTATATTTAGAATATTTTCACCACTTTACCTCTACGACAGCCCACGTTTACCCATGTTGATAAGAGTATTAAATGCAAATCGTTGCATAGTATACCTTTAAATACTTGACAAATCTCCCTTTAAGGTACATTTTGAACAGATAAAAAAATGTGTGATTAATCACGATTCAATATTTTAGCCCTAATAAATATTTATATGACCATAAATTCAAAAGAAAAACAAAAAAATCAAATCTTCTCCCAGATATTTATTGAAATCACACATAGCACATTATAGAGAACAAGACTTTTGAAATTTGTTCATCTAGGCCGTGGTGATTACTTTTAAAAAGTAAAAAAATATAGTTTTGCATTTGAAGGAGACTTTACACTTTTTTAAGAACATATCTCACCCATGCAACGAGTCCGTCACAAGATTAAATATAAAAAATAAAATCGTATTTACACTCTATTGTATTTACATTTCTTTCAGACAAAACCATTTTTGTCTAAAAGGCTCTGACACACCAAATCACTCTGATTGGCCGTTCAGCTCAAACGAATCAGTGCACGAGAAGAGAAACGGACGTGAGGAAAAGCAAGCCAACGAGTAAAGTCACACAGAAAGCTCTTCTCATTTTTCATCTTCATCTCAACCACATGAACATTTGGAATGAAGCTAAGTGGCGAGTGATGGTGGTGTGGAAATTCAAGTATGTATCATAACAACAGCTTGTACAGTATATCCGCCGTCCTCGGTCTTCTGGTTTCCCTTTTTGAATAACGAATACAGACTATCGCCGCCTGCTGAGTTATTTCCTCAGAACGTACGAGGACGTTGGCTGTAGTCTTTGCGATGCGTTCAAGTGCAGCTTTTCGGCCCTTTGTCTCTGCTAGTTGTGCAAAAAGTTAGTTGTGCCAATCCGCAAAGCAGTTTCTGTCGGCGATGACGCAGAGAGCCACGTCACACTCCATGCACTTCCAGGGAGTAGACAGCCTCACCTGCCGGGTCTGCCTGCAGTGCAAACAAGTCCTGCGTCCGTACGAGGCCCTCCTGCTCGCATCCGGCTGGTCGGAGATGGGCACGGGTAAATGTCTGCTGTGAGCCTGAGAGGGAGGGACGACCACCGAGACGCCGCACAGCTGCGCCGTCAGCTCCTGCAGGAAGGCCTTGTGGGTCAGCGGCTGCTCCTGCTTCTCCTTGCAGAGCTCCTTGTGGAGGAGGAAGCTATTTAACGCTGCAATGTCCAGGAAGTGGAAGAACAGTGTCCGGTACCAGCGCGTGGTCTTGTGGTGTACGGAGTAGTACTGGATCAGCTGGTCGGTCAACTCAACAACTCCCATGTGCTTGTTGTATTCCACGACGGGCGTCGGGCACGGGATGGATTTGGTGGTCAAGTCGCCATCCTGATTTTTGATTCTCCTCTGCGTCGTGCTGCCAGTGAACGCCTCGTGGATTGTAGAGCAGACTGACACCTCGTGGTAGTCCTTCCACTTCACAAAGATCAACGGGCCGTCACGGATCCACCTGATGGAGCCTCTGGGATCCTTCTTCGTCAGAGCGTTTGACTCTGTGCGGGGACAATGTCTCCTGCTGTCTCTGTAGGTGCCACATGCACCGATATTTAAGCTGAACAGATCCTTAAAGAGCTTCGGACTGGTGTAGAAATTATCCACGTATAGATGAAAGCCGCTGCCCAGGCTTGGTGTCTTTATCAGGGACATGACCGAGTCATACGCAAGTCCACCGCCCGACACAAACTGAGACTTTCCAGTGTACACATTAAAGTCCCAGGTGTAGCCGTTGCTGCCGTCAGACAAAGCAAAGAGTTTGAATCCCCACTTAGTCGGCTTCGGTTTCATGTTTTGTAGGATTCCAACACGAGCCTTCGTCGCCACCATCCTCTCATCGACCGAAAGGGTCTGCCTCGGTTGGTAAAACGATTTGCACGCATCTTTGATGGTGTCCAGGAGCGGCTTCAGTCGAAACAGGCGGTCTTGCTCCGGCGTCCCCTTCTTTCTGTCGTTCTCAACGTCTTTCTCGGGATCGCTCATGTGGATGTTCCACGAGATCACGCGGTACCTGTCCCGCGGCATCACATTGGCAGGAAACGGCACGCTGAAAATGGTTTTCTTTTTCCAGTAATCCTGGATGTTGTCCAGCTTCACCAGTGCAAAGAAGAAGGTCAGTCCCACGTACTTGAAAAACTCCTGTGTCTCAACGTCCGTCCACGAATATCTTTTGCCTTTTGCAATGTTTTTAGCAGCTTGTTTATTTGTGTTCTGACAAAGAGTTTGAACCGCGTCGTTGTTGAAAAACAGTTTGAAAAGGTCCATCGGCGTGTACGAGGTGTTGGAGTTCAGCTGATGTCCGGGCGGTCTCGCTGGGAGGAACCTTTTCGGCACCGGACACACATCGTGATCTGTCTCGGTTTTCCAGGACTGTTGGCATGCAGTAAGAGGAGATCTGGACCTGGACTCCCGTGTCCTCTTCTGTGGAGGAGAACGAGGTTGTTTTCTCGGCTGCTCATCTCCTTCTGAGGAAGCAGAGGAGCTGGAACTTTGGCCTGCAGCAGAGGAGGCGTTAGGCTCTTCAGCATCCTCATCATCACTGTAAAACAAACAGAAATCATGAGAAACATTGAAGGTTTGAAATATCAGATCATATCATTACAAGTAAATGTTGTGTTTCACATCTCAGACAGGATATGAGGATAATGGTTGTGAGACGCTCTGACACTTTTTTCTCCAAGCGAGGAAATAGATTATTCACAGTTCACATCATCCAGTTGAAATCCATGTATTATATTTTTTAAGCGTTTGAAGATCCAATCGTCACTAAAGAGTATGTCATGCAAGAGAGACAATAAAAAACAGTGTTAGTTATGTTAACGAAAACTATGACGAAATATGTTCGTCCACGACCGTTTTTCCATGACTAAGACGAGACGAGATGGCACCGACATCATTAAACACTAACCGTGGCGATATCAAACATGCGATATCAAACATGCAATATGGTTGACGAAAAAAGATGACACTAAAATGTAGTTTAAAAAAGAACAACTTGTTTTTGTCACTTTCCACCTTCTCTTTCCCTCTCTCTGTCTCAAACAGCTGAAAAGCTGCATTCTTAATCATTCAACGTGTTTTTCATCAGATCATTTTATGTGAAATAAGTTTGACTAAAATGACGGAAATGTTCAATATAATCTGATGACTAAACAGGACTAAGATTAAATTAAAAAAAAAATAGCTCACGGCGAAAACATTCCACCTTAAAGGTTTGTCATTGTTTTGAGAACGTAAGTCATTATTTTAATAACGTATGTTATTATTTTGAGATACTAAGTCATTATTTTAATAACATTTCTCATTATTTTGAGTGATAAGTCATTATTTCAATAAAGTTTGTCATTATTTGAGATGCTAAGTCATTATTTTAAGAAAGTTTCTTATTATTTTGAGGAAGTTTGTCATTACTTTGAGATGCTAAGTCATGATTTTAATAAAGTTTGTCATTATTTTGAGATACTAAGTCATTATTTTAAGAAAGTTTGTCATTATTTTCAGATACTAAGTCATTATTTTAATAACGTTTCTCATTATTTTGAGATACTAAGTCATTATTTTAAGAAGGTTTCTTATTATTTTAGGAAAGATTCTCATTATTTTGAGATACTAAGTCATTATTTTAAGAAAGTTTCTTATTATTTTGATAACGTTTCTCATTATTTTCAGATACTAAGTCATTATTTTAATAAAGTTTCTCATTATTTTGGGGAAGTTTCTCACTATAATTACTTACAGGATCTTTTTTCATCACATTAGCAGAAATGGTCTTCCATAGTATCTTAACATAGTACAAGCTGTAAACTAAGTGTTGATTTGAATGAATGTGTTGTTTGAACTCATTGCTAAAGGCAATAAAGCATGGCTTCTTAGCTGTGAATTCACATTTATAGATGTGGAATTTGGCTGGCCATTAATCGTGTACACAAGAGTGTTTCTCTGTGTATTATTTTCCAGGAGACCAAACAACACATTCATCCATAGCAAGACAGAACTGTCATTGATATTCTCAGTGACAGAAGCTCATTATGTTTTAGGGTTGACATCCATAACAAACATTACAACTCACACAAAAGTCTCTCTTAAATATTTTCTTTTAAAGGTCCCATATCGTGCTCAATTTCAGGTTCATACTTGTATTTTGTGTTTCTACTAGAACATGTTTACATGCTTTAATGTTTAAAAAACCCTTTATTTTCCTCATGCTGTCTGCTTGAATATACCTGTATTTACCCTCTGTCTGAAACGCTCTGTTTTAGTGCATTTCAATGAAATTGCAACATAGTTGCGTTGCTAGGCAACAGCTTGGGTTTACCATGTTTACTTCCTGTCAGCTGATGTCATTCACATACACTGCTACGGGAAATAAACTGGGACACATTTAGAATGTTTACGTTTAAAACTTTGAAATGGTCTAAATATTGTAGATCTGTGACATCACAAAAGCTCAGTTTCTGAATACGGGCTGTGTGTATTTCTCTGTGGATTAAAGCTGCAGTACGCGATATTGGCGCAAATATGATTTAAAAAAGTTATTTTTAGGAAACGGCCGCTATATCGTTACAGTAGTACATGAAACAGGTAACCTGAAAAAAAAATCCTGTTCCTCTGTGTCCTACTGAGTCCTCCGGTGCTCCTAACGGCATCTGAAGGATTTCACTTACCGGAGGAAAACAAGGTCCGCTGCCAGCTGCAGTCTATGAGAGCCGGCTGTCAATCACTCGAGAACTCAGACCAAACGGTCAAACTAGGCAGCGCTGATCAGATATGAATCAATATTATGTTACTGTAATGACTATTTCTCACCTCAGATGTTCTCAGAATCATCTTGTAGTTACTGTTTAGCTGTAAAATGAGAAAGTTTGTGACCCATTGTAAAATCTGTTGAAGGAAGCCAAGTTCTGGTCACATGACCGGAGCACAGCCAATAGGAACGCTCTCTCTCTCTAAAATGACCTGTGATTGGTCAAAATCTGCCGTCACGGGCTAGATTTTTTCTAAAGCCTGAAAACAGAGACATGAGGAGGAGCAGAAGTCTAGTTTTCTCTCAGAACACTTGAATTACAATATGCTGAAAGGTTATTATGGGATTTTTGCCAAATTATGCCAAAAAAATTGTTGCCTACTGCCACTTTAAACCTGCTTTATAATATAAAAGGCATGAAAAAGTCACTTTTTTACAATATGGGACCTTTAACAGAGTTCTCAGCTGGATATAATATAAAGTTGGTCACTTACAGCAGATCCTCCGCGGGGTCGATCCCCTCCTGATACGCCGCCTCGTCATCAGTGACGTAGCTCTCGGCTCCGGACTCTCCGTCGTCATCACTCTCCGCTTCTGGAGTCTTCTTCTCCTCGCTGCTGTTTGACGCCATGTTGGAGAATAAAGCAGAGAAACATGTGTTCTCTCTCCCCGAACAACGGAGCGCGCATTTTTTTTTGTGTGTGTCGCCTTAGTCCCGGAGCCTCGCTGTGATTGGCTAGTGTACGTCACGACTTCTTCTTCTTCTTCTTCTTTCTAATTTCCGGCAGAGTAGTGCGTTGCCTGCTGCCTCCCAGAGGCTAGGCGGCTAGGCTAACGCACTCGTCATTCTCTTCTGACGACACTTCCGGTCCCACTTATACTTGAATAAAGTGAATAAAACAGAATAATAACTATATATTCATGGATTTATTAATACTATCCGTTAACATTTTCTATTTCGGTTGCAGACCAAACAGCACAGATCTTTTTTTTTTTTTCTTTTTTTTTCTTTGTAATTTTTTTTTATTCAAAAAGTTCAATACAATATAATCACATGTTCAGATGTTTCATTACAGTTCTGCAAAACAGCACAGATCTACTGGTTCTTCTTCTCCTCTCTTCTCTTCTTCTTCTTCTCTGGATTCGGCAGACTAGACTCTGCTATGGCTTATTGCTGCCCTCTACTGTTTATTATGAATTATCATTTTAACAGTTATTTATATTTATTTAGTTATTTTTTGATATTTTAATTTATTTATTTATTTTCAGTGGTGGAAGAAGTATCAATACTTCTTTACTTAAGTAAAAGTAGCAAATCTACAGTGTAAAAATACTCTAATTAGTATACTAATTATTATTATTATTTAGTTATTTATTTAGTTATCTTTTGATATTTTAATTTATTTATTTATTTATTTTCAGTGGTGGAAGAAGTATTAAGACTTTTTACTTAAGTAAAAGTAGCAAAACTACAGTGTAAAAATACTCTAATTATTATACTATTTTTTATGATTATTATTTATTTATTTATTCAGTTGATTTTTTATATTTTAATTTATTATTATTTATTTTAATTTTCTGTTTTGTTATTAATATTATGATTGTGGTTATTGTTATGATTATTACAATTTTTCTCCTCCCTTGTTAGAGTTAATAATTTTGAATGCAGTACTTTTACTTGTAAGGGATATTTATTTTTTTAACATTGTGGTATTGCTATTTTTAAAGCCCTTAACCCTGTGATGCCCACAGTTGCAAAATTACACACATCACTTAAAGTGTAAAATACCTGGAAATGGTACATTTACATAGTCAGTGGGTCCTATTGTCCCTTTAGTATGATAATAGAGAGCACAATAGGATGGTCAGTCAGTACTGTGTGAATTTATAGTGGAATGTGTTAATAGGTTGAGGATTAATTTGGGTTTTACAGAGTTAAAGATTTTAAAGTAAATTACTGGTTTATTATTGTTGTAGTTCCATCTTTGACCAGCAGGTGTCTCTCTAATACCTGCAGATATTCATTCATCACTGAATCATTCATCACACTGAATATGTGCAGGAAGGTGAAAACTAAAAGCATGTTCAGAGTTACAGTACAAGAGCTTAGAGGTGTTTTGTTATTGTTTTAAGAACTGAGACATAAGTCAGTGTAGGAATGGAGTTTGTTTGTTATTCATGCTTGATTTTATATTTGGGAACCTACAGAACAATAATAATAATAAAAAAAACTAAATCAGTTATTGTTTGTGTGCTTGTTCTGTCTGCTGCTAGTCTCGAGAGCTGGAGGTCGCTGTCTTCTGGCGGGACCGGAGGGCGATGTGTGCTGTGAAGTTCCTGCGACTGGAGGAGATGATGGACAACCAGAACCACAGCCAGGAGTTAAATCTGGAGCCGCAGGGCCTCCTCTACGCTAAGGTACACACAACAGGGTACACACCATGACCTGGTAGCAAAGGTCATGATGTCTGGTCAGGATGTTTTATGAGAATCTTTTTCTTCTCTTCTGGGGAGAAATACATCTGATGGTGAAATTAATCTATGCTCTCCCAGTAGAGAAATTCAAACTCTGGGGAAGGAATTGTTATTCAGCAGCTGTCACATCATAAATACAATATTCACTGCAGAAGGAATAATCTGTAGTTATAGGTTAATATCACCTTGTCATATTGACCAGAAGCTATTTTTATTTTAGCATTTTTCTGTTGTAAAGATTTGTTTTATTGAAATATGCTCAATTTATAGCACAATTGGCATAAACACAAGTGAAGGTCCAAAATAAAAAAAATCTTCTGTTGTGGATTTTACAGCTTCAATTCATCGACACTGTTGTTGAGCGGCAGCCGAAACTGAGACGTCAGAGATGTATCTTCACTAAAGAGAGAGGTACAGATGAACAACAACCTAAAGGATCAACAGATTTCATTAGTTTCTGTTCCTGCAGTGGAACTGAAGCATGTGGAACCTTATTGTTGTTGGTTGATTTATGTACGATTTCTCTCTCTTCCTCAGGGAAGAACTTCCTCAGAGCGGCCCAGATGAACATGAACTTTGCCACGTGGGGTCATCTGATGATGAGCATCCTCCCTCGCTACAGCTCCTTCACCACGTTCAGCTCGTCCCTCTCCACGAGCCCCGACCTGCTGGCCAACAACACGCCACGTCCAACTGAGAGGGAGCCTCAAACCACCACGCCACTGCCAAGGTCAGGAACAATCAGAGCATCCATTGGTGGAGACTCAAGTATAGTACAAGTACCTCAAATTGTAGTTAAAGTACCAGTGTGTAACATTTTGGGGCATTTATTAGCAGAAATGGAATATAATATTCATAACTATGTTTTCATTAGTGTATAATCACCTGAAAGAATCGTTGTGTTTTCGTTAGCTTAGAATGAGTTCTTCATATCTACATAGGGAGCAGGTCCTCTCCACAGAGTCCGCCATGTTGCTCCTCCATGTTTCTACAAAAAACAAACTCTGGCTCGGCTTGTGTCTGGATTGAGCCAACACATGTTTGTTTTTTTTGCTGCTATTTTATTGTTTTTGTCTTTGTACGTCTGCAGCGAAGCTCCAGAAATCAGACTCAGCATCACTGAGGATCATCCGTCTCCCACCATCCTCGACCAGACAGACAGCGCTCCCTCCATCATCACCACCGCAGCACACAAAACATCACCTCTGTCTGCATCGCAAGAAAAACTGGTACATTATGGGGTATTTTCTTGAAATATTTCCCTCTGAGATGTAGTGGAGTAGAAATATAAAATGGCATAAAATGGAAATATTCAAGTAGAGTAAAAGTACCAAATTGTACTAGCCTACTTGAGTACATGTACTTAGTTACTTTCTACCACTGCCTGTGGGTTCAGGAACTTATGTACTTATTTTTTTTTTAAAAAACTCTTTCAAAACTTAATTGAAGAAAAACTAAAGGGAGATTCAAGCAATACTTTCTCTGACGATAATGATAATAAATGCAGAAAAGAAGAGAAACACTTGTTGATATCGGGATGTGATTAACTGTAAAATGTTCCAAACTTTGTCTCTGTCTGCAGTCGTCCATAAACAACACAGAAGGAAGTGAAGACAAGCCTGTGTCTGCTCTAAAGTACAAACACACAGACGTACAAGTACACACATACACTATCTTATACTGTAAAAGCTGAGAGTGAGGCGTCGCTTTCATTTTCTTTATTTTTATCTTTTTTTCCACAAGGATGCAGATGGAAGATTTTAAATACATTTCCGTTCTGGGTAGAGGACACTTTGGGAAGGTAACAGGTTAATGTTTCTCACTTAGAAGTCTTCTTCTTCTTGTGTTTGTTGTTCTCAGTCAGTCAGTCGGTTAATTGTGGATGTTTCTGTTCAGGTTCTGCTGGCAGAGTTTAAGAAGACAGAAAAGCTTTACGCCATCAAAGCCTTGAAGAAGAGAGACATTGTGACTCGGGATGAAGTGGACAGGTAGTTCATCCAAATTACAAACAAACTAGGGGCCTGTTTTTTCTATCTTCTTACTTGTTTGTTTCTACTTTTATTTGAAATAAGTTGTACCAATGTACCTGTAGACTCAAGGCCATACTTAAATACTGAGCTAAAACTTTACAGGAAACAGTAAAAACACATTCAAGACATCCAGTCAAGGTCTAAAGAAGGTCATTTGTTAACTAGGTCTGGGAAATGTATTAAGTTCTGAGTAACTGGGTTTTCTTCTGCAGCCTTATGAGCGAGAAGAGGATCTTTGAGATGATCAACGCGTCCAGACATCCGTTCCTGGTGAACCTCCACGGCTGCTTCCAGACCAGCGACCACGTCTGCTTCGTCATGGAGTATCTACCCGGCGGCGACCTCATGATCCACATCCACAACGACGTGTTCACCGTGGCTCAGACCAGGTCCCTATCTGTCCTACTACTTTATACTTCTACTCCACCACAATTTATAGGCAAATATTGTACTTTTTACTGCATTACGTTTAGTTGACAACTTTTTGTTACTTTGCAGATTTATATTATTTATACAAAATATAAATCAACTAATAAATTATGATGTATTATTATAATATAAGCTTCCCATCGGTATATAAAGTAATTAGATTGGCTTCACATTTACCAGCTGCAACATTAAAGTGATGAACACATTAATGCATCAATGAGAACAATCCAATAATATAATATAAATTATATTATTCTGAAATGGACCATTCTGCATAATGACTACTTCTACTTTTGGGAATTTAAGTATATTTTGATGTTGATGCTTTGTACTTTTACTTGGTAGTTATATATTTTCTAAGAATTTAAATGTATATATAAAAGGGTATATCAAAGAAACCTTCTGGGGTTGGAAAAACAAATCACATTTTTTTCTCGAACTGTAAACCTTTGCACGTTTTTGCACAAAACTACCATTCAGTTATATTGTACATATTTTTAATAGTATTTTTTCACATTTTTATTGTAATTTTCTTCTATTCTATATTTATGTTTCTTGATTTTTACAATACTTAATTTAATGAAATTTTCTCATACTATGTTTATGTAATGCACCAATACACCAAAGCAAATTAAATACCTTGTATGTGAAAACCTGCTTGGCAATAAACCAGATTCTGATATTTATGTGGCGCAGCAGGTGTGATAATATTCAGTATTATAATCTAGTAAAATCTATTGTTTTCGTTGTTGTTGTTTACAGGTTTTATTCAGCGTGTGTCCTGCTGGGTTTAGAGTTCCTGCATCTGAATAAAATCATCTATCGGTGAGTCGTACCGGACAAAGTGATGTGTCACTGAACTGAGATTTCGCTGTATTTTAAAGTGTGCTTTATAATTTGAATTCATTATTATTATTATTTGAACTGTAGCTTCAGCTATTATTACACGTTTACTGTGTGTTTTACACAGAGATCTGAAGCTGGACAACCTGTTGATGGATGCAGATGGTTTTGTGAAAATCACAGACTTTGGACTTTGTAAAGAAGGTCAGTTGATTTTGCACACTGTCTATATCACCTGACTATTCTTGGATTATTTCTTCACCACAATTTAACAGATTTACAGAAAGCCTCGATGTGTTTTTGTGAGGTTTTTATGAAGTTTTTCTTTATAGAAAAATGTCAAAATCTTGAGGGACATGTAGCAGCATGTACTGCTTTTTATGATACTACTACCAAAGTCAGAAATGGTCAAATCATACACATAAAGGCTTCAATAACTCATACTTATGATTCTTGATTTAAATCTTAGTCAAACTTCTTCTTAAGTCGATCTGTGATGATTCTTTTGTCATTATTTCTGCAGGGATGGGTCACGGAGATCGGACCTCGACTTTCTGTGGGACTCCTGAGTTTCTGGCCCCTGAGGTCCTGACAGACGATAACTACACCCGGGCGGTGGACTGGTGGGGGATGGGCGTCCTCATCTTCGAGATGCTCGTGGGAGAGGTTGTTAACACGTAGTTTTGTTTTTCCATTCATCACTTTTTCAAAGCTTTGGATGACAAGGTGTTTATTGCAATAGTAGAGACCTATTTAGCAATAAATGAGTCAATTATCAATGCAAAATATCTTATATTACCTCTAACTCTCTGCCGTGCTGCTAGTCTCCGTTCCCCGGTGAGGATGAGGAGGAGGTGTTCGACAGCATCGTCAATGATGATGTGCAGTATCCAGGGTGTCTTCCTCCTGATGCCATCTGCATCATCCAGAAGGTAAAAGCCTCTTATCTGTTACTCCAATTTTATTAGAATTACTTGAAATATTTATGCTTCATTTTTATTTCCCATTAATTCAGTAGCCGTGGTAGCTGAGTGGCTACATTTCTACATCTGTCAAATGAAGGTGAAAATGTCAAAGAAAAAAATTATCTTTAAAATTTAAAAAAAAATCAATACCACTAACTGAAAACAACAACAACAAAAACTAGAGGAGAAAATAAATTGATATAATAATAATAAAATAAAATAAAAACATTTTATATTCTTATCAAGATCCTGATAAATGTTTATGGCAGATCCTGGGTAAAAAGGCTGTAATGATCAGAGGGATGTTTAATATTATAATCTCATCTACCAGATTAAATGTAATGGGACTGTGATAACTGGTATTACTTATTATTCATTTTATTTATAATAAATTTACAATCCTTGATCATCCGTCTACAGCTGATGAAGAGGAATCCTCTGAAAAGACTCGGAGCCGGAGAGAGGGACGCAAACGAGGTCAAAGGAGAGAAATTCTTCGAGGTAAATCACTTCCTTTTTTTAACATTACGTCCTCTCTAAATAAATGTTTAACCTCTAAACCTCTTTTAAAAATCCATGTCCATCACTTGTGATACAGCCTAATGAGGTATTGACTTGTATTGATTATGCATTTACTGAACCTGCCAATACTGTGATAAATACATTCTTCTAAATTATTGATTCTTGAAACCTTTGAGGCCGAATACTCTTACATTAATGATTAATTTGTGGGCATAATGTATGGATATATTACAGTGGTGGTATTCAGATCTACTAATACCACACTGGGAAAATACTCCACTAAAAGTAAAAGTCCTGCATACTTACGTAGAGTTTTGTTCAATATTACAATAAAGAGTGGACTATTGAGGAGGGATAACTTTGTCTTGCAGACCATCGACTGGGAAGCTCTGCTGGCCAAGAAAGCAAAGCCGCCGTTCCTGCCGTCGATCAAAGAGTCGATGGACGTCGGCAACTTCGACAGCGAGTTCACTCGACTGCAGCCGATCCTGTCGCCTCCCTCCAAACCCTTCGTCCTCTCTGCCGAGCAGCAGGAAGCCTTCGCAGACTTCGACTTCTGCGCCCTGCATGGATGAAAGACGAGCTGAAACGACCAGGGTGGGAACATTATGGATTTTTGAATTAAAAACATTAAAGGTTCAGCTGCTTAGCAGTAGGACTTGAAACAACAGTAGTAAAAGCAGTGAAACTGATTACCTCTTAAAGGAAGTCTCCCACCCTGGTCTCCATAGCAACACCAACTGAGCGAACACCTTGGATATCAGCTCAGTCATCTTCAAACGAGACTCTACGTACGATCCCATGGCTGATTCCGCTGACTGTTCTCACCGCCATCCAATCGACAGCCGATCGTCGATCAGATAAACCAGGCAGCATCTCTTTTGTTTTTGTTTTTTAACAGAGCAAAAGAACGTGATTATAACCCTTTATATTCTCCGTGGAGAGTCGAGCTTCGTTGTGACTGTTCCAGCAGTAATACAACTCACCTGCTCCTGCTATTAACAGTTCATTTATGAGATCTGGTCAGGTGAAATGTTGTGCAAAGAGATACAGGATGCTTGAAGAGTTTATAACATTATCACCACCTTCCTCTTTATAGTTTAATTCCAATACTCCAATATTACAGGAGAGGTGTTGAGTCAATTTATTGCCATTTTTGAGGTTGAAGTTTAAGAAATATCCTGGCTTTCGGTCAGCATTGGTGAGAAATGTTCCTCCTTTTGACGTCATAATTTCCTCTTGCAACATTACATAACATTGCAAATTTTGCACCTGATACACCAGTTGTTTAGGCAGCGACTGCCTGGACTCGGTAAGAGTCTGTAATAGCTGCCTTATGTTGCCCCATAAATGTATGAAATGATGATTGTCAGACCTCTCTGAAAGTTAACACATAGGTAATGTAATGCTGACTCGTATTCACCTGCAGTGCAGTGCACCAGCAGTGTTGGTTGCCTCATTTTGAAGTGCATCAGTCACAAACGTGGCTTAATTATGTGATGTGCAAAGAGGAAATGCGCCACGGATCATGATGACATTAAATCACAGAGGAAAACTACAACAGCACAAAGAGGAACAACAACACTGTCTGAAAGATGCTTGATGGAAAATTTCCTTCAGATTTAAATCAATAGCCTAAAAACACCTCTGATAGTCTCTATAATTAGCTCACCAAATTTAAATTAACTGCAGAGCTATAATTGTCTTGAACTGTAAATATTTTGGGCACGCTCTCTAAAGTGCAGATAGACAGATTTATCAAAAAGTATATAGTTTTGTGGTAATAAAGTTTATTATTGCAACTATGATAAAGGTAGCTAAAATAACATTTTGTTTCTTCAAGACTACGTTGTAGAAACATCACATAAATAAATAAAAACATTGCTCATCAAGACAGTGACGGGAAGCTAAAATCAGACAGCTAAACTCAAACTCAATCTCATGTATAAGCAGTGAAAATATTGGTTCTTGGTCATAAACAGTTCACAAATTAACTATAAGAGTATTGAACTTTGTTTAAAAAGTTATTGCCATTTTTAATAAACCATTTAAATGTAAATATT
Source organism: Sebastolobus alascanus (assembly GCA_916701645.2). NCBI lineage: Eukaryota > Metazoa > Chordata > Actinopteri > Perciformes > Sebastidae > Sebastolobus > Sebastolobus alascanus. Next base: position 250,708 of record CAKAOJ020000290.1, read on the forward strand.
GCCACAAATAACCAGTCGTAGGCTCTTCAAGCATCCTGTGTGTTGGAGACAGATTCAGCTTGCTTTGTGGCCTTTGCTTATTAGCCTATATATATATATATTTATTTTAAATATTAATCCTTCAGAGGTACAGTTCGTGCTGCCGTTTCTATGCATCACTGTGACAGGCTTCGCCCACTGCCTTGACCAAACAGATGAAAACCCAATTTCTGGTTACAAGCCTTTTTTAAAACATGGAAATGTTTCGCGTATTTGTCAAAGTCATTCCCTCGTAAAGCAAAGACGCATTCACATATCAGTCTCCAGCTGACCAACTGTTTTTCTGTTACAACAACAGTAGAAGTGCATGGCGCAGAAATCCTGTAAATGCTAGCGATATATATATATATATAAAAGAGAAGCCATAGAGAATCTAATATAGCCATATAATAGTAAGAAGAATATATGTATTTTGAATTTAGCAAATCGTATTCTGTGATACTGAAGCTCTAATGATGTCAGTGCAATAAAAGAAGAGGTAGACGAAGAGCGGCAGGGACGAAGCTTTAAGATGCATGTCTGGATTTAGTTGAAGCGCACCCAAGAAATCCCCAATATTTCCTTTAGGGGAGGGATGGGGGGAACTGTTGGGCTCTATATAAGAATTAGGGGACTTTAAAGAGCAACTTAACAGCAATTCCAATAATATGTATAGCCATTTTATCATACTATTAAGACTACTAAGACGGACGACTGAAAAACGCAGTATGGAAGTGTATACATACGACAAAAAAAAAAACAGAGTGAGCACAAAACAAATCTGAGCACTAGTGAGAACAAAGAACGTATATTAGCCAAGAAGTGAAAGTCAATTGTTTGTTCCATTGAAACATCAGCGCCCAGCCGCAGAGCTACGCTTCCGCCATTTTGGACTGAAAGCGACTACCGGACGCCAGTAAAACATCCGCCCAAAAAGTGCGGTACAAAAGTAAAACAAAATTATTTCTATTCTATTGTCAAGATCTGCTGAAATGGCCTGTATTGAACAATAAAATATTAGTTTTCAGTCCAAAATGGCGGCTGTTGTCAAAAAACACCAGTTTCGTCTCTTTGCCAAAACCTAATTTCCACACAGACCTCCATTATAAAAGAGTTGTCTGTAAAACTGTTGATAGGACACCTCGAACTACGGATATGATGACGTCAATTATTACTTTGTATTATGGATTTTTAATACATAAAGGTTTTTTATTTGTAAAACTTTCCCAACGCCTATAAAAGTGATTTTTATTTGCGTCAACGTCATCCCAGCGTAAAGTCTTACAAATCTGTGCTCTTGAAGAATTTTAGTGCTCACTCAGCTGTCATTTATTTCCTTCCATACATAGAGGGAGTATCTGTCAGAGCTGTAACAGGGTGTTAAGTTGCTCTTTAAACAAATAAAAAGACTGTCCTGACACTGAAAGTGTTAAAAAAAGGACCCGTATGTCGTGCTGAAGTGTCCCTGAGCAAGACACTGAACCCTCCACCTGCTCTGGAGAAGATTGTCAGCTAAATAAATAAAAATGTAACAGGAGAACCAGCCGGCGTTGATTTAGCTGCTGTAGCACTTTAAGTTTATGCTGCTGAATATTACATGTTACTTGTGTGTCAGTACTGTATTTATGTATTTATGTATGTATTCCTGACGAGGAATGTCAGTCTGTACAGATGTACTCTATAACAACATGCATATCATCAGTGTTTTAATGTACTCTTGTTGTCAATAAATACAAACAGAACAAATACAGTAAAAAAAAAAAAAAAGTTTGTAAAATATTTGGTTTGAAGATTAACTCATAGTTAATATTTAACAGTAAAAATCAGTTACATTAAACCAAAGGCACCAGACATAAAGGCAGTTAGTGTTATAATGTGGAGGTCAACACTCTCACGAGGCAACAACAGAAGGAGAGAAAGTGGTGACCAGACCTGAGAGAAAAAGACGGAGTGGTTTTCTTCTTTCTTTCAACAAAACTGCCTGAAAACACTTTTAAAAAACAACTGCATTTCTGTGATTGTGGACTTATCTATCACCACATAACTATTAGTGTTTGATCTCGTGGCCTTGAATGTACTGAATCCAGTGATGAGTCCAGAGAGTTTAAAGGGATAGTTCAGCTGTTTTGAAGTGTGGTTGTATGAGGTACTTCTCCATAGTCAGTGTATTACCTACAGTAGATGGAGTTTAGAGAAACAGACAGGAGTACCAGCATGGGAGCAAAGTAATGTACTGCTGTGGACGGAGGCAGAACGGATTTTAGACACCTAAAAGAATCAATATCAGTTTAAGTGTACGCTATATTTAGAATATTTTCACCGCTTTAACTTGGGAACTGAGGCCGTTATCTATGCTCTCTTCAAAGCCACCAGACTGCATTGACAAAAACAGTAATTTAACCTTGCAGAACACGAGAGTTGCTGATCTACCGCTGCCTCAATCGGTTAGTTTGTTTGTGTTATTGTGTGACTTTGGTATTTTAAAGGCAGGGTAGGCGATCTTGAGAAACTAGCAAGAGTACACTAGATTTTAAAAAATCATCCAGCCGAAAAACAAGCCCAGTGTTGCCAACTCTTTTCTAATGAAAGTAGCTGGCAGCACTAGCTCCAAAAATCCAACGGATGTGACGTCATATGCGCTTTATTTTTAGCTCCGCTTACAGGGCTAACAGTGTGCAACTATAGCTAACGTTCGGTTAGAAGTGGAGTCCGCTAACGCCAACAAACGACCAGCCCCTACCACAACTCAGACTCCAACACAAACTCCACGGAAGCACAAAAAAACAAAGTTATATCTCGTGAAGTCCGTCTGGCAAAACAGGAATGTGACCGAAGTTCTCAAAAAGGAAACTACTACTGAGGTTAAAGAATGATTTTCCCTGAAAGTACCGTCTGACTCCGGTGTGGACGGTGTCGTGGCGTCTGGTTGGAGGTCAGACAGAATTGGGGGTGTTTCTGACGTACGTCTGCTCCCACATCACCGTCCTGCAGATGCAGAAGAAATCCCACAGGTTGCAGAAGATGCCGCGGTCAAACGGGTTCTCCTCGTCGCCGCAGTTCTTCAGGTAGGAGATCCGGTGACGGGACATGAACTCCCAGGTGGTGCAGTTGATGGAGACCAGGTAGAGGTGGCAGCCAAGCAGCAGCACCACCACCGCGGAGAAGACGCCGACCACGCCCAGCGCCGCCAGCAGGAAGCCGTTCACTCTGAACCACAGCTCCCATGTGATGCTGGGTGAGATGCCGGACCTGGAAGATAAACACTAGAGTTAGGATTATTATTTAAGGTTTATTCTATGTACAACCTCCAGCAAGTACGCAGATTATACTTTGATTTTTGGTTAAGTCATTCATTATTATATAGATTAGATTTAAGCCAATCCAAGCAAAGGATGCAGGATTTGTTGGCAGAAATTGATCATTCTGATTCCTATTCATTCTTAGCACTTATTATAATAATACAAATATTCTTAATAATCCAAAAAAGCAAGCATGGCACATTTCTGACAGGTTAAAATAATCTCCTTGTGTTCATCAGCGAGCAAAGCTGAGAGTTTTTTTCGACAATATTAGACTGAAGATGCCTGAAAAAAGCGAAAACAGGGAAGCAAACCTCCTGAAGACAAACTCTGTTACGTGCACTTTAGAAAGTTATCTTTAGTTAGCTTAACTAACCTTCAGAGTTGCTGAACTAGACCCACTTGTGATTACGTAAATGTCCTGCTGCTGGCAGGAAAGTTATTATTTGTATATTTCTTGTCAGTTAGATCAGCAGTTCCCGACCTTTTTGCCTTCTACCCCTCAAAACAAAACACTTGTGACCCCTCATTAGAACGTCTGAAGCAATTAGAATAACTTTGTGAAGCAGAAATATGTGTTTTTTTTCTTCTGTTAATCATCTTGTGACTCTCTGTGGGAGTCCCAATCACTGGACCATGACTGTAACTCCTTACATGTTCACATTTTTCCTTGTCCCAGCTGAACATCCCCTCTGCTGACCTCTCTCCACTGACTACCAGAATCAGTTTTTAAAATGAAATGTTTTTTAGACACTTAGTGGGCTGACCGCTTCTTACTCCTCAGACCTTTTCAACCCTCAAAAATTTGTCTGCGTGCTTACGATCTGTCACCTGGTCGCTACGTTTTTATAGAGGTTGACACACAGAAACGTCCCGAACACAGCAAAATGAAAAGAAAAGCGAAACTCAGGCAGAGGGCTGCAGGGTTTCTGCAGATACAGACACCACCACACACATCTCACTCAGAAGTGATGATTGAGAGGGATTATTTTGTATGAGTCTGTATGTTGTTTTTTTATGAAAATCCTACTCATTGTGCCTTTAACTCGTCTATATTTTCCTGGAGTTTAAAGTTTATTTGGATACTCATCAGCTTTCACTGTAGTTGTTACCAAAGAGTTCCTTCTTTGCTATTCAACAGTTGTTCTCTGGCTCCAACCAGTGAGTCCATGTGTGCATAATCTAACAAAAAACAAATTGCTTCACAGCAGTTCAAGTCCTTCAACTATAAAAGTCTACTGGATCGATTTGTAAAATTAGGATCGCTTGAACTTTGATATTGTACTTGAGCAACACATTAAAGTTCCTGTTTACCAAATACAAACAGACATTAATCAATTTACTCGTATTCTCAAACTCTCACGTATTTCCTAATTCAGCCAAATGTTGTAGAGATAAAACCTGCAGGACAGAGTGCACTGTCACCATGTGATCATTTTCACTGAGTCATAATTAGAAGGAAAACTGAGGCTGAACGTGTTCGCCCAGATAAGAACATTTATCTTAAAGACTACAGACGGCGGCGGGGAGCAGCGTTCGGCAGACGTACAGAGCGATGTGAAGCGCCCACAGCAGAGCGAGCAGCTGCACCAGCAGGTAGACGATGAACCAGCGGTGGTTCCTCTCTCCCACGCAGTTCTCGATCCAGGGGCAGTGGTGGTCGAAGCGTCGGACGCAGCGTTTGCACGTCTGACAGTGCTTCGCTCTCATTGGCTGCTGCTTGAAAAATGGGAAACAGAGAGAAAGAGAGCGGTGCTATTCGAACTGGGACAAGTTAAACCACCACCACAAGTTGCATTATTACTACAAAAGTAAATGAATAAAAAACAAATATAAATACAAACACAAGGGAATATAGCACATAACAAATGTTTAAAACACAGCAAGGAGAAAAAGAAAAGCTGTGCTTGAGTTGGAAATGAAACAAGAATGTAAAATATATTAAGAGTATACAAATACGTGACTATGCAGTCGTGTTAAAGTTCAGATGCTGCTGGCCACAGAGTGAGTGTTGTGTTGGCAGCTGGCAGCAGCTGGTTACCTGCAGCAGACAGTATCCACAGCGCCGCAGCCGAGGGGTCGACGACTCAGGAATCATGGACTCCATTTCCTCATTTGAACCCTGAACGCAACACAGACGATGGGATGAATACAGACATACATACATACGCACACTGTGACCTTTACTTAAGGGACTATACACTCATGTTATTGTAGGTTTGAGTCTGCTTACTAAGAATCACATGTACAGTACTTATCATCACTGTTGCCCTATAGTACAGTATAGGTTTCTAGGTGAACTCCTTCCCGTTAGGCAGCAAAGTACTCAGAAAATCAATTTAAATAGACTTTTTTTTTTAGAGGTATAAGATGTTCCATTATAGTAAACATCTTGTCTGGTATTTTTATCAAAGTTGCATTATTATTATTGCATCGTCATGTCGTTGAAAACCCAGAGTGATTTTATAAGCTGGTGGAAAGCTCCAGCATCTGCTCAACAGTAACTACTGTAGTGTAATAAACAGATGTGTGTCTGTTTGGTTGTTGTGATGAGGGTTTTGTTTAAGTTAAAGGCAGATCCTATTAGCACCCAGGTGTCGCTCTTTATATCACTACTAGTATGACTACTACTACTAAATCTTTCTGCTGGAAAGTGATTTCTGACAGAAAACCCGTCGGCTAGCTAACTATTGTTTAATAAAGTAGAATATTCAACTTGGCCGGGTGTAAATAGCCGAATAGCTGCCGTGTGATTATTCTCAGCCAGGTGTAAATAGAGATTTAAGTTAAGTTAATCTCACCTTGACAGAGTCCGTGAGAACGAAGCCAGGGTCCATTAAAGAAACAGCAAAGTATAAGAGCACCGACAACACGATCAGGAGGAAGAACAGAACCGGCAGCAGCAGCTCTCCTCGCTCCTCACACTTACGCAAATCTGTAAACACACACAATAGAAATAAACAATAAGTCTAAACAAAAAATATATACTGAGTAGGGCTGTCAAAGTTAACGCAATAATAACAAGTTAACACTAATTCGTTTTAACACCAAGAATTTCTTAACCATTTCATACTAGCTTGTTGCTCCAAATTTACGCTAAATGTTGTCGAGGAAAAACTGTCATGTCCATTTTCAAAGGGTACCCTTGACCTCTGACCTCCAGATATGTGAATGTAAATGGGTTCTATGGGTACACACGCATCTCCCCTTTACAGACATGCCCACTTTACGATAATCACATGCAGTTTGGGGCAAGTCATATAATATTTTTCTTACATTTTTCAGACTTTTTGGGGAAATTTTTTTACATTTGTCAGACTTTTTTTGGGACATTTTTCTAACTTTTTTATTTATTTATTTTTTTACATTTTTCAGACTTTTTTATTTTTATTTTTACATTTTTCAGACTTTTTTTTTTTCGACATTATTAAAACTTTTTTTTTTACATTTTTTTTTACATTTATCAGACCCTTTTTGGGAAAATGTTTCGAACATTTTTTTTTTTACATTTTTTGGACAATGTTCAGACATTTTTTTTGACATTATTCAATTTTTTTTTTTTTTTTTTTACATTTTCTGACATTTTTCAGACTTTTATTTATTTATTTTGTTTTAAATTTTTTTTACACTTTTCAGACTTTTTTTTTTTTTTACATTTTTCAAATTTTTGGGAATTTTTTCAGACTTTGTTAGGACATTATTGCAGACTTTTTTTTTTTTTTACATTTTTCAGACTTTTTTTTTTTCGACATTATTCAAACTTTTTTTTTTACATTTTTCGAACATTTATCAGACCTTTTTTGGGGAAATTTTTCGAACTTTTTTTTTTTTTTTTTACATTTTTTGGACATTTTTCAGACTTTTTTTTTTTTGACATTATTCAATTTTTGGGGAAATTTTTCAGACTTTGTTAGGACATTATTGCAGACGTTTTTTTTTTTTTTACATTTTTCAACCTTTTTTTTTTTTTTTTTTTTACATTTGAGGGTTTCTGGACAATATCTGTCATTGTTTTGTGTTAATTTAATATAAATGCATTTCAAACCAAATGGTGCATAAATAATATCCAGGTCAGGTGGATATAAAGGAAGTATTTGGGATTTCAGGTCAATCCAAATAGAGCTAAATGTTTGTGGGTCAGTGAAGCTGCAGCTTCACAGGACGTCCTGGAACAAACTCTAATTATCTAATTACTCTGCTGTGTTATTGCTGCTGGAGCAGAGTGTGCTTCTTGTTTTAGGCCTCAGGGTTTTTTCAGATAAGTTGCCCCAGTTTACATGAACTCACCTGTGTTGTGCAGGAACAGAATGAGTGTTGTGACCCAGGTGAGCAGGGTGTGAGTGGCCCGAACCAGAAACCCGGTCCGAAACATGTTCTGCACCATTTTTAAATCATAAAGTATTTATCTTTCATTAGCATCGCTGCTAGCTAGCTAGCCTCGTTAGCAACAACATGGCTATTCTACGAAAATAACACAAATACATATACAATAATATATATTTTAAATATGTTAGAAAATAAATACGCTGTTTATAAAGTTATCAGGTAGCTAGTTACGTTAATAATTGCGTATTTAATATATATTTTCTCTGGCTGTATATTATCCATCCTGACATCGCCACTTCCGTGTTTTGGTACGGGAGCCTGCGAGGGACAAAATAGGCGAAATGAACCCTGTGTGAAAAAAAGGCGAACGAGTTATAATAATAGTAATCCTTATAAAACAACCACCATGGAAATAAATAAATACATAAATAAATATTAATATACAAATACATGACTCAATAATAAATAAATAAAATAGTAAAGAAAGAAATGTAGAAATAATCAAATAAATGTGCAGGTCAATTGAAAATAAATACATATGCACACAAATAAAACATTTTTTTTATTTATTTACTTGACAAATTACTACATAAACCAGTGGTGGAAGAAGTACTTCGATCTTTTACTTAAGTAATACTGCAATGTAGAAATACTCTGTTATAAGTAAAAGTCTTGCATTCACAATTTTACTTCAGTAAAAGTACAAAAGTATTAGCATCAAATTATACTTAAAGTACCAAAAGTAAAAGTAGTCATTAGGCAGAATGGCACATTTCAGAATAATATAAATTATTGTATTATAATTATTGATGCATTAATGTGTTCATCACTTTAATGTTGCAGATGGTAAAGGTGTAGCTAATTTTAATTACTTTGTATACTGCTGGGCAGCTTTTGAATTCACCCCAAAGGATCAGTAAAGTTTTATCTTAATTTATAATAATACATCATAATTTATTTATTGATTATATTTTATGTTATTAATGTGACTCTGCAGTAAAAAGTAAAATATTTCCCTCTGAGATGTAGCAGAGTAAGAAGTATAAAGTTGCATAAATTGGAATTACTCTAATTTGTACTTAAGTAAATGTACTTAGTTAGTTTCCACCACTGACGTCAACAAATGTTATATAACGACATCGTTTACTACTCTACTAATCCCATCCCGTTTAAGTATCTGATGTTTTCCGTTTGGCATTAATTCTACATATGATCTCCTCAATGTAAACATGTAATGAATTCTCAAGGTCGCAAAATAATTTGAATTTACTGAAATATTAAATGATATATCTTTACTGAATTGTTGGTTGTGTCAGTAATGCACAACTAAAACAAACCGTTAAATTGTACAAGTTTTTTTTGTAGTTAATTTAATTTATATCACACATATTCCATGTGATCCAGTATTATTGTGAAACAACTTGAGGTATAGTAGAAGCTTTGTAAATCCATTGCATAACTCCTTAATCCCTCTCTTCACTGTATATATGTGAAGCCATTAGTTACCGTTAAAGGATCAGTTCACTAAAGTTATGAGAAAAAAACATTTTGTTCATCCATCCATGCAGATAGTGACAATTGTGATAATAACAATTTATATCTACTTCATTCTGTACAAAAAGGAAGACATCAGAGACTCGTTATTACAAGAATTTGCATTTATTTGCATCAAAGTGGTCCATTAAAACAAGACTAAAACTCGTTCTTTAGAAAAGAATTACATCATTAATACCTGGATTGATATGACATTCATTCGGAGGCCCTTCCAGCATTGATTAAAGTGCAATATGTCGCTCATCTTTTCTCAAAGCCATTGTTTTTTTCCCCGAGTATAAATGTTGTGATTCAAACAATAACTTGCCCTTAAACCTGAGGTGAACATTAAGACATTTTTACCTTTAAAAAGAGGGCAAAACATCTACACACATTAACAGATGTAACCTGAAGCTGTTTGCACAAAACAAAGTTATTTTTTAGTTGCTCAAACATCAGCCACAGTTACTTAATGAGTACAAACTCTTGTTTTCAACATTTCACCAGACAACTACTGTACATTTAGTGTTTCATAGCCACATGTTAAGGCTGTTTCCTGGTGTTCGTTTCCCACCCTGAATAATACAATCACTGCATTTTATCAAATTGCACATTTGGCTCTTCAGACGGGAAAAATGCAGCATTGTACCTCCTCTCTCTATTACAATAAAAATAATAAATACAGAACGGGTGGAAATAAATACTCAGAAAATCCTGTCATCCATTCATTCATTCATTTGGGAGGGGGGGGAGAGAGATCAAACTCACATGTGCAAAATCCTCTCATCCAGGAACACAATCATTTCTTCCTATAGGCAGAACTGTTAAATAATAAAACTCCTCAAAGAGTTTATTAATGCTATATCTACCTTGTACTCTAGATGGGAGTTGTGTTCCGTAGAGTTGCGTAACACAAATGCTGGCGGTGCATCTTAAAACGGACCGACCGAAGCTTACAATGTCACACCAACATGAAAAAAAAACAAAACAAGTTTGCTCAGGCACCAAAATGGCAGGAAGAGCAAAAAACATTTGGTCCTCGATTTACAAATCACATCCCTCACGTGTCTCGTTTCAGCTCTCAACACAACCTCTTTAAAAATATATAAATAGCAGCAGTAGAAACTCCCGACAACCTGAGCTCACAGAGTCCATATCCCCATTTCTAACATTCACGGTCCTTTCTCGTCTTGAGTCAGCTGACATTCACAGAATGAGATCACTCCACGACCCCCCAGAGGGGCCCAAAGGGTCCCAGAGGGGCCCAAAGGGTCCCTGGGATTCCCTAGCATGAGCCCTGGGAGAGCGGGGGTTGGGAGGAAGGGAGGGACGGACGGGGGAAGGGTCACTTGTCACAGTCACGCTTTGAAGTGACAATGAGAGGTGGTGAGTTTCAGCGTGATTTCACTCCCAGCTGTGTCTTCATGTGCTCGTACACCACGTAACTAATGCTGACGGCGGGGATGACTTTGAGGAAGTTTGGTGCCAGGCCTCTGTAGAGCCCCGTCGGGCCCTCGGTCTGCAAGATCTGCCTGAACAGACCGGACATCGTCACCTTCTGGCTGCCCTCTATCGCAGCTGTAGAGAGAAGAAAAAAACAGGTTTCATTTAGATGTGAGAAATAATACAATGAGGAAATAAAAATGAGACCAGATTAGGAGCTTCCTTGTTTCTCTGGACTTAATCTAGCTTGCTGATCTCAGGTTTAGGTTATAGTAAATTGAATATTATAGGGTTTTGAACTGTTGGTTGGACTTAACAAGACGTGATGGTGTCACATTGCGCTCTAGGATTTTTTTTCCACTGTTTTCTGATGATTTATAAAGCAAACATTCGCTTAAAGAGATATATAATTGGACTATTAATCGCCCTAAATTAAATGTTCTACTTGTTAATTGCAATTTCTTTGTTAAATATAATTAGGTCAACATCGGCCAGTACAATAATTGAATCATGTCATCCACCTCTGGTATGAATGTCCCTCCCTTAACACAGAAACAGTTCCTTTAAGGAGCTTCTACTTCCTTAAGAAACTTTTTAACGCTCCATTCAAATGTACCACATTTCCCCCCCATAAAACTGTAGTATTATTAGTGCAGTATTTCAGGAGCAGAGGACTCACCTTGTGCTTGCATGCGGGTGCGGACCAGAGCCAGAGGATAGCTGGAGAGCATACCGCAGGTGCTAGACACGGTGCCGCAGGCCAGCAGGACGAGCACGCCGGGGTCGGAGCTGTTGGTGCTGTACTGCTGCAGGTAGTGATTCTTCAACGTCTGAAGGGGGAAAAGAACAAGATAAGACATTTTTTTCCTCAGTATTACGTCATTCGGTTTTTCAGATTCTGTTATGTAACTCAGTCGTGTGTTTGGTGCCGTTTGCATTAACACTTAATCACTGTGCAAAGTAAAACTGTAAATGTGGTGAGATTGCAGCTGAAAAGATTAGAAGTTGTGTCACAATAAGAAAAGGTTATATGTTGAGTTTATTAGCAGGCTGATAAAATGCAAACTGATACGATTAAAGCTAAAGAAAAGTAAAACTAGACCCTCAGAGGTTTTACAGGGTAACAGTGTGTGTCGTAGTGCTCACCTCGTACACTGCCAGGTCGATGCCTGCGTAGGGGATGATGCCCAGCATGTTGGGGACGTAACCTTTATAAAACGCTCCAAGTCCTTCTCTCCTGAAAATCTGTTTCGCACAGTCCGAGATGCCAGAGTACTGCCCCGTCATCCTCAGAGCAAGACGGGTTTTCAGGACCTGGGGACAGAAAATCAGTTTCATTTAACTCTCGAGAACTCTCATATAAAGATGTTTCCTTTAGTTAGATGTAATTAAGCTGATAATCACCTCCATGGGGTAGATCGTGCTCTGGGCGACCACTCCGGCCAGAGAACCTGCAACAAATCGCTCTACGATGCTCAGAGTCTCTTTTTCGTTGCCGATTAATTGTTTAATCTGGAGAAACCGATTGAGAATAGAGAAATTAATACACGAAGCGCCATAAAATTCTACATTTGAGTCACAGCAAGAGTCACTTGTCATACCTGCTCATACGCCATGAACTTGAGGGCCGACTCGGGGGCGATCTTGATGATGTTCACACCGTTGCCTCGCCACAATGACCTCATACCGCCCTCTTTGACCATCTGCATCATCCCGGTCATGATGCACATGTTGTTGGTTCGGGATCCATAAACCTGGAGAAGGAAGAAGTTGTCTATTAGACACAATCATCATACTATTTAGAGATCTGACTTTATTTTACTGGCTGGGGAAATAATGAAGATTGTAGTTTTGGTGACATTATGTGTGTTTAATTAATCGTTGGGAAATTAACCAAAGCTGCAATCAATTAGGGCTCAAAGTCGACAAGATTGTTTCAAAGTCGAGTCTCCGTGTGACCGCTGACGCACATCGAGGCCATTGACACAGATCCTGTCTATCTGCGCAGATTGACCTTCATCCCATTTATGACGGGGAAGCTTACGAGGCCGAGGGTGTGACGACCGCATACGTGCAGTCATTGGTCAGCGCAGTGGCCTGGCTTTGAGATTGAATCAGTACCTGGACTTTGCCCCCCCCCCCCCCTCCACTCTTACATACCATCTATTAAACATTAACTTGTTTACGGCCCTTAGGTAACTCCGTCTTGACCAATTTATTTCTGGTTTATTCCTGATTTGTTTCACCTGCGGTTACGAAAGAGGCTTAATGATGACCTCCAGGACAACCTCATTCACATTTTCTTATTCAAAATTTGATTTTTAAGTGCTTAAATCTCTTGATTCAACTTAATAATTGGGTCAGTTTTAGCATGATGTACTGTTCAGCCAAACGGCTGACAACTGGGTCAAATCTCCCACAAGGTCATGATAATTATCTTCTTTAAGATAAGAGTTTCCACAACTTCCTCCACTCCCTGTCCAGTTCACAAACTCAACCACACTTCAGTGCCAGTTTTCAGATCAAGAAAAAAACCCCAGACAGAGAGAGGTTTAACCCGTGATTTCGCCGTCTTACCTGCATCATGACTTTGAGTCGATCCAGGGGAGCCGTGCAGGTCCTTGAAACGGCTCCAGCTCCTCCACCTGCGACCAGGTGCCTCCACCACATCCCCGTCTGCTTCTCCTCTACGGTGAAGTCATCGGGCACCATCAGGTTCTCACCCACATCGAATATCTGCTTAGAAGAGAGACATGAATTATTATTAGGTATAGAAGAAAACTCCAATAACTTTTGGTGGAAGTTGAATTTGTAGGTCAGTGTCATGTGGACAACTAAGATATTTTAGTATAACTTCTACTTCTTGTTTTTATTCATTTTTTCATAACCACCACCAGTCATTTATTCTTAACCAAACATCCAGTAAAAATCTTCACAGTTGGCTCTGAAAACTGCAGCTCTGCATGAGCAACTGCACATCATCACACAACCTTTGCCCCAATAACAGTAAAACCCTGTGACGGTCATTGAGCACCGGGTTTGCTTTCACAGACACCGCAGGTGGAGGTCAAGATTTAACTGATTTCAGTTGATAATCGTGGACACACTGTACTGCTTTGAAATCTGAGTCACAATGTTAATGAGGCTCCACAGGCAAAAGGACAAAGTCCACAAGGAGACAAAATGAAAGTGGACATGGATCAGTCTAAATCTGTAGCTTTGGATCTCTGGTCCCCTATAACACAAGTCTCAATTTAAAAAATTTAGGAAAAAAAATAAACTTTACAGGTGGAAATTCATAATTAATTATCACAAAAAGGGCAAAATAAGTTTGTCTCACTGAGTTGAATGACAATCTTCCTTCTAAATAATATTTTCCAGTTTATTTTAAATCTCATTCAGGGAATTTTATTTTTGATTCTTCACCGTAACATAATATTATTGAGCCTATTTATGGCCCCGCTCTAATCAGAGGGCATCAACAAGCCTCCTCATCGTAAATAGCTGGAGGTTCAGTGTCACTCGGGGACTCTGGGATTGTAGATGTGTAAATTTAAGTTAACTAGTTCTATCTTTTTGCTGCTATTACTGTTTTTATTCTCATATCAACAAGAGAAACCTGCGAAATTTCATTGTACTGGAGTATAATGATCATTCTGATAAACCGGTCCGGATTGAACCTGTGGTCACATTAAACATCTGCTTTTGTGCAAACTGAAATGACCCCAGCAGCTCATGTTTCATCAGTAATTTGTCTGCGTTCTGCTTGACCTCGCAGGAGGGGTAACGCCAGCTGTATTCTTAGCCCGGTCAGTGTCTCCTCTGTCCAAACTCGAGGCTGCTGGACTCATTAGACAGAACAGCCTTGAAATGAACACCCAAGATCACACGGTCCTCCTGCAGGAGTGGTGCTGTATTACTTCACTCTCTCCCTGCTCCTGACTGACCGCTGCTCTCTTTTACATAGCAGCTAGACAAATCCTTCCAACCTAATCCTCCCGGAATGGGACCAATTCCTGTCATAGCTTAATAGGGGCTTAATTGCTGACGCACGACTTGTGCTGATAGATCCTTACAGGGAATTTGCTCTTTGATCGACCTGTTTTTTTCCCAGACAGGGGGAAGGTGTAACACCCTCTGTACTTTGATTAGTTCCAGCTTGAGTGATCCCAATATCAGATACCGTTATCAGTTCTAAGAATGGGTGAAAATAGGACTTCTGAAAAGTTATGCAACACTAACTTATCATTTTCTAGTGATTCAATTCGTCAAATGAAGTCAGACTAATGATTCAGATCTTCCCTGTTTGGTTTCTGGTGGTGAAAGAGCACCATTGTTACAGCTCAGCTGTCTCTACATCTGTTCCCTTTTGGGCAGAAGTTGTGGTTTCAGTGCTGAACTAACCGTGGAGTGCTTCCAGTAGAGGATGATCTCAGGGATGTTTTCTGTCTTCTCCATCATGGGGAATTTGCTCCAGTCTTTACTGCTGATAGTTATCATTCCATTCTTATCCATGCTTTAAAAGAAAAGACAAACAAAAGTAAGATATTGAAACCCTTGATCAAACAATCCAAGATTGCAGTGGATGAAACGGTAAATGAAATTACCTCTTAAGGGCTTTCTCCGCATGCTGCGGGGAAATATGCACACCGAGGTCCTGAAGAGACTGCATGAACTCCTGAGGATCGACGTGGCCTTAAAAGGAAACAAAGACAAGTTGTAAGAAAAAGTATCTTTTAGTTCACTGTAGGTGAACTAAAGTGAAAAATTAAACCAAGCGAGCACTGCAACAAAATCTCAAGCTGCATACCTGCATTCTTCCTGTTGAGGCTTTTCACCACGAGCTTCAGGTCTTTCTCATAATCTTGCAGATAGTGAACAAACTCTTCAAAGTCCAGCTGTCCAGCTGAGATATTTTCTTCCCTTTTTAATGTTTTCTGAAAGCAAAAAAAGTATATACAGGCTATGAGACATTGTACTCAGTTATAAGTCAGATAATGAAGGTTACTGGGGGGCTACGATTTAAATTTAATTGACGCAAAGATGCAAACTAAGTGTGGAAGTACAGTTTTCACATAGTTTCAGCGAGAAACCACGGCAGCATGTGTCATCTTGCTGTGGTATGCAGAAAGGTCATCTGTGCCAGTTCAATTATGTTAATGTGTTGGCACGACTCGTAATTTCACTGTCACTTGTGGAACAGGTACAGCAAGTTCTGAAATGTACTCTATGTCTGACTGCCAATCTTTAAAGGTGTCCTGGCTTGTGTTTCATTACCCCGCCGGACAGCATCATGACCCATTTGCTAAGCCGAAACGCTCTTGGCGTTCTTGAATGACCGAGATGACGTCCATTCATCCAGGACCAGGGACGGGAATAATTGGGTAGTATCAACCTGGTCTATCTTTGACCTTAACTGCAGGACGACCCGTCAACTGTCTTAATCCAGTATAAGCTCAAACCTCGTGATCTAAAACAAGATGAGGACACGGACAGTCGTCAGGCTAGCTGGCCAGTGCTGATACCTGACCCCGCTGTGCAGGCACATGACTGTCACACTGTAATGATACTCTGCAGGTCATTCTGCTCTCCCCCTGCAGCTCACATTAAAACTACCTGCATAAATGTGACTTATGGCCAAGTCAACGTCAAAATGTTACTGCTTTGCTATTCCTGTGCTGGGGACCGTGTCTGTGTGCTTGTATTGCCCTTTTCATGTGTAGGCAGCTGACTTTACTGGAGGCATAAGATACTAACTGGAGTTGCCAAACAAAAATAAATAATGTTTACTGAATATTCCTGCATCATGAACAGAAATGTGAACCTCAGCTGACTCTTGAGTGCCAGAACTGAAATTTCTAACAGGTCAGCAATAGGTCAGTGTCCAATTGATTGCAGATGGAGCACTAGTCACAATCCAGAGCAACCTTTCTGCACAAAAATCAAGGTTCAATTTACAGGTTTTCTAGTTTCATGTGCAAGTAACACGTCTTTATTAATACCAAGAGGAGAAATGTGCATGTTACAGCAGAACAGGGAACAGGCATAACT
Source organism: Sebastolobus alascanus (assembly GCA_916701645.2). Taxonomy (NCBI): domain Eukaryota; kingdom Metazoa; phylum Chordata; class Actinopteri; order Perciformes; family Sebastidae; genus Sebastolobus; species Sebastolobus alascanus. The sequence goes on from CAKAOJ020000290.1 coordinate 267,378, forward strand.
ACTTAAAATGAAGAAATACCAACACCTCTTCCACACACTCTCATTGGATCAAAGATAATATGCAATATCAAGATTACAAAAAAAATGTACTGACACCAATTCAGTGGTGCAGGTCTGGTGGGAACATGATTAGATGAGGCCACAAATGCATAATTTGTGCATTTTGGTAAATATACTGTCTAGTTGTGCAATGCTTGAGGCGTTCCAGTCATTCACAAGTTTATAAAATAAATATTAAATAGTACTAGTTTGTGCATCAGAATCAGAAACTCGTTTATTGCCAGGTGTATCAGGTTTACACGAGGAATTTGCTTTAGTGGGTTGGTGCAAATAAGCAGTAAAAAAAATAACAGTAGGATAATTAAAGTGTTAGAATAAAATAAGAATAAAAAAATTGAAATCTACCAATATACAATATAAGATATACACAAGAATTAAACATAGTTTAAAAATATAAACATTTGCATTTGTGCCATTTTGCAATTTCAGTTTAAAAAAAAAAGAAGTAATTTATCAATATTAAATAATACATATAATTGCTCATGGCAGCAGACTACTGACTTCAACTACTTTCCAAATTCACTAGAATAGCATAGCATACATTCATTTTTAGGGTGGATTTTTCTCTGAATGAATGAGAGAGTCTGAAGCCCGCGCTCCAGTTAAGTTGAGTTTTTAACATTCATAGCAATTACATTGGATAGACGACAATTAATTACCTTTTAAAAGAAACTAAGGTTAACAGTGTATAATAGTTACAGCAAAGTGTTTCACCAAAAACGGTATAAATGCTCTCAAAGCGACTTTTTCTGAGCTGCGGCCTAGTCGTAAGGCTTTGCATAGCATAGCATACATTCCTTTTTATGGTGGATTTCTGAATGAAGGCCTAGTCGTAAGGCTTTTCACAAACCCGTGCTAATCTCTCCGTAGCCCAGGAAAGAAAGGACTTAGAGACGGTCAAAGTAACGAGATTTAAAGAAGAAGGTGACTGTTGACATATGAAGCAATAAAAAGTGTTTTCCCGCTCACCTTTCTCCATCTTTGGTAGGTTTTAAACTCCCGGTTCGGCAGGAACACGCTCAGTTTGTTAAACAGAGACTTCAGCTCTGACGGAAGTCCGTTAGATTCAAAACACTCCACTTCAACCGGGTCCGAGTTGGACACCGGGACGTAAAGGCACAAGCCGAGCATGTTGGGCTCCGGTAAACTTAAAAAGAAACTACAATAAATAAATAAATAGCTCACAGAGTGGGTGTCTATCCGCCACGGGGTGAAACTGAAATGCCGGTAAAGGAGAAAACGCCGGCTTCTAAAGAATGTCGTGAAGGCCACGCCCCTTCCCGGAATATCTCTACGTCGTTGGCTGTCCCACCTCCTACGTCATTTTACTACTGACCAATCGCTGAGGCCGCCCATTGATGGGCTTGGCTTGGTCCCTCCTTCTTCTTGCGCAAGGAATAGAGAAAGGGTCAACCAATCCCGTCCCTTCTTGTATGCAGCAAAATGTGGAAAAATTGGCCAATCCCGTGCTTTCTTTCATTCGAACTGTGGCAAAAGTGGACACGAGGGCTGCTTGGCGGTACGAGAGCCATGATCTCTGATAAAAAAATAATAAAAATAAAAATAAAAAAATATAATTATTGTATACGTATAAACATATAAAATATAAACAAATATAAATAAAATATAAAAGATATGTAATTATTTTATACTTATATACATATAAAATATAAACAAATATAACTAAAAATATATATAAATAATAATGATGGACTTTATTTCATTCTGTCATAAAACAACTTAAAAAATGTAATTATTACATACATAAATACATATAAAATATAAACAAACATAAATAAAACAGTAAAACATCATGGTAAAGAGCGGTAATTTGTTGTTTGTGTTCAACCATAACTATTCAAGTCTAATGTATACTAGTAATGAAACAGCACAAGACAAAGTGAATTTAATTTTTCTTGAAATTTGTGCATATCTACATTGTGTTAGATCCTGTTTGGGATCCTGGTTGGGCCACTATTGATCCTGCCTCAGGACAGACAGGGCCACAAAATAAGCTAATCATGCAGGGCCTGCCTTCAGTAGTGCAAGTTTGCAAAAGAATTAGCAATTTATTAAATTACCATCCACCAATTGACACACAGCAAACCTGGGCCGTTGGTTATCCAGTCTTGCCTTTAGGAGGAAATTGCCTCCATATAATCAAACAGAAATTCAAAATGTATTTGTGTTTTTTGCATGAAACATTACGTTTTTAACCTTAAATAGAGTCAGAAAAATGTTATACTTTATACTCTATTAAGGAATTTCAACTTTATTATTATCCCAAAGGAAATTTTGTTTACAGTCAGGTATTAAACCCAAGATAACAAACAGATGACAACCAAAATTAATCATGAATGCTTTATGCAGGTTTCAGTTCAGTCTTCATCGTAACAGACACACCAAAACAGACTTACTCTTCAATAAAATAGAATAAAACAATAAGTAAACCCATGTAAAATTGATTTTGATTTTGAACACCACACTCCATTTGTTCCCGCACTTTATTTCTGATAGTTTAGTCTCACTTTAACACCTTCTGCATGTCATGTTTTACCTTATAGGTCTTTTTCAATGACTCTGCAACACACTTCATCAGTCTTGCACTCTGTTTTGTTTCCTTGTATGTTGCTGCAGATACTTTTACATAATATTATCTGGCCCCTGACTGTGCACAAGCTGGATCTGAGCCTGTTCTCTCTATAAAAAACACCCTGAGACGTCAGACTGGAGGGATGAACGGCTGTGGAAATAAACTGGGACGAGGAGGAGCGCCAAAAGCCAAAAAAGGTGCTGAAGGAACGCCAGGAGCTAATGACTGAAGCCCCGAGTCTGTCAGCTGATCCTGTCTGGGTTTACAATCAACACGGCGTATCAGTCAGAACAGGTTTTGTGACTTCTTGGTATTGATGGAGATTCATTCAACTTATTTGTTCAGCTGTTTTCTTTGTTTTCTCTGAGCTCCTTCATTCCAATGAAGAGAAATCTTCATGCTGCAGCGTTAAATGATATTTTAGACAATATTGTACTTTGGCCCTTTCCTGTCTCAACTTGACAATCTTGTTTTCCCAATTTGGTGTTGAAGAACTCGACTGGCCTGCACAGAGCCCCGACCTCAACTACATCCAAACACACAAAGCTGTTGTAATCTTTGCTTTTAAAAATGTGGATAGTTTGACCTCTTTCAGCCTCAAAAAGTTATTTAAATTAAGCCATTTGAGAAGTTTAGAGGTGAAACGTCTCTAATGACACCTGACATTAAGGGGGCTGAACTATACTGTTAAAAAGACTGGGGACAACTGGTTCAGTCTATAACGATGTGTTGTATTTAATAACCTCATCATAAGTTTTGTAATGTAATATCGTAATATGAGAAGTAACTATAGCTGCCAAATAAATGTAGTAGAGTAAAAGGAGCAATATTTGCAGTGGTGGAATGTAACTAAGTACTCAAGTACAGTAAGTTTTCTGTTTATTTTTCTTCTCTTACGAAAACTGCCGTATAGAGCGTATGCTCTTAGTTTGTGAAGTTAGTCTTTGACAATGAATTATGAACGAGTCTTCTTGATATTTGCATAACCGATGGCTGTTTATGGGATGCATTGTTGTCACATACTTTGCTAAACTATGTTTCAGTTTTTTATTATGTTTTACTATGTCTAAAATTATTGATAGATACATACAAATCATGTATATACTGTTATTATTTCCTGTAATATGCTGCCTGGAGAATGACACTTTTCAAGCCCCTGAAGGGTTTTTAGGTAATTCTTCTTCACATCCTCTTGCAAATTATATATCTTTTTAAATTTGTATATGTGTAAGTAAACAAACAAGTACTGCACTTAAGTGCAACTTTGAGTTGGTATTTCCATTTCATGCTACTTTATACTACAGTAAATTTCAGAGAGAAATATTGTGTTTTTTACTCCGCTGCATTTATTTGACACTTATACTTACTTTTTACATTTTAAAAACAGATGATGAACTTATATGATATTTACTGCAGCACTACTAATCTACCCAGAAGTACACAAACTATTTAAAATTGGCTCCACGTTGACAAACTACATCATTAAAATGCTCTTCATTAAAAAATAATAATATAATATTCTTTGAAAGGAGTACTTGTGCCCAATGAGTACTTTTTCTTTTGATACTTTAAGTACATTTGGTGATAATACTTCTGTACTTTTACATAAGTAACATTTTTAATTCAGGACTTTTACTTGTAACAGAATATTTTTAGACTGTGGTATTTCTACTTTTACTTAAATAAATGATCTGAGTACTTCTTCCACCACTGAATATTTGCCTCTGAAGTATAGTGGAGTATAATTATAAAGTATCTGAAAAGGAGAATACTTAAATGGTGCCTCAAACTTGTACGTAAGTGCAGTACTTGTATTTATTGTATTTAGTGGTCTTGTGTGTATTTAACCGTATTTTCAAAGGTCTATAGAAATGTTTACATTGATTCCAGCAGGTTGCAGACGCAGCAGTTTATTAACAGAGCAGTTAAAGTCCAGAGTGAATGAAAACATGTTGGTGATGCTGCTGTTGTTTAATCATCTGCGTCACTCAGCTGAAGGTAAACGATAACTACTGCGACAGAGAAACGTCTGTCTGCAGCACTTTAACCTACAAGCTCAGACAAACAGTCCACATCTGCAGCGATTATTCAGGTGAGAGGTGAGCAGTCGCATCAATAACGTCAGAGTGGGATCTGTTATTGTCCTCAGGAAAAGGTACAGTTTCACAGTTGGATTATGGTGTTTTTATGGTTGTTACTGGGCTGTTGTTGTTGGGACAGACAGTTAACAGGATGTTCTTCATCACCAAAGGTTCACTTGGTCTTTGAATCACAACATTTACAACCTCAGTCCAAAGAAAGAGGGAGTATATTGTCCTTTATAAATATACAGAAGCATGTCAACCAATCAAGTTAGTTTAAAACAGGGACATATAGGATAGACATGGACGGATTACTGAACGGGCCTACTGGGCTCAGAACCGGGAGGCCCAACAGGTTAGAGGGCCCCGGGCCTGAGCCTGTGTTTGAAGTTACTGCTAACATTTCTTGTTTGGGAAGTCACTAAGACACCAAATGACCACAAAGACACACAAAACGTCTACAAAGAGACGCAAAACAACCAAAAAGAGAAGCAAAACTACCACAGACACGCAAAATGACCAAAAACGAGACACAAAACAACCAAAAAGAGACAGAATACGACCACAAAGAGACAGAAAACGACTACAAAGAGACGCAAAACAACTACACAAAAAACACAAAAGGACTACAAAGAGCTGCAAAACTACCACCGAGACACAAAATGTTTATTTAGACAAAGCTCTTGTACTGTGGCTTGAGTAATTTTGATATTTTTAGGAAACAATCAGAATCCCATCAGTACTAGTATCTGAAAATGTTAAGGGGTACCAGCCATAGTTGCAACAGCTGTGAAGTCACAGAAAATACAATAAAAATCCACCAACAAATAAAGTAAAACAGTTGAAACTGGAGCAGAAACTGAGCTAATACTTTTACAATATTCATATGTGCTGAATATGTCCCACTTTTCCTTATAGACCTATTTTTGTTTTATTTTGCTCATAATGTTCCTGTTATAAAAATGTCCTTTTTTATCTGTACTTTTACTCTATTATTACTAGAATATAATATAATAGAATCAATCTTTGTTGTCATTGTGCTTAGAACAATTGTCTATTTGACAAATACATCTTTGAATCGTGTAACACAACATATCATATCACTATTTGTACAACAAGGTGCTGTATTGAAGTTAATATAGAAGCTTTGGATAAATAGATCCACTCTGCCTCTCCTTCAGTACTCTGCTGCTCTCTGCTGGCTCAACATTCAACAATCTACGACTTAAATACTTTATTTCCTCGTGTGGAAATAAACATTTTTTCGTCGGATATCATATAAATATGAGTTTAAAAATATTACAAAGATAATACTACAAAAATATGTTGTGGTGATATAATGGAGGAAATACCTGAATCTATGAATAATAATAATAATAATAATAATTATAATAATAATAATAATAATGATAATAATAATAATAATTTCACTCTACTAAAGATATTATTATTGTCAGATTATTATTATTTTTTGTTGTTGTTTATTTTACTTTGATTCATTGGTGATTCAAAGCCCCCTCATTTGCATAATGAGTCACAAATGCATAAAGAAATGTGTAAAGAATAAAGAACACAGAAATAAATAAGTTTGGGGAAATAAATAAGGGGTGAAATGCAAAGGGATAAATATAAAATAAATAAAAAAAATAAGTGCAAAAATAAATGAATAAATAGAAAATAAATGCAAAAATAAATAAATAAATTAAAAATAATAAGAAAATAAATAGATAAATATATAAAGGAATTTATACAAAGATAAATAAATAAAGAAGCAAATTGAAGCAGAAATATCAATTCATTTCACATTTTAACAATTAATTAATGTCTACATTTTTTTTTTATATTTTTTTTGCTACATTTATTTATTTATCATTATTTATATTTATATTTATCAAGTCATGTATTTATTTATTTATTTATTCATTTAATTTTTATTTTGGCAGATTCCGTCCTCCATAGCCACAAAGCAGCTTGATTGTTAGTTATTTCTGAAATAAAAGAGCAACCATCTTAAATAATAATCAAAAGTCACCACATTAACCGAGTATGAAAGTCAGAGTTTTCGTATTTTATATTCTATTATAAAAAGCTATACCTCGTTAAATATCAGTTTGTGTGTTTTTTGTCCTGGGAAGTTAGAATTTACAAGGAGTCCCTGAAGGCAACATAGTTGAACTGTCAGACTGTCGCCACACGGTGTCGCTGTTACATCACTGAGGCTGCAGTATGATCATCAGTATGACTGGCAGTGAGTGGAGCTCCAGAGAGCTGAGTCAAGTTAACGAGGGTGAGCTAGCAAGAGACCGGATAATAGTTGATTTACCTTCTAAAATAAAATCCACAAATGTGTATACTTACACTTTAGAAATAATAAATCATTGTTTTAAATTTAAATGAAATTAAAATGTTTAAATTAATTCTACAGTACAACTCTAGATGTACTGAATATTTTTGTAAAAATTTGTAGACTATGGTTATGGTTTTATAAAGTTCCTCCTCTGAAGTACATATTTTTAGGAGTTTTAATAAATTACACTTTACTATGATTACTTAAAATCATAATATGGTGAATAGTTAATAGTTAAGGTTAATAATCTTAATTATCGCAAAGTTAAATTTCAGTGATATCTTTTACTAATTTCATTGATTGTACATATTTATAAAAGAAATTATAAAAATTAACATATATAAAATATACAATAATATATAAAATTTCACTACAACTATACTTGCTCTATATGTTTAATCAGCACGATTTAAATATTCTAAATATTATATATTTAAAAATTTCACACACATTATGTACACTATTTAAATGATGTATTTATTGACTGTTTTATGGTGTTTTTGTAAATCCCTTTTTAATTTGAACTATTGATTGATGGATTAATATTTCATTTGTAAATAATTTTTATAATTCTTTTTATTGCCCATTAAAGTGTCAAATAATAATTACTTTGTAATTTTGTCCATTTATTCATAGATTAATAAATTTATTTGTAAACAAATTTATTAATGCATATTTTTTATTGTACAATTAGTTATTAATCAATTAAACGCTTTATTACTATTTCCGGGACTCTTGTGGTCTTCCAGTACACATCTTTACCCAGTATTTACCAGTATTATATTATTGGATTATAATAATTGAAAGATTAATATTCGTAGTTGGTAAAGGTGGGGCTAATTTAATTACTTTATATACTACTGTGTAGCTTAATCTATACTAATTTATCATACTTTATTTGTTAAATTAAATGTATCGAATGATTGTAGTGTAGTAAAAAGTACAATATTTCTATAATAAATAAATAAATAATAAATAATAAATAAATAAATAAAAAATAAATAAATAAATAAATAAAAAATAAATAAAAAAATAAATAAATAAATTAATTAATAAATTAATAAATTAATAAATTAATAAATGAAAAATAAAAAATAAAAAATGAATAAATAAAAAAATAAAAAAATAAATAAAAATAAATTAATTAATAAATTAATTAATAAATTAATAAATTAATAAATAATAAATAAATAAATAAATAAATAAATAAATAAATAAATAAATAAATATTTACAAACAAATATAATATTTTTATGTGTATAGTACCATAAAATGGAATTACTCAAGTAATGTACAAAAACCTGAAAATTATACTTAATTTACTTATTTTCCACCACTAACTATTTACCTTTTATTCTGAAAAGTGTAAACCGGAAGTCACATGCCGTGCTCTCAGCTGGCTTGACGCTACAGTCTGGCTGTAAGTTCCTCCTCTCTCTGTCTCTGTGTCATTGTATGTTGAAGAAGCGGAGCTCGCATGAAAACACAGACTGGAAAACATCAACAGCTGTTAGCAGCGACATTTCATTCAGCTTTAGCTTCGTTTTTAATACCTTTAGTGAGGTTTAGTGGTGTTTTATGCGAGTGGAGACACTGAAACATGGCGTTCTTCGTGAAAAAGAAGAAATTCAAGTTCCAGACGCAGCTGACTCTGGAGGAGCTGAGCGCTGTTCCCTTCGTTAACGGAGTGCTGTTCTGCAAGATCAGGCTGCAGGACGGAGACTTTCACGCGACTTCTTCCAGGTAAAAACACCTGAAATCATCCTTAAACATCACCTCATTCATGCAAAACTCATTTAAGATGCTTTTGGTACAATTTAATATCATTTGCAAACGATTTTTCCTCTATTACAGTCAATTTAATACACTTACATGAGCTTAAAGTGCATTTTTTTGTGAATTTATTGATATTTGTTATGCATTATGGTGTTTCTATAATATTCTACATGGTTCCTAAACTTGTTTGTGGTGTTTTTGTTATGCCAAATATAGTGACTTTTGCAGGATTTCTTATGTTTTAGGTGGTTGGTTTGGGTTTGTTTCTCTCCCAATTGGTATCCTATAAGACTAAATGCTTTGCTGTTTGCTGTTTCCACACAAAAAACATACTTAAACATCACATCATTCATGCAAAACCTCTTTAAGAGGCATTTTAAAACTATTTTGGTAGGATTTAATATAATTTAGAAATGATTTCCCTTTGTCAAAGTCACTTTAATATACTTACAGGAGCTTAAAGTGCATTTATGGAGCTATATAGTGAATTAATTGACATTTATTGTACTTTATGGTGTTTGTTTAATATTCTATATGGTTCATAAACTTGTTTGTGGTGTGTTTATGATGGTAAATATAGTGATTTTGCAGTCACCATACAGGATTTCTTATGTTTTAGGTGGTTGGTTTGGGTTTGTTTCTTTCCCCTTTAGTATCATAAAATAGTAAATGCTTTGGAAAACATCCTTAACATCACTTCATTAATGCAAAACTTCTCTAAGAGGCATTTTAAAAGTATTTTGGTACAATTTAATCTAATTTAGAAATGTTTTTCCTCTGTCAAAGTCACTTTAATACTCTCACAGGAGCTTAAAGTGCATTTATGGAGCTATATAGTGAATTTATTGACATTTGTTATTCTTCTATATGGTTCCTAAACTAGTTTGTGGTGTGTTTATTAAGGTAAATATAGTGATTTTGCAGTGATCATATAGGATTTCTTATATTTTAGGTGGTTTGTTTGGGTTTTTTTTTTCCCCCTCTTTAGTATCATAAAATAATAACTTCTTTGCTGTTGCATCTTTGTAAAATATCCCATAAAATCATTGTTATTGGTTTGTTGCACTGCAGTATTTCAGTTGTACATTGCACCAGTTTTTTTGCAGCTCAGCTCAGGCCGGTTAATGAAAGACTCCAAGGTTTTCTCCGAGTCACATTTAAACGCAGGGTGTTGCCATGTTAAGTGGCCTCTCTGTGTATCTGCACTGGCACCTCAACTGGACTACCAGACTAAACACATATCAAAACCTCTAAACCAGTTCACACTGGTCAAGTTATCCTGTCTACTAGCTTTAAACCGCTCTAAAATAACTTAACCTGTAACAGCAGGATCTGGTTTTCCTCATCCACCTCACATAACTCCAGTTTCTCCCCCTGGACTCCGATAACAACTTTCATCTCTTTCCTTGTCTTTGATTCACTAGATGAGATTATTTGGCCTTGAACTTCTCCTCAGATGTCTGTTCCGGTGTTTTTTATACACTTGTTTAAGGGTAAAGACGGGACACGGCGAGTGTCTGGAGACGGTTTGACCTTTCGTGACCTCATTATGCCGCCGGGTTGAGACATGACCTCAAAACCTGTTACACAATTTCCCAGATGTTACGGACAGTGTGTGTCACAAGTTAATGTGTCATGTTTCCAAAGTAGAACAGATGTTTCTGTTTCCCTGAGAGGTGTGTATACGTGTTAAAGAGGCCTCACTGTGTCCTACATGAGCTAAATACGTTTGTCTTTTACTCTGGTTGTTTACGCTCCTTCTTTTCAAACCCAGCCTGAAGCACAAAGACTGCTCTCACTGTTCTCTCTTACATAGTCTGACCTACTAACACAGCAAATCACATGAAAACACCCTCAAACATCACTGACTACATGCAACACTTCTTTAAGAGGCATTTTAAAGTCTTTTGGTACAATTTCAAAGTCACTTTAATGCACTTTACAGGAGTTTAAAGTGCATCTATGGAGCTATATAGTGAATTAATTTTGTAAATCACAGTGTTTATAATATCGTGGTGTGTTTGTTGTGCTAAATATAGTGATTTTGCAGTGATTTCTTATGTTTTAGGTGGTTGCTTTGGGTTCTCAGAGACTGCTCTGACCTACTAACACCGCAAATCACACGGAAACACCCTTAAACATCACTGACTACATGCAACACTTCTTTAAGAGGCATTTTAAAGTCTTTCGGTACAATTTAATACATTTATCCTCTATCAAAGTCACTTTAATAATACACTCAAAGGAGCTTAAAGTGCATCTTTTGAGCTATATAGTGAATTTATTGACTTTTTTATACTTCACAGGGTTTATAATAGTCTATATGGTTGTTTGTGGTGTGTTTGTTGTGCTAAATATAGTGATTTTTGCAGTGATTTCTTATGTTTTAGGTGGTTGGTTTGGAGTCTCAGAGACTGCTTTGCTGCTCTGTGTTACAGAGTCTGATCCACTAAACTAACCTCAACTTGTTAAGCAACGTGAGGTGTTATACATTGTCAGCCAGCTAAGTGTTTTATTGGCAGAGAGTCTCTGAACTGCTGCTCACCCATATAGAGGACCTGATTTTCCAGGTCTGGCGTCTGATCTGTTTAGTAAAAGATGCTCCACATTCAGGACTCCAGTTGTCTCAGGGTTTGTGGTGTAAAACAGGAGGGAAAACCCCCTTTTTTCTTCCTTTTATCGAGACTTTTCCACACCTTGTTTGTGCCCCGTGTTCAAACAGGCCTGTTAAAACTTCAAATCCCTCGAGATGAGTGATGCGTATGTGGGAGAATGTTTTCACTCCGTGAAAGCAGATCATCCTCTTTGTATGCGCTCGACCTCCCTGTTGTCACGTATCCCGGTGCACAGTGTGTGTGTGTGTGTGTGTGTGTTTGTCTTGAAAAGGGAAAAGTAAACACTTTGATCATCTTGATCAGGTTTCTTGTCAGCGGATGTTTCCGTTTTCTTACCTTTCATCAGAGAGGAAAGAGCAGATTGAGAGTTTTTAGTCTCATAAACACAGATAATCTCACCGGTTGAGTCAAAGAGCTGCAGCTTTTGATGAACTCATGTTTACACATGTACATACACATGCTAATGTTAGCTTTTAGCTCAAGTGCAGCCTCACAGAGCTGCTAACATGACTCTCAGTCTTGTTTAATCTTTGCTCTCCTCTTCATGTTAAACTGGAAGACACAAACAACAGACCACACACACACACAACCAGTAATTCCAAGAAATGCTTGTATGTATATCTGCTTGTATAACATGCAAAATCACATGTTCAGTTTAACTGCATGGCACAAAAGTCTGATTCTTTTGTGGAACGTTTTGTTAACTGTTATCCTGCATTAGTTTATTAGTTTCCTCTTTGACATTACAAACAAAAACATTGTGTTTCTGATGTTCAGCTCACGATCCAGTGAGATTATTTCTCTTCTTGCCTCATAAACATGTTTGTTTGTCAAACTAAAACTCCAATTTGCTGAGAAACAACACACTAACAGCTCCCGTCCTCAGCAGCGAGGCCTGCGTTGAGGTCATCCTCCTCTGTGGACGTTATATAACAGCTCACATTCCCCCCCTCCCATCTCAGTTATCATCTCAGTGACTGAAAACAAGGCTCTCTCAGAGGACGAGGCGACGGCGCGGGGAAGCTCCCTCCGCGGCCGCGGACAGAGATTAGCGTTATGTCACAGATCTGACAAACCCGGTCTTTGTACGAGGGGCCTCGCCTTGTTGTGGGGGGGGAATTAACGGCGAGCTTATCCAGCGGACCGAGCTGCGCCACATGAAAACCCTCCCAGAGTCCCTGGCTGGAAGCACAGAGGATCACATGATGTGACCGATATCTGCCATCAGTCATCAGCTTCAGCTGCTGCACTAAATCAGATTCATGTGTTTCCTCATCAGTTTTGTCACCCTGATTTATTCTTAAACCCGTTCCTACAGAGCATTGATCGAACACGTCCTCAAGAATTAACCACCAGATGCACTAAAGCACAGTGGAGACGTTATGCACTCATATACATCCCACAAAATCAATGTATATTTAATCCACGTAATCGTGAACCAGGAAGTATAAAGAGCAGCAAAAGTTGAAAACTTTCAAGCTTAATGTCCCACGATGATTTAAATATTGTTTCAGGTGTTTTTCCACCTTGGTAAGAATAAAACTACAGGGAGAATATCTCAATGTTTGTCATGTTTTGGCATCTAAACTTACACAAAATAAAGTTTCGGTACAACAAATCGGCGACTGATATCCAGTCTGGAGAAAAGTAGAAGAACCCGATTAATACGCAGTTGTCTCGTTTTAGATGATTTAATGAAGAGACAGAAGACCTTTTGTGTTTCGTCCAAGTTGTGGTTTTACAGTTTTAGTGATATTACATAAAACGGGACGGTGCATTTTTGACAATTGGACACGGTGAACACAAAGAGTTACATAAATACCCTTCGTGCATGTTCAGTTTTCTTCTCAGAACTTTATAAAGTTTAACAGTTTTAACCCAAATCTTGAGTTCGATATGTTCTTATAACAAGGTGAGCTTGTATTTTTCCAGTTCTTTAGTATAACACTACATCCAGCCTGCTTTACAGTGGATGCAGCCAACGTTCTTTCCCCCTTTAGAAACCATATGGTCTCCATCCTGATTTTGGCAGGAAGACATTTTCAGTGGTGCACGAGTTCAAGTTTTATCTCGTTTTTCGTTTGACATTTAAAGTTTACATTTTCGACATTTAGCCCATGTCTCTTCCAGAGCAACGCTGCATGAAGCCAACTGTAAACAGAGTGAGAACACAACCACAACAACCTGATTCTGGGTGCGATGAGACATTGGACATGGAAATAGGAGCTGAGGGGAGAAGTTAGGGAGGATTTTTGTATTTTAAAGGTCAAGAAAAAGCAGGAATGTTGGAGCGGTTAGAGGTTAAAGACACCTGAGAGGACGGTGTGATGGAGTACAGAGAGCGTTCAGGTGAAGAAGAAGAAGAAGAAGTAAAGTCTTTGAGCTTTGAGAGGCTGCAGCGAGTGTTTCTGATGTGGCAACGTGGACAGATTGGGTTCATTTCCTGTTCAGACACTGATTTAACCTCAGCAGTGCAGGAACACACGCACCATGTTCAGTAAGAGGCTTTAACCACACACTGCTCTCACACATATACAGATACATAGAGTCATGGAGTGTTACAGGGTCAAATGAGGGTTTCATTACCAAAAGGTTTTACAGTACAGTGAAGTCCAAAGTTTGGCTTCACTCTGCCAAAGTCTGTTTTGTTTTTATGACATTTTTTAAAACCTCAGTCGATGATTCTTAATGGAGAACACATTTATAACTGATGCAAACTTAAAGCTCTTAAAGGAACAGTGTATAACATTTCAGGGGATGTATTAGCAGAAATGAAATATAATATTCATAACTATGTTTTCATTAGTGTATAATCACCTGAAACTAAGAATCGTGATTTTCTTAGCTTAAATGAGCCTTCATATCTACAATGGGAGCGGGCAAAGAGTATAGAAGCAAAGAGACGAAACTCTGGTGTTTTTTGACAACAGACGCTGCTGCCATTTTGGACTGAAAGCGCTTATTATATTTATAATATTTTATTGTTCAACACAGGCAATTTCAGTAGAATATGACAATAGAATAGAAACAATTTTGTCATGTTGTTGTTCACAGGTTTGAGTTTCAGGATGTAGTTCTTGGGACCCTCTAAAGTACCAGGAACCTTTGGGTGGAGTTGGTTCAGAGCTTCCTGACTGTCTGTCGTCAGGCGCCGTCCAACACTTCACTGGTTTGAATTGTTGTAAACGGCCTCGTTGAAGTTTTTAAAGTGATTCTCATTGATTTGTTGTTTCCCTTAATATGTCCCTGGCATTCTCACATCTTTTCTTTTTAATTCCTGACATTTCTACGCCTGTTTTCATAGTGTAACTGTAGAGAGAGACGAGGAGCGTTGGTAGAGAGGAGATGATGACATGCAGCAAAGGTCTCCACTGTTACATGGTGTCCTCTGCATGATTATTGAATTTGTCCTGCGACCCTGTACCTCTGGACTTAGTGTGTCCAGTGTCCAGTTGGCACGTGGACTTTGACTGCTGCACAATATAGATCAGAAACAGATGCATTGACAAGTAGGTTTGCACATACAGTACAAGGAATTTGCCTTGTTGTGTTGGTGCTTTAACACCTCCAGCATGCACCAGATGCAACACACAGACAGAAGGTTCAGTAGTCGAGATGTATGTGAGATTTAAAGCTGCTTTTCTGGAGTGTCTGTTTGCCAACGTTAGGAAATAAGACAGTGGATATGTTGATATGGCTCAGCAGTTATTGATGCAGTATTTGAGCTTAGTGGAAAAACAACACACGGGTGTTTTATCGTGCGTCATATGCAGCTTGTGTGTGTTGTCTGTTACTGTGCAGGAGCTCTGAGTTTTAGCTTCACGGCCCACGAGGTGATGACACCGAGGAGTTATCTGTTTACCTGCTCTCTCAGGTCTTGTGCTGCGCTCCCTTTGGTTGATCTAACCTCATGGCTCGGCCCTGCTTTGACTCTTTGACTGTTTTTAAGTGCCATATTCTCGTGGGGGTCTTCTAAGAAGCAGTCTGAGGAATCACAGTTCCCCCGTGGTGGTGGTGATGACACAGAAGAACTGGAGTCATTAACCTCATTTGGTTGTAGACGGTGCAGCTCTGGTATTAGATGATGATGTAAGAGCCTTGTTTTCCTCCCCAGTGTTTCCATAATGGGCTGTGATGGACAAACAAGCCTTTTAAAAATATTGTTTTTAAGAATATGGACACATTTCTCAACTTTTTCCGAACTGGAAACAGGAGTTTAGTTGGGTGGCGTTAGAGGATGTGGTCGAAATTAACTTTGGTCTGTTGTTAATATTTGTATAACCGCTAATAAATAAAACAATTAGTATAGAGGCAAAGTGAAAACTGACTTTGGACAAGTAGATTTCTGACGGGTAAGTGAAAAAAAAACATAACAATTGAACCATTGAAGTCATTTAATCAGTTATTCATTCGACAGAAAATGAATCTGCAGTATATTTTAGAATCAGTTAATCTTCATCAAGTAAAATGACAAAAAATATCTGGTTTTGACTTCTCAAATGTGAAGATTTAACTGTTTTCTGACTGTAAATTAATTATCTTTGGACTGTTGGTCAGACAAAAAACATTGAACAAAGAAAAACGAGCATCTTCTGCACCGACACCCCATTTGATCTACTAAGAATCATTCAATTAAAAATGGAGAATTGTGGTTGTATCGTGGATTTAGGAACGTGTCCTGTGTAACAGAAGCAGCCGGGGAGTTAAGTGGAAACACAAGCAGGAAACCATCCCTGGAACCACCTTTTGGTTTAAGATCAAGTTTTTGAATTAGCCTTTCAACCGAAATATACCTGCAGTGCTTTTGAGTGTTACCGTGACAGAAAGTTGTCACCTGGTTGGACATTTGTGAGAGAGAAAGGAAGAGACGAGTGAAAAGGAAGGAAGGAGTTTGTGAGGAGAGTTAGAAATCGACCGGGACGAGCGGCTTCTCAGCAGCTGTTTCCTGTTTTCATCTCACTTTTCCAGCCGTTAGCGTTTTGGTGGGATGTGCAGGGAGGTGTGTGTGTGTGTGTGTGTGTGTGTGTGTGTGTGTGTGGGGGGTGTGTGGGTGTTTTGGACATTATTCCTCTGGTATCTGTCCAGGTAATCAAATCATCTCTTCCTCCATACAGGGGGAATTCCTGTCAAATTGATTGTTCGAGCTTCTCTCTCCAAGAGTTTTTATCTTTTTTTTTTTTTTTCTGAAGTTTTGATTTGCATAGAAAGCCGACAAATGTGTGCATGTTACCTCATTTAAATGCATGCAAAACAGCACAGGAGCACCGAGATGCTATTTGCGTGGCAGCACAGTTAGAGGTGCATTTCACTCTTTGCACGGTTTTGTCTTATTTGTGCAGATTTAGCGGCTGCAAGCGCTGCCTAATCCTTCCGTGAATTCACCCCTGAGGGAGCAGGTAGGGGGGGGCGGAGGGGTGATCTATCCAGGGTAGGGCTGCGACTAATGATTATTTTTTATAGTTGATCAATTTGTTGATTATTTTCTTGATTAATCGATTAGTTGTTTGGTCTATAAAATGGTGAAAAGTGTTTCCCGAAGTCCAAGATGACGTCCTCAAATGTCTTGTTTTGTCCACAACTCAAAGATATTCAGTTTACTGTCATAGAGGAGGAAAGAAACCAGAAAATATTCACATTTAAGAAGCTGGAATCAGAGAATTTAGACCTTTTCTTTCTTAAAAAAATGACTCAAACCGATTAATGGATTATCTAAATAGTTGGCGATTCATTTACAACTAATAGATTAATGGTTGCAGCTCTAATCCAGAGTCTCTTCAGCAGATGGTTGTTTAAAGGTTGTTAACGTCAGCGAGGATCGACCCCGTGACCTTTTGGGTACGGGAACATCCTCTGTGAGTCCGCGCCCCTCCATGTTCGTCCTTACGTCACCGTCCCCTCTGCAGGATCTGTCTGCTTCCTCAGCACTCTGCTGTCTGCTCTGTTTATCTGAGCCCTCGATACGACCCGGCTCGGCTCGGCCCGGCCCGGCCCCGCTGCTGTTTGTGTTTCTGCCGCGGCCTCCAGGAGCCACGCAGCCAGGATGGGAGATAAGCATCCCATACTGCTGCATTGCTGACATGTTGAGTCATCACATGCTGGGGTCCTGAGGGGGGGGGCAACTCAAATCAGGGACTTCATGTTTACATCTCTGATGACTGTGAGGCTGCAATCATAACTTTACTTTGTCTTCTTCAATCCGATTCGTACTGGAGACGTTTTATTCTCTATGTTTGCTTCATGTAGGTTCAGTTTTCCTCCATAACAAGACTTTTAAACACAAGAAACAATGAGTCAGAAACAGCTTGATTACTGGACAGAGTTTTAATAACCTGTCGTCCTGCCAGATTGCAGATTTTTGGAAGCAGCGAGAAGGTCAAAACAAATCTGATTCCAGTTCCCGTAACTTTCAGCTCAGCGTGATAAATGTACTTTAATTTATTTTGTAAGGTTTCCTCCAAGGAGCAGGAACCCGCTGATTAGTAGATATCAATATGAGTCTACAAGACAGAATGAAAAAACATTTCACCTGGATGAAGAAACAGACCGTAAATGTTACTCGGGAACAAATTCTAATTTATTTGATGTAACAAAAGTGACAAAAGTTTGCATTTTTTCTGATTGAAAAAACAGTCAATCCTCAATTTCCTTTAATAAAATAAAATAAAATCAATTTAACCTTTAATCAGGAAAGCTTAACTGAGATCAGTAATACTTTCCAGAGTGTTCTGGCCGCTGCAACAACAAGATTTACAGATTAACAACATGAAACATGATAACACAAAATATCTCATTTAAAGACCACAACTTGGAAACAACGTAAAAAAGGCAGCTTAAAGAGCTTTCTAAGACCATAAAACAAGAATATACCATAAAATATTGGCAGCCGAAGGTGAAAGCAACAATAAAAATGCATACCATAAAACCTCCGTTTTGCGTCCTATTGATGCATCTTTTCTCGTCCCATGTTTCCTGTAAATTTCTCTTCCCAATAAAAACTCCGTCTCCCACAAAATATCACATTTAAAGACCACAACTTGGAAACAACCTAAAGAGACGACCAAAGAACTTTCTGAAACCATGAGCAAGACCATAAAACAATAATATACCGTAAAATATCGGGCGCCGGAGGAGAAAGCAACAAGTTTCTGAAGCAGAAGAGACCAACTTTTTTTCAGTTTTAAATCTATTTTCTCATTCCCTTAGGAAGTGCTTCTTGTCTTGGGTGTCCTTGTGGTGTCGTGGTTACGTCTCATACCATAAAACCTCCGTTTTGTGCACGTTTGTTGCACGTCATTCCTCTCCCCATGTTTCCTTCATATTCTTTCTTTAAAACCTCGCCACCCATTTCTGTCAGTGTTTGCTTCTCTGAGGTTTTTTCAGCTAATAAATCCTCTCTTCCTCGGCTCCCCGTCTCCTCTTTGCTTTCCTACCACTTCCCTAATCCACTCTGGATGTTATATAGTCACAGGAATATTTAGTTCCTTCTCTTTTTGCCTTTGACTCTTGGCCTCCTTACTTTAGTGTGCGTGTAATTGTTGATGATTTAGGAATTTGAGCCTGTTCTACATTAGATTACATTAGTCTTCAAGCTTTGGGGGGAAAACCAGTCTGCCGGCAGACTTCTCTGTCGTTTTACGATCTCTGGTTTTGGTTTGAGGTTCTGAGACCGAGCTCATTTTTGGACGCCGTCTCTTTCTTTTTTCGTTAACATTTAGACGTGACAATGAATTAAATGTAGATGATTGTACCGATGTTGTAGAACTTTTTCCCTGAGCTTCCACTCCTCCGTCTTCAGGATGACGTGTTTGTGGGAAACATCAGGTTCTGCTCTATTTTCAGCTGTCGGAAATTATGTTTTGGTCTGTTTGAAAACACACTAATTCGGTTCAACATGTTCAAAGTTTCGCCCGCGGGACAAATGCATGGAAGAGGACACGCACAACGACGGCCTTTGTATTCGTTTTTCCTCTGCAGGCGTTATCGTGTCGGCCCTCGGTCCTCTTGTTTATGTGAGCTGGAGTGAGAGCAGCTCCAGCGTCTGTCTCCTGTCTGAGAGTCTGCACAGCGCTGCTCATATCTGGGCCTTTATTTTTGGATGAGTCAGGAGTCTTTGTGAGGTCTTTACACAGAGATAAATCCTCTAAAAACCTCCACGAAGATGCCTGTTTGCACCGTAAATTCTTTCTAACAGGTGCACAGGATCAAATACTCCTGACTGAGAAAGTAATGAACTTTACCAGATAATGGTCTAAAGATCCTTTAAAAAATATTCTCATGTCTCCAACAAAAACTAATCATGTGTTTCTTTGCTGCAATTTGAACCAAATGTGACTGAAGTCTGGTTTGGTTTTGAGAGATCCTGCTCTGTCTGTAGGTAGCATAAACATTTCCCTCGCTTGTTAAGTTTGTGGTTTTTGTTGTGTAAAGTAGCTCCTCTGCTTTTTGTTTCTCTTCCCTTAAGGTCAGTGTTTTGTTTCGTACAAAGTGTTGTAATTCTTCTGTGGTGTTGGGTGTAACCAGACAAATTCTATGTACGTAGGTCCTTCGTAGGCTGCACGTCTCTCTGGATCTGATTTAGTATGGGATATTAATCTGGTTCAGATCAGAACTGAAACAGCGTGACTCATGTAGGTTTTTGTGGTTGACACCGATTACAAAACAGCTTAAATGTGAGTCTCATGTTGGAGGCAGAAGTCAGAGTTTAGAAATCTCTCTGTTCATAGCTTCACTACATCTCAGCCTCCTCCTGCACAAACAGTAAAACACGTGAGAACAAAAAGGAAGAGATGCAAAGGTTGCAGGTGAGATTAAAAACAAACGGCGAGCGGAGGGCTCGTAAAAGCGTCCGAGGCTGAAAGAGGGCGAGTGTCGGTGTGAGCGCCTCCTCCTCCTCTGAGCTGCTGGCAGAGCGGCGGTGGATTTGAGGAGTGCGAGGTTTCCATGGAGTCTGAACAAAGCCATCTGGACTGAGGAATGTGGTTTGGGAGCGCTCCCCGTTACACTCTGGAGGACCAATAGCGTGGGGGTCCTGATAAGAGCTGAGAGCGAGAGAGCGAGAGAGCGAGAGTTTGTGTTTCTACTCTTCTGAAAACCAGCGATACATGCATGAAGGAAAACCTCTCTTCACTTCTTCAAAGAGTTGGTTTAGGATTCAGATTTAAAGAAGATTTACAACATGATTTGTGTTTTCAATCCCTTTGTTGTGGATCCATATTCACATGTGACAGGATTTTGGGTTAAGAGAAGCCCAGACCTTTAATTCATGTTGTTTGGATGAATTAATATTAGTAGACACTCAAGCTTTAAGATGCCCTGTAGAGTTTTCTTGTAAACAAACAAAAGTTATATTTATATTCAGTGCAAAACGCACCTTGAGGAGTCATTTCCTTCCTCATAAAACATTTGCAAACCTCAAGTGTTTTGAATCCAGCATTGTTCACATCCATGTTTACTAGCTCACAGTCTTCTTCTGCTTCACCTTTGCCGGCACATTGCTGCATATCTTTGGCGCCTTAAGCCTCGTTTATGGTACGTGTCCACAGCCTCCGTCCTTTCCACGCTTACCATTCATTGTCTATGTAAGCAGCCATGCAATGCATTCTGGTCTTGAGGTCTAGGCTACTTTATGCAAATCAGTGGCGTCCGGCGCAACTCGCTGCCCCTGGAAACTCCTTAGAAACCTTTAAAATAACCGTTGTCGATTCAAAATAAAGACAGATTCATCAACTACATGCCTTATTTCTCGCATAAAATGTTTTCAGAAACACATTTCGGTGAACTATTTTCATGATAGAAGAGAAGAAAGATTCCAAACGAGCCGCCATGTTGGTTCCAGTTTGCATAGTAGCATAGTAGTTCAGTTTATACTGTCCACTCGGAGAACGCGCTTCACATGTGCAGTAGATCGCTAGGCTGCAAAAGAAATTGGCGGTACGCGGACGTCCATACGTGTACTCCCTCTGATGACAAAATTGACATCACGCGGACCCTCCCATACTCGTGAAAGGTATATCTTTGGCTTTATCGTCATCTGTAGATCTGTGGAATAGTGCAAAGCCATTAGTTGGACATGCAATAGTATGCATGCATGTGTGTCCTCATGTCCAGAAAGTTAAGATGAAAAAGAGTTAAGGGGTTAATAATATATCAGCTAGTTTACAATCATTTGATTATGTCTCAAAATATCAAAAATCATAAGAGATGCATATCTTAAGTTCACAGGGCCCAAAGTGACTTTTTTATTATTATATTTATTATGATATTAAATGGAGACAAGCAATAAAGCTTTATTTGAGAGGCTGTAACCAGCAAATGTTTCGTATTTTTAATTGTAAGTCATCAATCCGTCAGCAGCATTGCCATCAATTGATTTAATTAAAAATGTAAAACATTGAAACTAAAACGCATCTGCCCCCCGTACTTTGTATTCATAGTTGCTGTCATTATGTTTAATACCTGACAATAAATAATAATATAATAATAATAATAAACTTGATTTATACAGAACTTTTCAAAACAAGGTTACAAAGTGCTTTATATGGTTGAACCAGGATTAAATAAATTGTTTTTATTTTATTTATTTACTTTATTTTCATAAATTATTTCAGGACTGCAACGAGGCAAATAACATCAGACTGTTAAATTAATACAAAAATATAATGGAATACAATGTTGGAAATAAAATGGTGTGCTAGCATTAATATAAAGCCTTTTTTAAAAGATTTAAATTCATAAATAAACAGGATTTTAGTTGTAAATCCTGTACATTTTACTGATTCTTCATTGTACAATCAAAGCAAAGCAGCTTTGCCTAATATTTCTCATTGAAGGTGTTTGATCAGAATAGTGTTAAACATGATTAAAAGTGGTCAAAGAGAGAGAAGAGAGAGAGAAGAGTGTTAGAAATCACATAGCGTGTTGTGGAGAGATGGTGGATAATGGTGGTGATGGGGGGAGGGGAGTGTGAGGAGCAGCTGCTGCGTGTTTCTACTATAGATTGTGTGTGTGTGTGTGTGTGTGTGTGTGTTGTACATGTGTCACTAGCACCTTCTGTCGCACACAATAACTCAAACTGCCTCATTTACACTGATTTAAAATGCATCGAAACGACTGAAATTAAACGTAATAAAATAAAAACTGAATTAAAACAGAGATTCAAACAGTAATTGTGTCACCGTTGTCCTAGCAACAGGACTTAACGATGGCAACATCAGTTAATTGATGGGTCGATCTCTCCAACACTTTGTTCCAGATCACGATATCTCAACAACATTAGGCCAGATTGTGTATTAATGTTCCCCAGAGGATGCATCCTAATGTTTTTGCTGATCCCATGACGCTGCCTCTAGGCTAAAATGTCCATTTGTACACAAGAAATACTTAAATCTAGCGGGTAGAGTGGCAGGAAAATCCAGATGATGATTTCACCATTCATTTGATTTTTAGGACAGATCTTGAACAAGTAAATGTGCATGTTAAAAATGTATGTTTTTGTTCCCTGATCTGGTCCACGGTTCTGGGATGGTAAATCTTCTTTTATCCTCTGCACGTCGAATTTCGTCAATATTTTCGGGAACAATCAACTTAAAAGCCATCGGCTTTATTTCAGGTCCTTAAAGTCACATTCCTTTCCTTTTTATGTTTCTTATGTTTCATTTTGTTGGTCATTGGTGCTTTACATATATATTTATATAATATTTATACACACATATGTTATATTATTTCACCTTGTCAAGTCAACTTTATTCATATAGCCCAACATCACAAATTACAAATTGCCACAGGGCGTCGTATGTTGTACAGATTGTAAAGCCCCCTTTGTCTTTTATGACCCTCGTATCGGATAAGGAAATACGCAACCAAGAAAAAAAATGGAAGAAACCTCAGGACCTTCTTCTGAAATCCAGTCCCACCATGAAGCACTTTGTGATTTATATGTGTGGGAATTAAGACGGCGTCATGCAGTTTAAGTGACTCCAGAAACATTTGGCTGTTCAGTCGATCTGCTTCTTCTCAGCTTGTTGTTGTGAAGAAGAAGAATCCAATGAAAGTTCCTAAATGAGCTGTTTGCCTTTTTAAGAGGAGAAAAACACGACTTTTTTTCGCTTTTACTTTTGATTGACAGACCACACACACAAATTATGGTGCTTTAACAGGATGGTATTTAACTGAAATGATGGTCGCTCACAGAACAGCGTAGATTCTCATAATAAAGACCTAAATGTGAGGATTTTGAAGTGATTTTTTTACACCATAATTGTTATGTAGCATTTTAGAGCACAACTTTTTTTTGTTTTTTTGGACGTCTCCCTGTTTTAGCACCAGAGACGTTCATAATTAACTACAAATAACTCAGTAGAACTACTTCTGCTCTCTGTGACGTGGCTCTGTGGAGCGCAGCGTCCACCACGTCGGTCCAGACTGAAATACCTGAAGACGTTTTCACTCAATTACCATCAAATTTGGTGTAAACGTCAGTAATTCCCAAAGGAAATATTCTATTATCTTTGGACTTTTCCTCTGCACACATTCATGTCCCCCTCCAGATGAACTGTAATAGCTTTACTTACTAAAGACTCAGACGAAGATGGTGAACATGGTGAACTTTATACCTGCTTAATGTTGGTGTAAGCATGTTAGCGCTGACGTTAGCCTTTAGCTGAAAGCACTTCCTCACACAAGCTGCTAGCAAGGCTGGAGACTCTTAAACTGGATTTCTAGTCAACACAAGTGGGAGTTGGTTTTGATTTTGACCCGTTGATATCACTCTAGACGCATGCTTTATCATGCTTTATATTAATATCCTTTACATCCTTTATACGTTTACTAGATTTAAAGATTGTAGACGTTGTTCGGAGCCATATTACACTAAATTTAGACTTTAATGTTTGGCTTTGAATGTTTGGGAGAGTGCACTATTAGTGCAAGTATAACTCTGGTCGTGGGTACTGTTTACACACTGCTTGCATTTTAATTTTGAGTCTACTTGCTCTTTTATAGTTTTTCTTATTTTCATTTCATATACTTTTTTTTCCTTTCTCTGTGTTTCCGTACTTTTCTGTCTATTTGCTGCTACAACACCCAATTTTTTCCCTCTGAGGATCAATAAAGGGTCCATCATCTTATTATCTATCATCTTATTAATGGGAAAAGTCAACGAAAATACACATCACAAAAAGAATAGAGCTGCAATTAACGATTATTTTCATTATCTATAATTCTAATAATATTTCTCCATTTATCGGCTGATCATTTGGTCTATAAAATGTCAGAAAAATGCCAATCACACTTTCCTAAAGCCTAAAGTGACATCTTTAAATTGCTTGATTAGTTAAAACAAAAGTGCAAAACCCCAAGATATGCAGTTAACCATCTCATAAGACAAGTTATCAGTCAGGGTATTTTTCTGTCGATCCACTAGACGATATTATTTCCAATTATTTCAGCTCTCAACTCAACTCAGAGTGTTGCAGAAGGCTGCAGAAAATCCGATTTAGATGGGAATCTTGTTTTAACAGCACATCATGTCCCATGTGATATATTAAACAAGATAAGAGAGATAAGATAATCCTTTATTGGTACTTGGAAACAAATCAGGGTGTCTCACTAATCTACATTCTTCCTCCTCTTGCTGCATGCTTCAGTGTTTCTGTGACATTTTTCTTCTCTAGTCAGCTTTTGTTTTCAGAAACAAGCAGATCAGTGACCTGCTCTGTTTTTACAGCTACTGCTGTGTTCCCATCAGGATGTATGGATACTTAAAGGTTTTC
Organism: Sebastolobus alascanus; assembly: GCA_916701645.2. Lineage (NCBI taxonomy): Eukaryota > Metazoa > Chordata > Actinopteri > Perciformes > Sebastidae > Sebastolobus > Sebastolobus alascanus. The sequence goes on from CAKAOJ020000290.1 coordinate 292,619, forward strand.
CACTGGCATTTTCTGACCACGCAAACTTTGTTATCACAGAAGTCTTTTGACCATTGTGCACCGTTTCCTTGACAGGGTTTCTTGTCAGTAAAACAGGAGGGGAAAATCCAGAGAAACAAACTAGATTACATGTCGAAGACACAAAATGTCAGCAGTTCACCATCCTCAACAACAAAATATCTACATCAAAATCAGCTAAAAGTGTCATCAGAGTCAGAAGCCATGGGAGTCAGCTCTGTGATTCAGTTAGTTTTGGAAAAACTTGCTCACACAACATGTTTTCTGAGTGTTTCTCTGATAAATCTGATCCTCAGTGGACATACTGTGAGACTCGGATGACATAACTGGAAAAAACGTGTAGTTCTGAAGTCAGAGAGTAAAACAAATCAAAATGATAACTTTCCAAGTAACATCTGGGTTTGATGTCAGGGAAAATAGTCCTGATCTATGAATAAATACACACTTTAGGTTGCTGCCATTTAGCATAAAGTGTTTGTGTAATTGTCAGTTTTATTGTCTCAGCGAATCGAAACATGATTCATACAATCATTAACCAAAGAAGTGAGGAGTAAGCAGGAATAGAAAGGCATTTTGAAATGAATAATTCATAGGAAGCATAATAATACAGAATACCAACGAGTTCATCACAGAGATTTATGAGTTCCTGCTGTGTTTTTATTTCTCCTTACAGACAGGAGGTCCATGAGAACTGCGTTCGCTGGAGGAAGAGGTTCACCTTTGTGTCCAAAATGAGCGCCAACCCCCACACCGGCGTCCTGGATCCGTCTGTCTGCAGGGTGTCAGTCAGAAAGGTACGACTCGAGATTAATATGATATTTGTCGGCATTTTTCTGGCTTTTTTTCGGACATTTTCCTGCCTTTTTTCGGATATTTTTCAGACCTTTTTCGGACATTTATCAAACTTTTTTTCTGACATTTATCCGACATTTTTTGGATTTTTTTTCTGACTTTTTTTCTTACATTTATCCAACATTTTTCGGATATTTGTCGACCTTTTTTCAGACATTTTTCAGACTCTCCTAGGCCTTTTTTCGGATATTTTTCAGACTTTTTTCGGACATTTATCTGACTTTTTTTCGGACATTTTTCGGATATTTGTCGATCTTTTTTCAGACATTTTTCAGACCTTCCTAGGCCTTTTTTCAGATATTTTTCAGACTTTTTTCTGACAATTATCTGACTTTTTTTCAGACATTTATCCGACAATTTGGATTTTTTTCTGACTTTTTTTCTGACATTTATCCGACATTTTTCGGATATTTGTCGACCTTTTTTTCAGACTTTTTTCGGATATTTATTAAACTTTTTTTTCGGTCATTTATCAGACTTTTTTCCAGACATTTATTCATATTTTTTTCTGACATTTATCTGTCATTTTTTTCAGATATTTGACGAACTTTTTTTCAGACATTTTTTGGACTTTTCTTCTGCCTTTTTTCAGCCTTTTCTAACATAACTGCCCTTTCAGTTATGCGGTCGTAGACTTGTTTAACTTGCATGCTGACATTATTTCCAGTCAGTCATATTACCCATCCATCGTCATCACTGATCACTGGGCGGTTCTGAAATATAAAAGATATTAGTCAACAAATGAGCTGTGATGCATGATGAGGTGTCTTCATACTAGAAAACATTGGACGAGGCAGAGAGAACGTCGCCACGACGTCAGTGTTTGGAGCATTTCCTCCATTGAGTCCATTATTTTCTCATTTTAGGACACCAAGGATTGTTTTTATCAAACTTATATCATGTTTACCTTAAAACTTAAAAACTTTAACGATACGATACAATACAACTTTATTGTCAGTTTGCACTGAAATCCATTTTGCATCCATAGGCAGCTGAATTTGAGAAAAAGTACACATGCAATAGACAAACTGTTACCATCAACAAACAGACGAGTAAGACCCATCAGACAAAAACCACAACACATCACAACTAACCATACATAACCCATAAAAAAATCACCATCTGTCCTCTGGATTTACATCTCCTTAGCAGCACGTTCTCACAGAATCATCTCCAGGATATTTCAGTGCAGACTCGATGCTGAAATCTCCCACGTGAACGCTGCCTCGGTGCCATGCTCTTAAGGAACCATGAGTGTGGTCTCGGCCTGTAATTTCAGCTCTCTCTCGCCGGGAGCTCTGTAATTTGAGGCCTCTGTAATATAAAGTTGGATCAGTTGGATCACCGGGTTCATTACTGTCTTCCTGTTTTCCCCTGCAGGAACTCAAAGGAGGAAAAGCATACACGAAGGTAAGAGTGTCTCCCTCTCGGTCGCTTCATCTCTCACGCTCACTTAGAAGCAGTTACAGATGAGCTCTCTGGAAACCCTAATGCCATATCGTGTAAATATTAGCATTTCTCACAGCACTTTGACGAGGATGCCACTAGCAGGGCGTGACAATAGATCAAAAACGTGTCCTCCTTACGTTCACATTTGCCCGGAATCTGCAAAACATCCTGCCAACACCTCTCTACCCGTAACTGTACGAGCTCCTGACGAATGAGTCACGTCTCCATGAATGAAACTACAAGGTCAAACCCCTCATAAAGATGCACTCTTGTTGATCCGTTGTTGCCCGACAGGAACCGTTTCCTCTGTTTTTCGCCTGTTCTCCATTTAGGTTTCCTTTTGGCTAAATATACCTCCGCTTCCCTCCTTAGAAGTTGGCTTCCTTTAAATACACACCTATGAAAACAGAAGCTCCTAAAGAACAGGGAAACCTGGAGGATGAAGAATGGGAACCTTTAGCTTGAGATTTAAAATAACAATCACGAATGCAGTTCAGACAAAGGCTGTTTCCACTCGGCAAGAAGCTGCGAGGTTTGTTTTAGAGGTAAAGGTCGTGGAAGCAGATTCCTTATCAGTGTGTAGCAATGGGCCCTTTCCACAGCATGTCATAACAGAGTAAACACAGGTGTGATTGATAATTATGGTCCCGTTTTATTTACTGTGTCACAGCCATTCCAGTGAGCCAGCATGAACTACACCAGAGCCATAATTAATGTTATTAATTACACCTGTGTTCACCTGCAGGATCTCTAATGCCAGGTTTCAGACTACATAATATGTGTAGTGTCATAGTGCACAGAGGAAAGGTCTCAGTTGTTGTTTTTTTTAGGCTTTTCCGAACACAACACAGCCAGTATCCTAGACAACGCCATTGTTTGTTTACCTCCTTCTTCCTGGAAGTCTGTTTTGATCGGTCGGGGACCAACGCGCAGTCATGTGTCATGTCTCTCGGCTGAGACACGACAAAAATTTATGACTTGTTCCATTACAACTTTTATAGGCACTGAGAATAATGGTGCCTTCAAATTAAACGCTTGAGGTCATATTTTAGACACGGGAAGTTGAGTTCGCGATACGCTTGATCGTCAGGTGGTTAAATATTAAAGAAAAGGATAAAAGGGGCCTGGTTGCTCTGATTAGTAACACCTGTCCCAGTCGGTATACATGCCAACTTATCCTGAAGAAACGTTGATCTTTATTTGCTGAAATAAATGGAATAAGAATCGTTTTTTTTTTTTTTTTTTGTGGTATCGTTAATTAAAAAAAGTACAAGTGTTCCCATAAGAATAATATAAATATTAAAAAAAATTATATATACAGCATATATATGCTGTATATATACAGTATATACAGTATATATATATGTATATCATGGTCATTTTCTAGTCATTAGCTAAAATGAAATACAGACCAAGTGATGTTTTTGTTTAGTTTTTATACTCTCTGTCCTCTGCCTCTCTCTCCTACACTATTTTTTTATCGCTTATTCTCTAACGAGGTAGTGCGGCTTTTAGTTTTATCTGTATGTTTTTATATTTAGTAAGTAACCACAATGAAATACAGACCAAGTAAAGTTGTTTTTGTTTCAGTTTAGTTTTGCTTTTTGTGCTTTTATGCTCGCTCCACTCTCTCTCTCCCTCCTTCACTATTTTCTCTTATAGATACTTATTTTCTAACGAGGTATATCGAAGCTTTTCGGAGGATGAATAAACAGAGAAAGATCGTACCTGAACCAAAACATGTAGAAGTGAACCCACAAATCTTGCAGGGAGACTCCCTGTCTTACTACCTCCCCAGAGGCGGAGTGTAAAGTGTGATTCTACCTGTTAGGTTTGCCCCAGATTCTGAGGAGACGTTCCCAAAAGGGGGACCGACATTAGTCTTCCTTTCATGTTTTGATTAATTGAGGTCACAGAGACTGAAACAAGTTAAATTACCACATACTAACTAGTGTAAACCTGCTCTCTCTGTGTAGCTCTGCAGGATATTATCAGCTCTTTGAGGTCCGTTAAGACTGACGTGTGGTTTTTGCACCCTGTCATACTGTACATTCAAACTGAAGAAGCTTGTGACTTCTTTAGCTCGGTGTTCTAAATGATGGGTGTTGCAGAAATCTAGTCGTGCCAAAAATAAAGTGCCAGTGAATCTAGAATTAACTCTTCTTCTTCTCCTTCGTCACCCTCAGCTGGGCTTCACAGATCTCAACATGGCGGAGTTTGCTGGTTCTGGCTCCACCGTGCGCTGCTGTCTGCTGGAGGGATACGACACCAAGAACACACGGCAGGATAACTCCATACTGAAGGTAAGGACACGAGTGTTCAGTGACAAAAGAAACACGCTGTGCATGTTCTCTCAAATATGTCTTTATTTGGAGCGTTTATCCAACAGAGTGATGTTTAAAACACCATCAGAATAAGGAGGGATTCATGTGGCCTCATGGTATAAACAAGACTTTAATTGTGTCATAAATATTATGCCTGTGAAGCAAGCTCGATCATTAACTCTGAGACTTTGACCTTTGACATTTGACCTTTTCATTGATTGCTTCCACTCCACAAATTCAGTCAGAAGCGACCAGGGTTGAAAGGTAGAAGATCAATGGTCCCTTTGTTATGTAAAACTGGGGACTTTTTTTTTTTGTTGTTGTTGAAATTAAAATATATTTTAGTTCCATCTAGAGATGAAACGAGTAGTCGATTAATCAGTTTTCTTAATCTACAGATAATTGATCGGCAATTCTTTTGAAAACATTCTCTACAGTAGTTCCAGTTTCTCAGTTGTGAGGATTTGATGATTTTCTTTGTCTTAAATGATAGTAAACTGAATATTTAAAGATCATCACGTTGGGTTTCAGGATATTCTGATGAGGATTTTATTGACCAAACAATTAATCGAGATTGAAAATAATCATTAGTTGCAGCTCTAGTTCTCTCGGCTTCCAGGAGAGGTTGAATTTCTTTTAACCTTTTTACCTTTTAATGTATCTTTGTTTTAAAACAACAATGTTCGCAGGAGGAGCAGCCAGAGCTCTGAAATACTGATTAAACTGCATCTTCCAGTTACAATTTATACTGATTCATTTAGTTCATTTTTAATTTTGTTATCCTGTCATGAAAATTTTTGTTTTTAAGCGCAGTTTAAAATGAAAACAGACGCAGTAATCTACAGATTATTTTCTAGATTAATTATTTAATTTATTAAATGTTGAAAAATAGCGCAAAATGTCAGAGAACCCAAAGATATTCAATTTACTGTCATACTGTATATGACAGAGAAAAGCAGCAAATCCTGATAATGAAAAATATGGAACCAGATAGTAATTGACTGAAACTATTAATCGATATCTAAATAGTTATTGATTCATTTTATTTGAATCAAGAGACATTCATTACAGGCAGCCTTTGTGTTGTCTATTGTTCACCTGTTTGTTTTAATGTTATCTATTTGTTCTATTCATAGATAATAAATACATGCTGTAAACCAGTCGATTAATCTGTACTATACAGACAAAGTCCACTTACTGTAGGATGCAACTATCAGGATGTATTGTGATATAAATCACCTCAAGATATGACGAATAATCCATGAATTAAGTGGCCGATCTACATAATGAATCGATTAATTGTCAATTTAAAAGTTCAAGCTTCTCATTTGGTGCTTCTCTTTGTTTTATATGATATTAAACTGAATATCTTTTGGTTTTGGACTGTTGACTTGACAAAAAAACATATTTGAAGACATCACCTTCAGGAAATTCACAACTTCCTGACATTTTATAGACCAAATGATCAATCGATTTATTGAGAAAATAATCTGCAGATTAATTTAAAATATTTGCTGCCCTGAAAAACCTCCATTTATTACTCAGCGCTGAACACAAAGCTGTTAACTTCCCCTGCAGCTGAATCAGTTATACTGGCTGAAGGAGGTTCTGCAGCTCCACCCGGAGTTCATCCTCTCTAACTGCTGCTCTGAACAAACAAAGAGCCGAGACGGGTCACGAGTATTTCTGTCATCTCATTCCTCTGGAAGACTTCATGTTGTCTACGTAACTCAGACGTCAGAAGGCTTACTGGGAACTTAGTTTTCATTATTGCTCAAGCAGCCAACACACTGTTGAGAGTCGAATCATGTTCATCGTTGCTTCTCAATAATAAAATATAGTTCAGTCATTTCTGGAGTTTCAACTTTAAAGCTTTACAGTTTTAATCTTTTTTTTTTTCAGACTTTTTCTCTGTTAACTGAGCTGTTTGTTATCAGGTTAACGTGTTATTATCACATTAACTTTGACAGTCCTGGTTCTGTTGCTAATACTATTGAATGCAGGACTTTTACTTGTAACAGAGTATTTTTACACTGTAGTATTGCTACTTTTAGAGTAAGTAAAAGATCTGAGTACTTCCTCCCCCTGTGATGAGGACAGAAATAGTGTTGTGATATACAGTATGCTGATTAACCGCCGTGTGCAGGAAGACAGGAAGGAGAAAGAACATGATGTACTACAAAGGAAGCAATTTCACAACTATGGAAACATATTTCATCATTTTGTTATGTAATGTTAGATCAGAGATTAAAAAAAAAGAGAGAATTAACCCCTTTTTTATAACACTTCTTCACATGGCAGTAAAACAGACATTTTGCTGACATTTACCTCTGCATGTCTTGTAACTGAAAAAGTAAAATATCTTTTTTTTGTTTATTACAGGTGATCATCGGGATGACCCTCCTGTCTGGAGATCCGTGTTTTAAAACGTAAGTATTTTAAATTGTGAGATTTTAGGATGGCAAGTGACAAAGCTCAGACTGGAACTGAAATGTTGTCTGTTTAAATACATTTAGATTAAGTAATTTCTAACATCTTAGATGTTTTTAATACTCTAACGTGGGCTTTTCAGTCTCACCTTGTTAAACTTGACATCATTCTTTTAATTTTCGGGTGTTTTTCCCATTTTGTTTTGGTATTTTGCAACTGCGTCTCTGTCTTTTAGCAACGTTAAAGTTAAAAACACTTCATTTCTGGACTTAAATCTAGTTAAATCTAAACCAAACTAAACATTTCCAACTTGATAAACTGCAGATATCTTCTACAGTAAATCTGTAATACTCAGTAATGAGAATTTCTTCCATTTTATAAAACAAATTACAAAAAGGTAAAGCATTTTACCTCTGTGTTATAGCATTTTCAATATATTAATACTCTTTATGGACAAATAAACTTTACTGAAACATTGGGAAAATAATCTCACCAGTGTGCTCCAAGGTTTCAAAATGATCAAATGCAGAACTCCAACAAATATGTCAAAACAAATCGACATATTTGTTGGAGAAGTTCTGCATAATGTGTCAGCATATATTAAATGGTGTCTTGGTATTTTATGTACATTTTTTTACCTTCTAACCAGATTGTTAAACCCTTATATAATATTTGTGCTCCTCCGTCCTTTGTTGCCGCAGTGACTCAGTTTCCCCGCGGTCAGTGAAATGAATGTTATGTGAGCGTTGCCAAGCTAAGCAGCTCTGTGCTCGTTTAATCTGTTCCAGACTGATAAGTTGTGTTTTCTTTATTTTTCCTGCAGGCCTCCCAGCACAGCAAAGTCCATCTCCATCCCAGGACGAGAACACACCCTGCAGCTGGACTGTAAGGGGGAGGGAACCGCCGAGCCCGGGCCGGCTGGAGGGGTTTCTCTAGGTCGAGTAGCCAAGCCTCGACCCTCCATCATCAGCTCAGGTACAACTCACGCCTGGGCACAAAGACACGGGCTTGAAAAGGGCTCTTTTGTAAATATTTTATAAATTAGTGCTACATGACCAGAGAAAACAGAGAAAAGGGGCTATGGTCTTCTCTTTCGCTCAAAATGGTGGTGCCCAAACTGAGGGGTGCGTCCCCCTGGGGGCACACAGAGCCAATGCAACGGGTCTTATAGTACATGACCAGGGGGGAATGTCTGCTTCATGAAGGAAAAATAACCAAAAATTTGTGCTTTGATGCTTGCAACAATGTCAAGGTTTGCAAGATTTATTTAGACAGAACGTGTACAAGATGGACAGATTTTTGTCTAAAAACTGGCAGTTTTTAACTTTTAAGTTTAACTTGCATTTTTCATTTGCACATTAAATCGTTATTGTTTAATAAAATGAATTAAGTTTATGCACTGGGGCCATGAATTGTTTTGGCATGACTGACAAAGTTTGCCTTAAACTCAGAGTTTAAGTAATCTGTTTCTCAGATCTCTTATTTTGTCCCTCTTTACTTTTCTAATGTATGTAATGCAGAAGAGTAGGTATGTAAATATGTAATATACTGTATCTGGAAACCAAATTTCTACTGAGTATTTCAATATTAATCTTTGGGTTTTAGGGATTCAAAAGGATTTGGATGTGATAAGCTGATTTGCTGACAGATGATGATTTATGCCTTATCCATCCTAATTGTCCCACACAGATAAAGAGCGCTTCAAATGCCAAAACAGCTAAACAGCTACTGAACCGTTCACCTGTTGCACCTGTTTTTAGAAGTAATATAAGAAATACACGTCAGTACAATCATGTGAAAAACACATGAGATTAAGAGAAGCATCAAACATCAAAGAGGTTTTGAGTCTGGACTCCAGACTTTAAGATCTTGGCCCAACATCTCATCCAGATGTGTTTCACTCAGAGCCAAATCTTCCTGGAAGAACTTCTAAAAAAATATATATTTGAAAAGTTTCCTCGCATGTTAAACTAGCTGGCATTGTTTAGGATTTGTTCAGTTTGAATTAAAATACAAAAAAGAAAACTGTTTTTGTTCCAACTTGGAAAAAAACTTGAAAGGCTGAAGTTGTTCACAGCAGCGGAGCGTCTGGTACACAAATCTGTCCGAAACACCGTTTTCCACACGAGAAAAAGTGCAAATATTCAGCCACGAGACACAAACGAAAGTTAGTTTACAAAAGAAGTGAAAACCTGCCAACAACAACAAACTGTACATGGTTGCAATTTACTGTGAAACTAAACAAAGACTGTCTGATCCTGCAGAAGATGCAAAATATTTTGACTCAAATAAAACACATACATGAGGTGGTTAACAGTGTTGTTTTCTTCTTTTGGTGCCTTCAGGTCTCCTTGAAGAATCAGAAGTGAACCAGTGCGGTTCTGCAGAAATCTTCCAGTCTGGTCACTCTCGTAACTCCAGCTACGCCAGCCAGCACAGCAAAATCTCAGGTACAAGAATCCCATTTTCCAGAAAGGTGCCTTTAAGTTAGTGAACCCAAAGTGGCCCTGAGCTGTTCCTATGGTAACCTCTGATGTCTTCTCGTGTCCCTGCAGGCTACAGCACCGAGCACTCCTGCTCCTCCAGCCTGTCCGACCTCACACATCGCAGGAACGCCTCGACAGGAAGCAGCGCCTCCGGCGGCCTGGGCTTCACCGCTGACACACCTACAGAGGGAGACAAGGACGCCGGACGTCCTGAGAGACCCCCCCGCCCCCCGAGACCCGTCTTACCCACTAACAGGCCCCCCAGGTACAGACGGGACTCCTCTGGTCTTTGGAGTGCTACAGTAGGATTGCTCTCCTGTTCTAACTACATCACTATAATCACTGTGTTTCAGGAGGAAGCTGGACTCGGTGGAGAGTCACCCCTCCTGGGTCAACGACACTCGCATGGATGCCGACGACATTGTGGAGAAAATTGTCCAAAGTCAAAACTTTGCAGATATCAACAACACTGAAGGTACAGTGGAGAATAATAAGATTACGTAGTGATCTGCCATCAATAGTTCAGCTCTATGACAACCTTTTGTGTCTGTGTAAGTTACAAAAAGGACAAAACAGTAAACAAAATATAATTTAAGTAGTGATTTCTTTCCAGATTAAAACAAGAAGAAAACTGCACATATATTTATTGATTTTATACATTTAATACATTGTACATACATCACTGAACCTTCCCCCAAATTGAACATATGGCAGTGTATAGAATAATAATAATAATAATAATAATAATAATAATAATAATAATAATAAAATCACTTGAAAATAAATAAATAGCTCAATATAAAGTTACAAATTAAAGTAAAAAAAGTAAATAAATAAAATAAACATAAATAATCAAATAAATTAAGAATACAGTACACTGAAGTGTTTAGTTACAAGAGAGCGGACTTTGTCACAAGCCTGTTGAAACCCATGCACATTAAAGAAAACTAGATTTTAAATCTTCAGCTGGATCATAAATAAAATAAAATAATCCTTTATTAGTCCCACAGCGGAGAAATTTGCAGGATTACAGCAATCAGCAGTAAACAATAAAGATATAGTAAGCAAGTAAAACAAACAGGATATAAAAAATAGACCGAATGAGTGGTTGGGTACAGATTATTATACATATGAATATGTGCAATAATTGTCAGAGACAGCCACAATTGGCTTGTTTACACCATGTTTGCTAACAAACAAGCTACTTCTTAGCTTGTGAGCATCGACATGCCCCTCGATGAAGAGCTTAGTAGGAGTGGTTTATGGGTAATGTAGTCTTAACTCTGAGAAACACCAGCAGTGGAGGCGATCACTCTTCAACATGTTCTCATTTGTTTACAGTGAATCTCTTTTTTACGGTTAATCTGACAGCATGTTATTGATGTCTGTAACTGTGAGTAACTCCTGCACCACCTTTAGACCGAGCTCTCCTCCTCCAGCTCTGTGTTTTGTCACATTTTTATTGTCTGTGCGTTGAAGTCTTCTGGTTTCCGTCAGCGGCTGCTAACTGTGTTTCTGTGTTTCTGGCTTCCAGACAGCAACCTGCGTCTGTTCGTCAACAGAGACGGAACCACTGCACTCAGCGGCATCAGGCTTGGAAACAGGTGAGACACTCGAGTCTGACTTCCTGTTTCTCTATCACTTCCTCCTCTCCTCGTTCCTCCACTCATTGTCTGTCTCTCTCTTCCTCTTTCGCTTAACTTTCTGCAGTTTTAGTTGTAGAAACATTTCTGCTCTGAAGAATCTGTGGCACTAAAACAGTTTTCTGGTTAATCAAGAATGTGACCGAAACACCACAAAGTTTTCATAGCTGGTCATATCTCTAGTTTACTTATTCTTTAATTATACAGTTCCTGATTTATTTTATGTTTATACTTGGTTTGTGTTGCTTTATGTTTGCTTGTTTGTTGTTTACTTTTGTAGATTACATGACTTTTGTATTTGTATTTTAGTTTTTATAAATCTCACCTGTCCTGCACAACTGCTGCTGCTTTGTTTTATTGAGCAATATTGATCTCTTTAGTAAGTAGTCTTGTAATAAGTGGGATAATGTACAGCGAGTGGGTCATTATAGGGTGATTCTGACTGTTGTCTCTGTGTGTTTTTGGGTCTCTGCAGGGTGTCTGCAGGCGGATACGAGCCCGTGGTGATAGAGAGCCATTAAACCGAGCAGCAGGAGAGGCGGACATGTTGACCTGTGGGTGGCGGATCGTCTCGTCTTCTGTCTCGCTGCTGGTTTTCCTGGAGCTTCAGCCGGTCTGACGCCGTGAGGGGAAAAACCTCGTCAGTTTGCACTTTATGTGAAGTTCGTGGCGGCACTTGTTGTTGTCTGCACTCCGTATCCAGCTGTTTTTCTGTGATGTTGAGGGCGACGATGCACAAAAACGTTTCTCTGATATACTGCCATTATGGTGTGTTTACCTAACTAGATTTTGGGATCCAGATCTAAAGAAGTCCAGAGATTTCAGTCATTTAATTTGACGCTTTAAGTGATGAAGATACACCAAAATCATCCATGTGTCCCCAGTTTATCAGTCTATTCTGCTCTCTGCTAACTGCTCTGGTAGTAGTAGCATGATCCAAAATGTTCCTTGTTACTTTTTGTGTCCCAGTTCCATACCGGATTCTAACTGCTTGCAGTATAGTATGTACGATATTTGTCATAGTGATGTAACCGTTTTTGCACTCGGTACGGAAAACGTAGCTTACAAAACGAAACGCCGGTCTCCCGCTTGACAGTCCTGTGTTTGTTGGACTCGCCATTCACCCACCATAAGTGGTCTTTCTCACTTTATATACTACGTAACTAGCTCTGAAGTTAGACTTCCGTCACTACAAGACACTGCACCTTCAGTCTTGGAGACTTGTTATGGTAAAATTTGGGCCAAAATGATCCTTTAAGACTGAGTTTTAGAGACCACGTGTTGTGTTTGAGTAATGAAACTACAGTAAAGCCAGTTACAGACAAGAACAGGAAGTTACTGCAGGCTGGACCGAAGTTACTTCATGATGTTCTGGGGATGCATGGATGATAATGGTTTCTGTTCGTCTCCGATAACAAAACGGACAATTTATTATAATTTTGATTACGTGCAGGTTCATCTGAACCAACAATCCTTTAGTTGAGTCATTTTTCCTTAAGATCCCGTTGAGCTGACGGGTTATAGTAAGTTTAATTTGGCCACAAGTTGTGCAGCCCCTGATATTTAGCAGCGGTTTTACTGTTGATTCAGTAGTTTTGTTTTTCTTCACCACTTGATCAAAATGACACATTTTTGTTGTTGCAAACTGTCTGAAATGATGAGCAAGAATCTCACTGGGAGTTTAGTTAATGTGTAATGTTCAGCAGGGAAAAGTTTCCACCTTTAAATCTTCTAAAATGAGTCCCAACAGCACAACAGGATAAAATAACTTTCTGTTATGCAGCACATCCAATCACTGAATGTGATCAGGAGTTTAGGAAACCACTGAGCGGCCGTGAAGATGCAGCAGCTCTGAATCGCTTTTTGTCTTTATGTGTTTGAAGTTGTTCCCTGTTGATCGGGGGAAAGCTGTAGAACCACTTTGTGCCTGTAAAGTTTCTCTTGAATGATCCTAAAGCACCACGACGACTGTGATAGCAGAGTGCTAGTGACGGTGAGGAGAGAAATGTTGTTTCCTGTTTTCTTTGTTCTGTTTTATGTTGTAACTTGTTGCAGGTGCAGCCGTTCTGGGGAATCCCACTGCATGTTGCTGCTCCATCTCCATGAAGGATGACTTGTATAAGATTTAGTTCTCCTCTCTCCTCAGCCAATCAGACGTTAAAACTAAATGTGAGGTCAGCTTAAAAACACTAGTTCTGTGGTACAAACTGTTCTGAAGAAAGAGTCCATGATGAGGGATTTCTGCAGACTGTAACAGTCTTCGTTGCCCCCTGGTGGAGCAACGGTCAGGTTTCTACATGAGTCCGCGCCCTTTGGTGTTTACAAGGATGTTTACTTCCAGTTTGTTTACAGCTGTCTTCAGATGAACGAACACCAAAGAGGCAGAAAAAAGGACCAGTTTCTGTAGCACAGACAAACACAGAAGAGGAATTGTAATGTTGGCAACCAGCTGGCTGGTTTGGTGCTCTTTTTTTCTGTTTGCAAACCACCTCAAGACGGAACAAGAAGGATTTTATCTTGTACGGAGTCTTAAAATCTTATTTTTCTGTTTGTAAATAAGGTGAAACAAGCTGTCAGTCTTAGAAATAATGCTCCCTTTTCAAATGCAGGTCTTAAATGTTAAACGACATGGATGTTATGTGCTAAGATCGGGCTGCAACTAATGATAATTTTCCTCATCGATTTAATCTGGCAATAATTTGTTTGATTAGGCGCTTAATTGGTTAGTCGTATAGACTATAAAATGTCAGAAAATTGCGGAGAAATAGTCAAAAAAAATTCCCAGAGTCCAGGATCTCATCTTCAAATTCAGCTCAAAATCATATAAAATAGAGAAAAGAAGCAAATTCTCACATTTGACAATCTGGAAAACGATTGACATGCTGAAAATAATTAACGATTAATTTTCTGTCGAGCAACAAATAGACTTATTGTTGCAGCCCTAGTTGAGTTGCATCAGAAACAAATAAAATAATATTTTCCCTTGTTTACAATATAAAAATCAGCTTTTAAGACTCTGTTCTTGATCAGTAACGGATGTTATTTTTGAAGTGAAGCTGCAGCTTTTCCTGCTTGTCTCTTCACATTTTCTTTACACTACGCTGGTTGAATCCAGCTCATTATATATAAGTTGAATCACTTGTCTTTACACTACTCTGTTTGTATTTTGCAGCTTTATGTTTATTAATCACATGGATGAACCACTGACCGTATAGTCTGAATTTGGGTTTACATCTCCACAGCCTTTAGTATTCTTTTAAAGCATTTATTTATATATTTTTGTTCCTTTAATTCTTTTTTTTTTTTTTTTTGTCTGGAGGTTTGTTATAAGCTATGCACACATCTCACCTCCCTGAGCTTTTTTTTTTCATTTAGTAATTCTAACAAATTATTGTATTGTAACAAAGCTAGTATAACCTAAATTTATAGAGAATCAAGTTTTTCTTTTTGTTGGTATTTCTGCAGAAATGACTTCTAAACAATAAAAAGCTAATTTGAGTTTGTCTCTGTCGTATTTTTAATCATCAGTGTTGTTTAAATTCTACTTAAGACCTCAGAGACCTAAAGATAACAAACCAGTGAGGATAATTTGTATAAAATGCATCCCACATTATCAAACATGAGATATTAGAGATGCTCTTCCTCCAGCAGAAGAGGGCGCTCTGCACAGCATTATTATCTCTGTGCAGAGATGCTCTGTAGATGGCAGCATCTATTCATACTTTAACTAAAGGCAGCTTAAGGAAATATAGGAATACACAATTTGATCTTTATTTTCTTAATCCCACAAACATTTCTCTGAGACAAAACTGCTCTGGATGATAGAGTTAAACCTTAAAACCGGGCGTTTAATATTGTTTTATCAGCAGCTTTTCTCATTCACTTATGCCTTTATTTTAACAGAGAGATTACAGTAAATTAGGAGAGAGAAGAGGACATGCAGCAAAGGCCTATATGGACGTTGTGATAACATTTCCAGCATTTCCGTAACATTAGAGGACTTGGAGCACATGTGTGTAACAAAGGAGGTCAAACTGGTGCAGCAGAAGCTAAAATAGTCTGACTTTTCATTCTTATTATGGTGTTATTGAGTATTTTTTTAATATTTAAAATTAGTTTTAAAATGATCATAATTCTTGGTAATTGGAGCAGCATCTGTGTACTGATTCTATATTATGATGAGTTAACATTATGCTAATAATTACAGTATTAACTGGGGTCAATTTTGGACGTTAAAACAGCATCACAGGCCAGAAAATGTAGTCAGTAAAGTGTATGCCCATGGACTGAAGATGTTGCTGTTGAGTTGGGACTAATTTTTTATTTCTGAAGCTTCTCCATCATCTGTAATTTTCTGGGTAACAAAATAGGAAAAAGTATTCAGATCATCTTTTCCTTAAGTAAACGTACTAATACCATAGTGTAGAAATACTCTGTTACATGTACAATTTCTGCATTCAAAATTGTACGTAAGTAAAAGTAGTACCAAAAGTAACTCATTATGCAGAAAGGCACATTTCAGAATAATATTACATCACTGGATTATAATAAGTCATGAATTACTGTGTAAGCATTACTAATGTTGCAGCTGGTAAAGGTGGGGCTATTTTTTTTTTTAATATATTTTGTATATACTTCCAGGTAGCTTAATCCATAATAATACATTATAATGTATTAACTGATTTATATTTTGTATTAATAATCTAAATCAGCCAAGTAGCTAATGTTGTCAGATAAATGTAGTTGAGTGCATAAAATGGAAATACAAGTACAAGTACCACATAATTGCACATATAGGTACAGTAACCTATACTTAGTTACATACCACCACTGGAAGAGGAGCTGTTATTATATTATTTATGTATATTTTTTATTATATTCAAACTCTGATATATAATAATAATAATAATAATAATAATAATAATAATGAATTTAATTTATATAGCACACTTTTAAATTACAGAAAAATCCCAAGGTGTGTAACCACCAAAAAGCATCAAGTAGCCTATTTATTTCAATGACCTTGAAGATTAGATGGTATTCAGCCTTCAGTCTCTCAATACACATCCATGGTTCACCTGTACAGGTGTTTTCACTTAATCTGCCTAATTAGACTAATTAGTGTTTCTCAGTCAAGCTGTGCAGACTTTATCAGGTGTTATGACGAAGTCTGTCCCCCTGTTGAATAGTGCTTCCCTCCTGTTAAAATGATAGCGCAGTAGTTACCATAGTAACGGTTAGAGAAACACATATCAGCCGTTGAAACAGAAGGCTACAACACCGGCGCCATTTTGGCTCTCTTTTAATCCCTTTATTGATCCATCAGGAGGCAGTTGGGGTGAAGAAGTCAGTGAATATGTGAGTTTTCTCTTCTGTGTTTACTATATATATCTGTGGTTATTAACATCCATGTATAGTTGTTTTAATGTAACGTTAATAACTGGGTGTAACTTGATGTTTATTATGCTAATTAAGGCTAGCACTTAGCTAGCTAACTGGTGCTAGCTAATGCAGCTGCTAACATTAGCAAAACGTTGGTGTATTTTAGCCAGCTAAACTAGTGTTAAAGTTAGGTATCTTTACATAGCTATACTCAGTGGTGTAACATAAAGTATCTAAGTACATTTTAAGTACTGTAGACCTGCTTAAGTACAATTTTGAGGTAAAGTTACTGTACTTGTATTTTACCTGAGTAACATTAGGCCTATTTCAAACACTTTCTGCTACTTTCTACTAAAGTTACATTTCAGAGGGAAATTGTACTTTTTACTCCACTAAATTTATTTAAAGGTCCCATATCATGCTCATTTTCAGGTTCATACTTGTATTTTGTGTTTCTAATAGAACATGTTTACATGCTGTAATGTTAAAAAAAACCCTTTATTTTCCTCATACTGTCTGCCTGAATATACCTGTATTCACCCTCCTGTCTGAAACGCTCCGTTTTAGTGCATTTCAGTGGAATTGCAACGGAAATGCGTTGCTAGGCAACAGTTTGTGTCCATGTTTACGTCCTGTCAGCTGATGTCATTCACATACACTGCAACAGGAAATAACTGACACATTTAGAATGTTTATGTTTAAAACCGTGTAATGGTCTAAATATTGTAGATTTGTGACATCACAAATGGACAGAAATCCTAACGGCTTGTTTCAAACGCGCAATTTCTGAATACGGGCTGTGTGTATTTCTCCGTATATTGAGCGTTTTGATAGTTTAACAGTATTTATATAACACTTAAACCAGCTTTATAATGTAAAAGACCTGAAAACCTCACTTTTTACAATATGGGACCTTTAAGACCGTTACTTTTTTTTTTTTTTTTTACATAAAAAAAATGATATGCTTATATAATATGATGCAGTACTATTAGCTAATAATCTTCCCAGTAGTACTGTATACAAAGTATCTAAAATTGCTACTACATCTCAGATAGTGGATAGAAGTATATTTCGATGCTAATACTTTTGTACTTTTACTCAAGTCAAATTTTAAATGCATGACTTTTACTTCAGTGTAGTATTTCTACACTGTAGTAGTGTTAAAAGATCTGAATACTTCTTCCACCATTTTTACTAACTTTACTTGACTAATTAAATTTTATTCTACTTTATACACCTACTCTAACAGATTTATTTACTTTACATATTAAGATTTTACAAACAAAACATATGATCATGAATTTATAAAATATGACACTATAGATTAAACTCCACCAGCTGTAACATTAAAACGCTGCTTACCTTTTAAAACACAAGTAATAATTCCAATAATATGATATATATATAATAATAATTCTCTGAAAGGGACCATTCTGCCCAACAAGTACTTTTACTTTAATACTTTAATTAGTGAAGAGTGAATACTGGACTTACATTTGACAGGTGGCATCTCAAGTCCTACCCCTTGTTTATATTTGATCAATAAACTTAATGTTAAACATAAAGAAAATGTTAAGTTCTTTACAACTATATCCTACATGGTTTTGGACAAAACACAAAATCCATCTTTGAAATGGAAAACAATAATGATGAAATGGTTATAATGCCTTTATTGAAGGAATGAAGAAAAAAAAATCGATATAACAGCTAATCAAACTTTTGAATGGCGGTGTATGTGATTGTTTTGTCTGTCCATTAAGGAGGTCATAACCAGAACTGGATGCTGAGCAAGAAACCGTGGAGACTGGAGGAACTCAACAACTCATCTGGACCCTGTAGGGTGAATCGGTGACCGAGGCAGCAGGTAAGGGAGGAGGAATAAGGAAGCCTTAACACTCTGAGAAATGTTTCCTTAATCCAAAGCTTTCTGGGTACTAAGAAGATGTTTAAAAAACAGTTGCATGTCTACTTTGCACCGACTTAATGTCAGATTTATTTTGCTGGAGGTGATTGGTTTCAGGCTGCATCTTTTTGGTTTTTCTATGATGAAGGGAAGTTGTAGTGTAGCTCCATGTTATAGCCTACTTTGTCCCAATCGTGACTTGTAACCTTCACCTGGTGTGGGCACCATTAAACAATAAGACCTGGAGTCAGTGTTTAACAGCAGTGAGAAAATATGACATTTAATCTTCCATGAATCGATCTTTTGGTTAATTAGGGGCAGTAAAACTAGCTGAAAAAAAACAACACTGACATTTTATCACATCCAGCAGATACAGAAAAACATTAGCATTCATTTTGGAGTCGTATTTGTGTCCATATGGTGAATGTAAAGCCAATAATTACTCCTTTTTAGCTCTGTGTTGGTCTCCAGTAACTCTTCAGGGAAATATCTGGCTCTTCAGCTGCTAAATGTTCCACTTTATATACCAGCTAGTCTCTAACTTTGTCTGCCACTTGGTGCTGGTAGTGTACTATGGGTTTATCAGAGCGGTTTCCCTGGAAACAGCTGCTGATGCTGCTGAAAATGAGGTTGATGAAAGTGGTGACATTGGCCAGGTATTAGCAAAGAAGTTATATTGCCGAGAAGTGAAAGTCAGTTAATTGTTCCATTGCAACATCAGCGCCCAGCAGCAGAGCTACACTTCCGCTATGTTGGACAAAAGTAAAGAAAGAACTTACATATATTATATAAAGTCTATATATATATAAACAATCCCTCTCCTTGTAGTCCTTCTTTTGAGGTACTTTCCATTTTACGCTACATTATACTTCTACTACATTTTGGAGATAAATATTGTACTTTGTACTTCACTACATTTATTTAAGAGCTACACTAAAGTACTGCTTACATATTAATACATCATTGACAATGATCCCATAATATAATAGTATAACACTGACAGTAGCCACTCTGCATTCTCTAGTACATTTTATTGCTAATATCTCTGTATTTTTACTTGTGTACTGTGCAATTTTGAATACATGACTTTTACTTGTAATGGAGTATTTTTATACTCTGCTACTGCTACTTTTACTGAAGTAGATTTAAATTATTCTTCCACCACTGTACAAGATCTGCATTTTCACACCACGGCATAATGTGGTTGACAGCCTGGTATAACAGTCAGCAAAAAAAGAGCTCAAAGTTTTGCTTTTGTCATTCAGTGTTTCACACTGTTTGCCATTTTCTGTTGCTCAGCAGACTTGTGGTTGGCACCTTAAGATGATATCAAAGATATAAAATGTCAATCGTGCCAGCTCTGGTCTTCGTAGCGTTAAAGTATAGGAGCTTTCCTGTATATCACGAGTCAAGAACACCAGTTAATGGTTAACACCAGTGGGCAACTGTAACTGACAGTTACAGTGAAATAAGACGTGTGAACACCACAGTGTGTGGTTGAAACTTTCCTCAAATGATGAAGTAAACTGAGGAGTTTGTTTGTTTCTAAGTGGAAACTAAAGACGTGCAAGATTTTAGTGTCAAAAGTGGAACATTTTTCATGTAGTGAAGCCCTCTGTCTGATGCAGAAACACTTAAAGTGCATTAAAAGAACAATGAAACGAGTAGTTATTGGAATAACCAGGGAAATGTAGGCATGTGGAGGAGGCATGACGAGCAGTTTCCACATCAGTGCAGTTATAATAGGAGTTCCTCTAATGTTGTAAGGTTAAGAAGTATTCAGATCCTTTGCTTAAGTAAAAGTACTAATACCATACTGTGAAAATACTCCACTACAAGTAAAAGTCCTGCTTTCAAAACCTTACATCAATAAAAGTATGTAGTTTTATTAGCTAAATATACTTAAAGTATTAAAAGCAAAAGTGTTTTCCTATTATATCTCATGTTTCTGGATTAATATTACTGCTGCATTAATGTGTATGTTGCATTTTAACTCCTTAATATCCCGTTGGCTTGTTTAATCTACAGCAATGTATCATGGTCCATAAGATCATCATATGTTTGTAGCGTCGCCGTCCTGTGAGAACCACGTATCTCTAAAAAGTCAGAAAAACAGCCTGTTTTCAGTTTTGTGACGATGCATCTTCCAGCTGATACAAGAGACTTTTTAAAGAGTTTATTTAGCTGAAGAAGGAGGAAGATTTTCTCAACACATAAAGGAACACCTTATAATAATCCTTCAGTTTATCAAAAACATTCAACATCAACACATCTGGAGATACGTGTTTTTTTTCACTGGACAGGAAGAGGATGAAAAACTGTAATCAGAAAAGTAACTTAAGCTGTCAGATAAATTTAGTGGAGTAAAAAGTACAATATTTACCTCTGAGATGTAGTGGAGTAGAAATATAATAGCATAAAATGGAAATACTCAAGTAATGTACAAGTACCTCGAATTTGTACTTAACTACAGTACTTGAGTAAATATATTTACATACATTCCACCAAAAAACACGCAATTTTGGTTGTATGATTTGGAAATGCTGCTCCAAGTTACTTTGCTTGAAAGCGGAGCGCGTTTTGTTGCATATTAAATATAAAGGAGTGGATCCATGGAGGACAAATAAAAAATCATCTGTCAGTTTGAAATCAATCCATTTTTATCGTTTGTGCACTACGCCGTCGCTAGCCTGCGACCTGGCAATAGCAAACTAATAATTCACTAATTCAGTAGCAACATTCAGGAATTTAGTAAAAGCCCAAATATAAATGTGCATGCCTATAGTGCAGTAAACTGTATATATGTCATTTTTTTATTATCCTACACCAGCCCCACCAGTATTTATTTACCTGTCCATTAGCACTTTCGCCATCGTGGTGCTCCAGAGGGCCAACGAAACTGGCAATGCCGCAGTGAGTTAGGATAGGTCCTGTGATTGTCGTATATACTGACATCTTGTGTATGAATAATGTATCTGTTTTGAGTATTTTATTAATCATATGTATTTATTTGCTGTCAATCGAGCTGAAGATTAAAACTTGGCGAGCCGCGCAATGAGTAACACTGCTCTGCACTGTTTTTATTATGTTCGTAATCTGAACTGATGAAATCATGCTGAGCTAAGCAGGCGGGTTTCCAGTGAGCTCTTCACTCAGCAGAATCTCTTAGGGAGGGCTGACCTTTCTATTCTGATGTTGGAAGACGGGAAATTGAAATTCACTGGTTTCCTTTGTTGGTAAACAGATGAGTTTCTCCTTAAGAGGCTGGTATAGTACTGTCAGCATGCCAATAATAGACTGCAGACCAGAGGTGGTTTATTTGGTGAGCGGTGCACTGCCAGTCATGAGGAAGCAGTTGAAGGTGACTTGTTTCTTTTTCTCTGCTTGGTCCTTTAGTTTTACTTCTGCAGCAACACAAAGTCTCCTCAGAAATCCTTTAAGTTTCGTCTTATCTTGGAAATGAGGAGAAGTGAAGCAAAGTCTTTTTCTTTTTTTTGCAAAGAAAATAAGTCATGGGGCTGGTTTTACAGAGATTAGATATATTTAGACTGGTCTGTAGTGTTAGACCGGTCTAGATTTTGCTCCCAGATTACTCTAACGCAAAAATAAACAAATATATTTCACAAAAAATATGGAAAAGTTAGTGGCTATAACTTGCAGCCATGTTTCTGTGGTAGCAATCAATGACACCAGCTGACCACTGGCACCAAATTCCAAAAAAGGAAACGAAAACTTGACTCATAATTTGCGGGTTTTCTAACAATGTGGAGCAAATGTGGAGAAAGTTTAGTGTTTTTAGAGAGTAACTTGTTGGAAATATAGAACAGTGAGGAGGACATCGGCAAACACTACATAAGCAAAGAGACAAAACTCTGATGCTTTTTTTGTGAAACGCGCCCCTCAGTGCTGGGAGGATTTTATTTCTCAGACTTTTAATCTGAAATTTCTTCCAGACTCTCTGTCTACCACGTTCACCTCCTCGAACCTGCTCTATTATAGACTTGTACAGTACATTATCTTAAAAAGGAAATCTTTTTCACACTGTAATGAAAGGTGTCATTGTTGCTCAGTGATGCAGCATCAATTCCAGGATTAGCTGTATTAAAGCTTTATCAGATTTCACACACTTTATGCTTTGAGCTCAACCGTTTCCTGTTTAGTACTGAGTTGGTGTGAAGTATCGTTTCTGTGCAAATGTATATGTGTATGTGCATGACTCAGGAAATAATTATTACCGTAGCATTTTCCTTTTTTTTCTTGCTTTCTTTTTCTTTCCATTTCAGCTGCTGTCAGCTCATTCTGGCCACTTTGACCTGTTAATTGGTCGCCTTGAAAAATGTTGATAGAGGAGTTTATATCATGATCAACTCTTGAGTTTCAGTCAATAGTCCGATAAATGCACAAAATATAAAATCAAAACTTAAAATTAAAAGAAAGTAGAAATCTGTTTTGTCTCAGAAAGGTGAACTGATATTAAATATGTTCTAAGCCCTGATTCTGAACTACTTGAAAAGAAGAAATGGGAAAATGCTGATTATGATTAAATGTGCAAACTGTTGCAAAATTTGAAATGTCAATGTTAAAAAAGTTCATCCATTTTTATATTGAGCTTGTTTTGTTTCTACAGAACATCGGGTCAATCTGAAGTTGTTTGATATTAAAACAGTGCAGAGGATGAGAGGAGGTCAGTGTTGGATAAACTTGTGGTTCAGTTCCCAAAATCATGCGTTAAAGCTCTCAGTAGTCCATGAAATATTCCACATTAATGCTGTTTAAAACTGTAGTTGTATAAACTTGATCATAACTTTATCTTAAACCCTGAATCAAAGTCCTTTTATTTTATTTTATTGCATTTGCAGTGGTGGTGGCACAACCAAACAAACTTTAATAAAGAAACGATAAAAAGCCCAGTACATT
Source organism: Sebastolobus alascanus (assembly GCA_916701645.2). Lineage (NCBI taxonomy): Eukaryota > Metazoa > Chordata > Actinopteri > Perciformes > Sebastidae > Sebastolobus > Sebastolobus alascanus. Next base: position 316,023 of record CAKAOJ020000290.1, read on the forward strand.
TCTTCAAATTTAGACATTTTACCTAAGGTTATTCCCTCAAATACCTGCAAATGACATTATTTGCTTCTTCAAATGAATAACTACAAAATCATACTCTCAAATTATTTCAATTTACCCCCACTGTCCTTTCAAAGATTATTTTGAAAGGACACTATGCATGTAACAAGCGTATATTGACACGGCGTTCCTGGTTCGTCCAAAAGTAAATATAAGATGGATACTCCGTGCGTCGGCCTCTGATGCCGAGGAGCACTGACCAAGCGGTGGTATTGGGCAAGTTGGGACAGTAGTTTTTCCGTAATCCTGGTGAAAAACAAGCAAACAAACGACCCGAACTGAAAAAATAAACCTCCTTGGTGGACATAATAATATATCCTTAAAAATTTGTACATTTAGAACATGGACCTCCAGAACACCCCTTGTAATTTATATTTGAAGCCTTATTAACTTGAAATACAGTATGTAAGGGATAATGTACAGAGAGCTGGTCATTGTTGTGAAATAAACCCGAATGACCGGTTCGTTTTACATTATCCTGCTTATTACACAGCTACTTACTTAAGAAATCAATAATTTGACATAAAATAGGTCCGCCAGACTCTGACATCAAAACTGCGTCATGTCTGTTAAACATAGCAACGGTCTGCCATAAAGAAATAACATGACTAGCTAACTAACAATGACTATAGAACGCCGTGATTGACCAATCAGAGTATTCAGAGCCGTTTAATAAAGTTATTTAATAAACCTATACATGTAAAATTCAACCTTATACTTTTAGCGTCCTCATTTGACCCACCTCATGATTGTTCAGGAGTCCCCAACTTGATCCCCGCAGAGTTATTTACTGTATATGTCTGAGTTTATTTGATTTTAATCTTAGAATAAACATCTTATTTTCATAGACGGGAACTACAGTCTAATTTTGGGATTAGAGTCCCCCTCAAGTAATTACTTACAAGAAAAGGATGTGGTTGTGATATCAGTCAGGGACCTCCGAGGCAAATACAGAAGTACAGCTCTGCTCGAGTTTGGTTCTTGGTACTCTCCAGTATCTTAGCAAGTATTCTCTGTTCCTGATTCTGGCCCACGTTAATCCTTAACTGGTGCAATTCTACTTAGTCTGTCCTGGACCACACATCCGTCAATCTGCTTTGGACTTTTTGGAGTTTTTAGGGCCATGTGCTGATGCTGCGTCTAGACAAAATTAAAATATCAGAGTTTATTATTTTAATGCAACCTGACTGTTAAGCTGTTGTAAATCAGTTTGTAGAGTAAGATACTTAGAATATTCTTAAAGACAATCAGACACATAAAAGACATTTCAGTCTTAAATTAAAACATAAAACCACCTGCAGGTGCAATGCACCCTCTTCTGGTCTGTTTATTTATACAGGATTTGGCATCTTTGTGTGCAAATACAGCTGTCATCGGGATGCTTTTATGCAGGAACTCTCACTTATATCTATATATTCTAGCTAGTATACATTTTTGTGCTGCTTTATTTGGTACAACTCAAGTTAAAATGGTATCTTCTTATCTGACCTGATAAAAGGGAAGACAGTTCATAGTTTGAATAAACTTTTTCTAACTGTAATTTGCATTTTGACACTGGAACAGTGAGCACACTGGGGGTTTTAACATATCTAGAAGTACAACGTCACACAACGTCAGACTGGGATTGCAATTAAGCCAATTGTCTGTGTCAACCACAACAAGCCAATGCTGAAGTGCCGTAAACTTGCATTCTTTCCAATAGCCAGCAGGGGGCGACTCCTCTGGTTGCTAAAAGAAGTCTGTTTGTATAGAAGTCTATGAGAAAATGAGCCTACTTCTCACTTGATTTATTACCTCAGTAAACATTGTAACCATGAGTTTATGGTCTTAATCACTAGTTTCAAGTCTTCTTCAATACAGCATGATGTTCATTTAGTAAATTATGGTCCCATTTAGAGTCAAATAGACCATAAAGCAGGGGATGCTTTAGGGCGTGGTTACCTTGTGATTGACAGGTCGCTACCACGGCGTTGTCCGGTCTAGATGTTGTCCGTGTTTTCATCTTAGAACTTTAACCTTTCACGTGTTTTTCCAGTTCATGGAAGTTAATCGTAACATTTTGGTCGAGTAAAAATGTCTTGTTCAGCGTTCGGTACTTGGCTCCACTCTCTCGTGTCACCTCTGGTTGCAAAAAACTAGATGGCGACGGCCAAAATGCCAAATTGTCACTAATGTTTGCCAATTAATTTCAGCCTTAACCATAGAGGTGTTTAAGCATTTTTGTAGTAGTCTTATGCTTGTTGGAAGACACTCATTACAAGTTGCTTGAATTGGGGCGCTCTGTAGCTGTTGCTGCATTTACATCATATAAAAGTTAACAACAATATTGTTTACGTCAACATCCAAGTGATAATTACTATTGGGGGTTAGATTTTATTTAGAAAGGTTCAGACATATCAGATTTAATAATGTCTGAAAAGCAAGCAAACAAGAATGCCTTTTGTCAACTAAAGTCCATCATTCAAAGCTAAAAAAATTGTAATTTGTTTTATCCCCAGTTAATACCACTGTACCACAATACTTGCAACTGTCATACCTTCCATCCAACATGGTGTTAATGTGGCATTAGTATCCCAAAAATTGTGCAGACAAAATAGTGAGTGCATGAAAAATAATTTAATACCTTACATTATTTTTATTTTACAGTGATGCGTGGTTTTTATTTTACAGTGATGCGGTTGATAGATAAGTAAAAATAGACCCTCAAAAAGAAACTCAAAGCTCATTCAGCAAAAACCCCCCTAAAAAATCAAGATGCCACAACTTTTACATTTTGATGTGTTAAGACAGGAAAAGTGCAGCGTGCCTCCTACGCACACTTCCTCATTTGCCGCTTTATAAAGCCAGACTTTACTCCATTCACTCTCACATCACTCTCACATCCTCTTGGTGCTGAAAGATCAAAACAACCGCCAACATGATGACTAAACCACTGCTCCTCCTGGCTGCTCTGACTCTCTGCTGCTGCATCACCTCTCTGCATGGTAAGACATTTTTCTTTTATTTTCAAAACAGTTAATGAAATAATTCGTTAGAGTTTTCTTAAAATCTTAACTCTGTGATCCAGTCTGTCGGATTGCTTCCTCTCAGTTTAGTATTAGTTTTGCAACTAAAATTAATGAAACAATAAGGTGTCGTCTGCATAGAGTGATATTTTACTTATCTTCAGTTTAGTGCCTAAATATTTTTATTCAATTTGTGTTGCTCTAATTTCTGTTTATGTTTTTCTAACACCAGATAAACTAGTGTTAATGAAACAATAAGGTGTCATCTGCATATAATGATATTTTACTAATCTTCAAGATGGACAACATAAAGTTCCTAAATAGTTTTAGGCAATTTGTGTTGCTCTTATTTATGTTTATGTTGCTCTAACATCAGATTTTTTATATCATAATTTAATATCTTGCAATAAGCAGGCAATTTGACAAAAAAACTCAAAATATTATGAATAACTGTCCCATATTGTTTATATTCATTGTGTTCAAATTTATTGTTCTTATTTTTTAAAGTCTAATTCTTTTATCTTGTTTTATTTTTACCTAATTTTATACTTGACACTATTCTGACGTAAAATGAATAAAGCTACATTCATTATTGACCTTGGAAACAGTTGTTTGACACAAAATTAAAAAATCTTAATTCAAGGTCCACTTACTTGCTTTTCCTGGAGCTTTCAACTGCATCTTACAGTTTTTCTCAGTCGGTGGAGTTTGCTCATGTCTGAAGCTACTGTTATCACGTGAGGAAAGTTTCATACTTAGCTCTCGTGAGCTATTTCAGCTACAACTGAGCAAACTCTGTCCTCTCAGGAAGGCCGTGAAATGAAACATTAAATTCAGATTTTTGGGGTTTTCTCAGGGGTCAAATGTGTTGTCATTTTGAGGCTTCACAGAATCAGATGTTCTTAACAACCACAGATGAGATTTAAACTTGATAATTAAACTTTTTAAATTTGAATTTTTCACAGCTATTCCAGGGAAGTGTAGATGCATACGGACGAGCCCTACTCCCATACCTTTTCGGGTCATCAAGAAAATTGAGGTGATTCCTATTTCAGGACACTGTCGTCGGACTGAAATCATGTGAGTATTCATGATTGATTCAAAGACTGCAGGGCTGTTTTATTACATCTACTGTCATTATTTATGATGCACAGTAGTTCTGGCTTACCGGTATATTCTGATGTAGTTAGAAAAAGCCTAGCATTCAAATTATAATAGACAAGAGGTACCGTAATAAAAGCCAAATATACCAGTGGTAGACGAAATACTCAGATCCTCTTTTTTTAAGAAGTAGCAATAACACGATGTAAAAACACTCAATTACAAGTAAAAGTCTTCTATTCAAAATGTTATCTACCTAAAGTAAGTATTATCAGCAGAATATATGGTACTTAAAGTCTCAAAAGTGAAAGTATTCATCATGGAACAGCCTGTTAGCGTTATATAATTTTGCAGCTGCTTGAGGTGCATACAATTTTATATAGCATTGGTGTTTAATCTATGAAATGCATAATATTTTTTATCTTACATATTTTATATTTAAAATGCTAATCTGCAAAGTAACTAGCTGTTGCAGTGCAGTAAAAAGTACATTATTTCTCTCTGAAATTTAGTGAAGTAAAATGTAGCTGCTAAGCACAAATACTTAAAACTTGCACTTAAAGTTATAGTTTAGACATTTGGGATATACGCTTTCTTGTCATTGATTGCACTCTCATGTCTTAGCTTAGCTTAGCTTAGCATCAAGACTGGAAGCGGGGGAAAGAGCTAGCTTGGCTCTCTCCACAGCTCAAAAATACACCTACCAGCACCTCTAAAGCTCACTAATTTACATGTTGTATCTCATTTTGTATTTTTATACTTTGGAGAAAGTCAAGCTAGCTGTTTCCCCCTGCTTCCAGTCTTTATGCTAAGCTAAGCTAAGCTAATTGCCTTCTGGTTCCAGTTCCAACCTTATCTTCTCTTGAGAAGAAAGCAAATGTTGCACTAATTCCTTCAAGTGCAGTATTTAAGTAATCTCTGCTCTGCTTTGACATCAGAGCAATGATGCAGTTTAGATTAGCATATACATATATAGATACATATTTCTGCACTCAGAGCAAAAGTGAAAGTAATGATGTAAAAGTACAAAGTTGCACAAAATGAAAAAAAAAACTCAGTTTATCAACCAGTGCTTCACAATACACATTTATAGTACTGTACCACTTCAGTAAATGTACTTTATGTTCCACTTCTGTCAAACTGAAATTCATTTTACTGCAACTCTGAAGTGTCTCTGAATGTGAATTTACTTCACTATCACTCACCTTACTGAAACATCGAGTCCAGTGTGAGTTTATTTATCCGCTGTTAATACTAATAAGTGTAACATCTGTCTTTCTCCACAGAGTCACCAGGAATAACGGCTCTAAAGTTTGTGTCAACCCACGTGTGGATTGGATCAACATCCTGCTCCAGAATCTGAAAAAGTAATGACTTATTTTTTATGTCTGTGATTGCATGCTTGTACATCATGATTTTATACAATCGTATAGAACCAAAACAAGTTCACTTTACAATATCTTGATCAATTAACAAAAATAGCTTCTCAAAGGATTTTATATCTTTGAAAACTGAGTGTCTGTGCATTTCTGATAAAGTCACATTTGGCTTTGAAATTGAGATGAACATTTTTGTTTCTGACATTTTATTGACCAAATGATTATGCTAAATAATAGAAGGCAATAGAAAATAATGATTGGTTGCAGCCCTAAACACAAAAAGTTGGTGTACAGTGTATGGTGGTGGTCATGGAGCTATGTCACAACGTTTTTGTTTCTGCCTTTGGTTTCCACACGTTTTAAACATTTTAAACAGATACTATCTGTTTCTTTGTCAGCACCTTTTTGAAGCTTTGAAGATTATAAGCTACAAGTTATAGTAGCCAAGAGCCGCCCAAACTCCCTACAGTAAAAATTGAAAATTACAGTATATTAACTTGTGTTAAACCTTTGAATATCAACAGAGAAATTGACAAATGTTTTGTGATTTGGAGGCACTGTTGTCTTTTATCTTTAAGTCTTTTTTTTGACATGGAAAACTTTGTTTGTTTTCTGTCCACTGAAAACAAATACACAAAAAAAGTGTGTAATTACTTGTATTACATTGTGTCTAAAGGACTGGCTGTAACAAAGGAAGGGCTTCCTCTTGTGGTAGAATTCGTATAATACTGTATATTTTCCCGCTCATGTCATCCCTGATCACCATACAAAACTAAGCTACTGTATCTTATTACTTTCTGAATTATTGTTATTCACTTTAGTCTTTTATTAATTATTTTTCTTGTCTTGTTTTAATTACAGTAAACTTGTGAACTCCGACTCAACCACTGTGTCTCCCACTGCTTCCACAACTAACATCTGATCATATTTTGTGGCAGCATTTTGCCGTAACAATGGCTTCAATTTAAATTGATCAAGCTGTGAATGAACTGTAGGAGGGCAGAGGTTTTCTTTTATCGATTGGTCTTTCTTGTGCTACCCTTTTGGATAAATGCAAATAATTAGACAATAATACCGTCTTAGTGCTTCCTCGTATGCCTGAAGTACTGACACTTTAGCGGTGCTGATTTAAGTATATCATGTGTTATTGGGGAAATCATTATTGCTGTATGGATACTCTGAAATTAAATTTTTTTAAATGTGTTTATGCTTCCATTTTATTGTCAAAAAACACAAATCTGTACTGTGAATGCTTTCCTTTAAATTTGACAACATAATGTGAATCAAATGCTTTGGTTTATGTTTGCGATGGGGCTGTAACCTCTGACATGTTTGTATTGTACCCATGACTACAATAAAACTCACAGACAAAAAGACTTCAAAAAATGACATGTTTATTGCCTACAGGAGGTGGAGAGAGTCGGGTTGATGATACAAGTGCTGTTGAGCATGTTTGGTTTCAACTGAGGTGTAACAGCTCACATATTAAACACAGATGTAGCCTTTGTAGAAGTCCTCCATTCATTCGTGGAAATACCAGATTCAAGTTTCAAGAAACTCTTTCTATACTTACTTTCTATACTTTATACTATAGCTACAAAATAAGTAGCTTCCCCAGAAACCACTGATCAGTGATCGCCGGACTGGCTCCATCCAAATGAATGAGGCTCCCAAAAGAGTTTCACTTTTTGGATGAAAACCTCCTTTACAAATTTTATTCATCGTCCCCAAAAACGTGTTTACCTTTCATTTTATTGTTTGTCCTTTTTCTTTTCTTTGTAAAGCACTTTATAACTTTGGTAAAAAGTGCAATCCAGTGATTTAGTCGCTCACTTTCTCACTCACAAGAGACAATCCCTAGTTTGTTAGCAAAAACACCTTCCAACAAATTCCTGCTTGTTTCAAATCCAAAACCTCTGTTAAAACATTTTAAGTCTCTAAGCACAAGCTGAAATAACCCTGATGACATCACAATTGTATAATCAGGGTTATTTTTTTTAATCAAATTTTAGAGACAACATTATACAGATGTCTTCACATGCTGAGTAGTAAACTGAACGTTATGTGTAAAATCAGAGTTCCCCTTTCAGAAATATTATCATAAAATATTTCTGAATTCACAGAGGAGAATGTACTCCTTGAAATTATATGAAAGCATATAAATTCTCCAAAATTAGAGCAGGAGGTCTTCATCTAACATCGATGAAAGGTCCTGTGGACATTCTTATCGTCCTGCTTTTTGTAAAGTTATAAAACCTTTAATAAAAACTAAACTAACAAAGTAATTAGTGTCTTTCACTGCAAATCTTTTCATTTATCTATTCAGTTTTTTGTCTTTGGGAGGGATTCAAATTCCACTGGGCCTTTAGAGAATAAAACCTGATTTTTTTTTTACCTACAATGTGCAGCCCTAACTTTCATAGCAAATGTAAAAAGGACTCTACAAAGGTTAGATCTGTATTATTTGTCAGAGGAAAACCACAAAGTCAGCACTGCCACCTACGTTAGACAAACTTCCACTCGTCCTCGCAGGCGAACAGTAACTTGTGTCGCACATGATGCACACTTTGGCTTCCACAATACCAAACCTGCCTCGTCTAAGTTTAGCAGCTCTCCACCACAAAGCTGCAAGTTTTCTTTCCAACCAAACGCTCACCTACTGCTTCCTCTCGTCTGCGGTGGCGGCTGGTTGGATTGAAAACCAATGTGGTGTAGAGCTGCTTGTCTGGATAACAGAAACTTAACATTGTTGTTAAATATAACAGGTTTAAGTGCAGTTCTTTAAAATCCTCTTGAGAAGTAATGTAGCACCTTTGTTGGTGACTGCTGGTGGCTGAGGATCCTCACCCAGTTTCACTTCACATGAATAAATCTGCTGTAGTTGCAACTTTAAAATACTTTTTACTTAGGAATCCTCCAAGGGAATAAATAGCTTGTTTGAGAAATAACAGCCTTGCATTTCCTGGTCTTGTCACTCTTAGAATTGACAGACGCTATTTGCAAGTTTGAAGAAAAGACAGCGAAAGGATTTGTTTTTTCTAACTGTCAAACCAACTGACGGGGGAAGACTTTTGAAAGCGTTTGGACACTGAAGATGCTGCCTTTCCCCCCTTTTGTAATCCAAATCTTTCATTTTATAATGGCCTCATTCCAGCAAATTAACCAGTGCATTAACCTGTGGTCAGTCTAACATTTACTGAACATATTCACGATACACCATGCATTTTAAAGGTTGTATCGACTCATTTTTTTTAATCAGACTTATGCTGCGTTCCATTTACCTCGGAAATTGGAAGTTGGAGCCGGGAATGACGTCACACACAAGTTGACAGTGTGCCAATACAACACGTCGGAAAACTTAATGGAGTTTCCTCCTTCCAGTTTAGCCATTGTTAGCAATACCAGTTGATAACATCACATTACTCCGATATTTTGCGCATACAAACACCGTAGCAACATGTCCACAGATGTACGACTGATTTAATAAGACAGAAGTGCTAATAAATAGTATATATATACTACAGCTTTTTTACTGTTGATGCGCGGAGCAGCCCTCTTTGATTTTGAGGTCGGGGTTGGTGAGGTTTGTCAATCCGACTTCAGGGGACGTCCCAGTCCAACTGGGAACTCAAAAATGTTCGACTTCCCAGTTCAAATGGAACGCAGCATTATTTTTCCATTTGTTCTGTTTTTGAATTCATTTTCCACATCATTATTTACAGGTTAATGCACTGGGGAGAAAACTTTTATGCAGGATCCTTTAAGCTTATGTTTCCCAGTTTGGGCCTAGTTAGAGGGCGTCAAATTCATCATGTAAAAGCAGGTTAAAGACAACAAACCCTTCGCCCAAATGATTTGTCAGATAATCTTCATACGTCCTATTGGCCACCAAAGATTAAAAACCTCATGTAGCGACCACACTGCTGTAAAATCAGCTTCAGAAAGAACTCAACAGTGGAAGAAAAAAAACAAACCAGGACCAGATATTGAAACACAGGATTTTTACATTCAGAAATCACATGTGATGATAGTCGTGATAATCCTGTGAGAGATACAACAACCTCTTTGCAGAGAAAAACTGCAACAAACAAAATGATTTGTCCCCGATGTTATGGATACAAAAATAAACAGAAACCAGTCTGAGGTGAGCAATGATTCCTCAGTTTCAGTTCCTCATGAGAGTTGGTTCAGGAAGGATTGGAGGGATGAAAGGATGGATGGATGGCTGGATGATGGCGCTGGGTTAATCTCTGAGCGTCTTGGTCTCATGGGCAGTGCTGCTGTTGGAGAAATTGTACAAACTAGGCACGTTGTTTGTAGAAAAAGTATGCGAGGTGCGCTCTACAGAGACAAAATTAACAGGGAAAATGCTAATGATAGTTGGATATTATTGGGGAAAACTGAAAAGAAGTGGCTGTGGATGTTGGATGATGTGTGTGAAGAGAGATGTGAAAGAGGGGACACAAAGTATAAAGAGGATGAAACCAAATTCATTTTGAATAAGCATCAGCTCAGAGCGTGAAAAGCCTTGAGCGGACACTTCAAGATGTGCACTGGAGAAATAAAAGCCATCAAGACAAACTTGCTTTTTAACCTAGAACATTTATCTTTTTTTCCTCAAAAACTTGGTAATAATGAATTGTACAAAGTACCAATTGAAAGACTGCATGTTTGTTAGAGACAGAAAATGCCCGTAGTTCAAAAACAAAGTTGGACAGAGACCAGTTTTGTCTCTACAAGAGTATCAGAGACAGGTGGAGGTGGTATTCACATGAGATCTTAGTGCACCGGGCAAAGAAAATAAAGTACAACACCAGGTACATCTTTGATTTGTGAGAAAAAAAATACGCCCTCTTAATCGGAGAATGGTACGTTCCCCTCACAGATGTGAGAGACGCCTTCGTCTTAGAAGGCAATTCAATTTATGTACAGCTGTTGTACAAAATCAGAAAACCCTGTGAGGTGAGTTTAGGAGTGAAGTATAGGCCTCAAAATGCTCACAAAGATAGTCTTCATCAACTCCACCAAAACTGGAGGTGTATCCGTTAGCGTTAGCGTCAAATCATGTGCAAAATGAAGCAAAGCTGATACAGCCCGTCCAGGCTGGTTAAACTGATCTGACTGCGGTTTAAAGCTGAGGGTGTCGTGTTGTGTGCTGACACCATTTATCCAAAAATTATGGCTTTTTTTTTCAAATACTGAACAGAGCAAATGCTAATTTAACTAATTCAATCTCATTCGTCAGCGTTTACCAGACACTACAGTGTGAAATGTGCCAGATATGTTGAACACTGAGTGCATGTGCAGGCAGCTTTTATAGAGTCCCCCTGCTTAGGTAGGGCTGGGTATCAAACCTCAATATTTTCTTTTGTACCAATCAAAAAGTATCGAGAAGCTTGCATCAAATGTCTGACCAGATTCATAATCTTTTTTCTTTAATCAGATTGTTCTTGATTTAAAACAAAAGATAAAAGTGTTTTATTTTAGGTAAAGTAGCTGTATGGCTGATCGTGTTTACACCAGTGGTTCCCAAACTTTTCTACCTGTGAACCCTTAATAAAAGGCCATGTCCCCCATGTAGTATGTGTCAAAGAGTGTTATTCTCTTTTTAGAATTTAACTGACACCTGACAACCAACTATACAGGCAGAAACAAATGCACATATTAGTAAAGAGTTCCAAAGATAAAAGGTAAGAAATAAAGATTTCTCTTGTTTGCTACCCACCAGTATTGTCCTTGAAGCCCCCCCCCCTACTTGTATCTACAAATCCTCGAACAAAATCCTCAATTTGAATAAAGTGATTCAGTGTATTAAATGAGTTAGTCTTTTTTTTTTTATTAAGTCAACTTTCTTTAATGAATAGAACCCGCCAGTTTTGTCAACATAAATAAAGTGATGACGTCTTGACGGATTCACCAAGAGAATGCAGATACATAATATGACCTTTTTTGTAACAACTTAATTGATTTACTATAATAGCATTAGAGCCGACATAATATTTTGTTATGGTGGTAAAATAAATGTAATTTAATTTATGCCTCCCTTTGTGTTCGTCAAGCGGGAGAGCCAATATGTTTTCGACTGCAGTGAAAATGTTGTTTTTGAAAGGCTTAACGCCAACAAATATGGATTGAAGCAGAATATTTCATCAGATTTTGCTGTAGTTTTTGATACACCGACTTTTGTATAAATTATCCAGTAAGTGTGTTACTATGATTTTATCAAATCCTGGTGCACCCCCTGTGATCTTTGTCGCCCCTAAGGGGGGCCTGGACCCCAGTTTGGGAACCACTGGTTTAGACAACATTAAAGTGAAGTATGGCCCCTATTGAAATCCTTTTTGTCTTGGTACTGAAACAGTATTGATACCCAGTCCTACCCCTGCATTTGATCCCACATTGATCATTGAGCCTCTCTTAAAAGCCACAACAAAACCAAATGTTTTTAAAAAGTGTCTAAACCAAATTTAACGCTTTTTGCATCTTCTGACAACTCAAACATTTAAGTTTCCCAAGTTATTCCTCTTGGGAACGGAGCAAAAGTGCAGCAGCAGTTTTATCAAAAACGCACCAAGACGAGGGACTTCTACAACAACAACATATATGTATGCAAGTACATACATCACCTGTGCTTTATAAAGGATTTTCAAACCAATAGCTTCCTGTTTGGTTTTGCTCGTCTTCAGTTTGAGAGGTACTAATGGATGCATAGCATAGCCCTGAGGTACAACTTACATAAAGGGCTATTAGTTCTAATCATCTGACACAAATATACAAAGTCCACAGGAATCTGGCATTAACAGGCTCCAACAACCAATTTCATAGTGAGCCTTTGGTAAATACATTCGACTCCTGGTCACGAATCATTGGCAGATTCTTCTCAGGAAGTTTTTTTTTCTCTGGCACCAATAAATAAATATTATCTTATTGTGGACAGAGCATAAGTCATAACTTACACTGGGGAGATTCTTTGGCCAGTCAGGTTGAGGGGATAACGGGACGATACTCTTTTAAGACCGGAGGTGTTTGAAAGCACGACTTCAAAAGCTAAAAGTAAAAAGCGCATTGTTGTTGGATTGTGTTACAAATAAATTATTTATTTCAAAGCAAGTAAAACATTAGGGGGTTAATTTGGTTGCGCTTCTTATTAATATTTTGGATTTGAGCTCTGGTTTGGCCTGAACTGATTGTTTTATTACATCGTCGTTCTTCAGAAAACTCACACGTTGCATCTTTTAATCTGCAGTGAGCATGAATCGGGACGAGATGAACACGATACGTCTGCAAGTAAAATATTTAGCAATGATCTAGAGCTGCAACGATTAATCGATTATTTGTCAACTATTAAATTAATCGCCAACTATTTTGATAATCGATCAGTTTGAGTAATTTTTAAGAAAAAATTCCATCTTCTTAAATGTGAATATTTTCTGGTTTCTTTACTCCTCTGTGACAGTAAACTGAACATCTTTGAGTTGTGGACAAAACAAGACATTTGAGGACGTTTTCTTGGGCTTTGGGAAACACTGATCCACATTTTCCACCATTTTCTGACATTTTGTAGACCAAAAAACTCATCGATTAATCGAGAAAATAATCGACAGATTAATCAACAATGAAAATAATCGTTAGTTGCAGCCCTGTATGATCAAAGCGGGGTTCAAGACCCGTATTATTGAAGAAAAAATATTCATATAAGTGAATGCAGCAGCTCAGTTAACATTCACGCAGCACCATATGACAGCTTTCAGGTTGAGATTTGCTACCTGGCAAGAAGGATGGCGATATAATCAATGGAAATATAATCCAGAAAGACGAGTACTTGGGATACTATCCATTATTTTCACAAGGCAAGTGTCAATCTGAAAGCCCCCTAAAATAATCCACTGTTATGTGATTCACAAGCAGCTGTGACACGAGATGATTTCATATTCTACTTCCCATATGACACACACCAATTTAGTGTTACAATGTCGTTGCATTACTTTTAAAAACGCCCAATCAGTACTTCTTAACCTTAAAAATTTCCTTAAAGTATTTTGGTTTTTCTCGGCTGATCAGAATTGAAAATATGGACCTGTGTTTACAAAAAATACGCATGTAAACAAACCTTTCACATCCTCGTAAACTTTCCTAACTTTCAGTCGTTTGTAGTGTTTCACTAAAATACCTGTCAGTTAATTTGGGAGTGATAGCAGGTTCCAGTTTTATTGACTGTGACTTTAACACAACATACATGTTGTGGTGCAGCAGTAACATTATGTTGTGTTTTTACTCTAAAACGATTATTTCACAGCTGTGTGAAATGTCCAAAAAAAACAAAACAAATGAAATTCAGCTAAACTGTTGACATTTGTGTAGTTTATCTTTAAAAAGTTGATAGTATTAGTTATTAAGGTTTGTTGTTGTAGGAGCAGAATCTACAAGCGATTATCATCTAAGGCAAAAAAAAATTGACATTGGGGGTTACCATAGCAACTTCATCCCAAGCCCAACATTTGGTATCAAGCCTTTTCAAGGGGAGAAAAAAATGTATTAAAACAAACATTTACAGTGTGCAAAAACACAAAAAGGAGCAACAAACGGGCGAATACTTCACTCCTTTTGGGTGGGTGTGTCTCGGGGTCGGAGGGGTCGGATGGCGTCTGAGTTTTAACATGATCGGTGAACTGTACAGGGTCCTGTATAAAGCTGGAGGGGTGGGTGGGGGGGCAGTGTTTTGGGGTTAGCGGGGCTCTCTCTCAGGCTGCACTACCTGTGGACCGGCAGGTGCAGCCCGTTGAGGGGGTTGAGCGGGTGGGGCAGGGGGGGGTGCAGCTCCAGCTGGGCCAGCAGGGAGAAGTGGTCCGATGGGATGTGGGGGTGAGGGCAGCCCGTGATGTTGTTGTCCACGAGCCACTCGCTGTCCAGCGGTCCCAGCATGCCCAGGACACTCATGTGGGTCTTGGAGAAGAAGATGTAGTCGATAACGCCCTGCAGACACAAACACATCATGTGATATCAATTTAAGGCTGCGCATCCAACTTTAATTAGATTAGATTAGATTCAACTTTATTGTCATTGCACATAGTACAGGTACAAGTGCAACGAAATGCAGTTTTGCATCTAACCAGAGTGCAAACTAGTAAAGTGCTGGTAATACAATAAATACAAGTGAGGGTATATTGGTGAATGTACATAGGCATATACATATATACAGATTGTAAATAAAGTGCAAGTGTTACATTGTGATTAATAGTAGCTTGACTATAAGTTGCATTGTATAAAAAAAATTGTAAAGAGTATATTAAACAATAGATGATATATAGTTATATCTATACACAGAAGGATCTATAAACGGAGAGATTATGTACACAGAACTATATGCATATGGGACTAAGTGAGTATATATAAGATAAATATAGGAGGGTAGATATGTATATACAGTGGAGTTATAAATTATATAGATGCAGGAGAGGATTGTACAGATAAGGTAAAACAAATTTGGATGACTAATGAATGGTAGGAGTAATATGTTCTGAGCTGTGACAGATGAGAACATATGTTTGGAAGTGCATATTTATCATCTAAAATGGATAGTTTTGGACACGTTTGACAACATTTTTGTGTATAAAAAGGGTTCATGCAGGGTTCGTGATGGAAAAAACTTCTCAGACCTAAAGGTTCATCCACTTGCCTGTAACATCATTTCAGTCTTCGCCCACTAATAATATCGCTGACTGAAGCACAAGCCCACTGACTGTTTCCACACCAAAAACACTTTGGACGGTGGATGTTTGACTCATTTCATTCTGCCTCTCCTACCACTCATTAGTCATCCAATTTGTTTATGTAAACAGAAACTCAGATCTGATGCATAACTTCTACACAAAGCAAGGATTGTTTGATTGTTCCCAAAGTCCCCCAAATGAGCCAAAAACATTTTAAGGATCTGTTTGGTTCTTCCTTGTTTCTGTAAGAAGATCTACATGTTTGTGTAAGGGGAAGTTCACTGATAATGATGTAAAAACCGGGAGCAGAAAAAACAATCTATCTGTCTGTGTGAGAACTGCCTGCATGACTCATTAGACTCCAGAGCAGAGACCACAAGACAAAACACATAAAGGCATCTTTTCCACCAACACCATCTGAAAAAAGCGTAGAAAAGTCGTGCTGTGTTGTTTTGTAGCACTCTAAAGGGTAAATCATAGCTCAGACACTGTAATGTTCAGGGTTTTCCATTCCCACTGGGATCTCCCACAACAAAATACTCATAATGATATAAAACATTCCACATATCTGAATCTGCTTTATGGAAAATACTGTATCACATCAGCTAGTTTGTGGTTTTTAACCACTCACTGTTGAACTGTTTTTCCTTTAACCTGATGCTCAACCAAAGTTTTTAATTATATTATAGTCAAATGCAAAGTTCAACTCTACAGTAACTTTTGCCAATATAAAGTGGCAACCCCAAATACCTACATTTTCCAACACTTGGGCACAGAAGTAATGATCAGGAGGCAACAGACACAAAGTAATCGTTTGTTTAAGATTACTTTGGGCCTCCAAACTTGATTTTGATGCCATAAATCAGCTTGAAAGAACGATACAAGTGGTTTTACATGTTTTAGCCCAATTATTACTTGCTTGAGTTGTGTAATTTGAGTTAGTTGTCTGCTAGTTGATTTTCTACCTCAAAGAAAAGAATGGAGACCAATGGTAGTCTGTAACGGAAGGAAAAATACATCTAAAAGTCTAAACTTGTGCAGCCTGTAATGGAACATAATCAGCAAATTAGGTATTTAAACAGACGGAACACGTGGAGGAGGTTTTTACCTTAAAGTCATATGTGTAGTTGGTGTAAGGCATCAGATTGCTGTCGTAGGCGCTCTTCAGCTGGAAGCTGTGTGTGATGCTTCCGTCCGAGGTGCCGTTCTTGCCGTTGCAGCTGAAGTTGGTCAGACATTCACTGTAGCGTAGCTCCTTGAAGTCCTTGTGGTTCTCGGCCACTCCTCCGTTGCTCAGGTATTCCACCACACCTGGATCATACAGAAGGTAAACCTTGTTATTGTAAAGGTGCACCGCATTAATCCAGAACATCCGTCTTATTTTGTAAAACCCTAAAAATCTATTATGTGTAGCAACATAAATTTGAGGAGGACTAAAAGACTGAGAAAGTGAGACTGAAACGTTAACAGAGGTCCCTTAGAAAGTGAGACAGTCGTACCGGAGTCGGGCAGCGAGTTGAGGTCAGCACACAGGACGATGGGGATGGAGGACGGGTCGAAGGTCGGCGAACCGGTCGCCACGGAGCCCGAGGCCCTCTCGGCGATGCTCTTCAGCTCCGACAGGAACATCATGGTTTGGATCAACTTGACGTCCGAGAACTCGGGGTCCCAGTGCATGTGGGCGTTGGCCACCAGGATCAGCTGCCTCTCCTGTGGTGGCTTCATGCCTGAAAACACAGGAGATCAAATACTGGATTAAGCCACAGATGTGCAGCCAATGAAGGAGCGAAAAAAATGTGGAATTAAATAGGGCTGCAACTAGCTATTATTTTCACTGGCGATTAATCGATGAGTTGTTTGGTTTATAAAATGTCAGAAAACGGTGAAAAATGTGGATCAGTGTTTCCCAAAGCCCAAGATGACGTCCTCAAATGTCTTGTTTTGTCCACAACTCAAAGATATTCAGTTTACTGTCATAGAGGAGGAATGAAACCAGAAAATATTCACATTTAAGAAGCTGCAATCAGAGAATTTTGACTTTTTTTTTCTTAAAAAATTACTCAAACGATTAATCCATTATCAAAATAGTTGACAACTAATTGATTAATCGTTGCAGCTCTAGAATTAAATCAAGTCCACCACGTTTTTAACGGGAAAAACACTGTTGAGGTGATATAAAAGAAATTTAAAAGGGGATTATAAAAATGTCCAAACTCTAAATATAAGAAAAAAAACTTTACAAGACTGAAAAAGGCTTGTTAAACCCCCCCAAAACCCCCAAATAAAACCTGAACATGGTCTTATTTTGGTTCCAGAAAAGCACAGAGCGCTGATGCAACTTTCGAAACTCAGAAAGTGCTGAGACAGTAGAACGTGAGTGAAAAAGAAATTAATCAACCACAAACAGGGAAGTTATACTGTACATGTACGGTTACTGTTAAATACATGGAGCAGTACTTTCCTGCATACTCACTGCAAAGTTTAATCAATCAACTGATAAATACTGATGATATAATATGTTTAACGACAACATAAGAGAAATATTCTGTATATTATTTACATGTAATAGACCACTCGTTCATCCTTTTTCACTCCATTGAACAACATCAAGTCACTAGCGACACCTTGTGGCAAAAAGACATTACTGCAGATACACTTTTCCTGTGTTTTACTTTTATTTATTTATTTGGCAAACACATAATCTTGGATTGCTGATTACAAGCTGGCAGAAATGTTATTGATTTTGGCTAGAGTGCAACCATGGATCCATGTACATATTATACAGTAATAATAACAACACTATACTGTATACGTGGTCTTTTAAACTGTTAACCTTTAAGCTACAAATGTGAGAGGGTCAATTCACATTTAGAGTAAATATTGCCCAGATTGATGATAGAACTGTGCTGAAACTATTAGTTAATTAACTGTTGATAATTGATTAATCATTAAGTGATTTATCAGCTTCTCAAATGCTGCTTTTTTCTGTGTTGTATTATTTTAAATTGAACATTTTTATGTGGTGGACTGTTGATGGGACAGAACAAGCAATGAAGACGTCACCCTGAGCCTTTTTCATATTTTCTAATTTCTGATATGTTATATACCAAACAATTAATTGAACGCAATAATTGACACATTCATTGATAAATTAAAATCATATTTAGTTACTGCCCCGGTGGGCAAAAGTAGGTATGTTTCTGAGATGCCTTGGATTACAGCACAAGTGGTAATAACATTACATCTAGGGATGGGTTATGATTTTCAAATAGTCATTTAATTATCATTAAATCATCATTAAATTGTCTTAATTTGTGTATTTACCGTTTCAGGCGCCGCCTGGTAGTTACGTTACTACTAGGCGCCAGTAAAATTTGTGTGGCACGTTAAGTTTGGCTCTTTTCCATCGGCGCAGGTGTGTGTGTGTCTGTGCATGCCGCGCTGCGCCCCCCATAGTCTCAGCTAGGAGATGTGTTTGAGCGGTGTTTGGTGTGAAAATGTGCCGGCTGTACGCGCCGTTTCTTCAAAGACTGATCGAATAGTTCCCAGTGATTATCGAATAGTATTTTTGCTTGAAATGCCCATCCCCAATTACATCCTCTGTTTCTGGGTAACGCTGTGAAGATGGTTCTTACCATCGGAGAACAGGTCCTTGTTGACCTCCAGCAGAATGGCCACCCCGATGTTGTCTTTGGTCATCACTCTGTTCAGCATGACCTCTGACCCCTCAGAGTTGGCCATGGCCACCTGGTTGAACTCCACAGTGTGTTTCTGGACCAAAGTAAACCTGTGGGAAACATCCACAGAGCAGCTTAGATATCCATGGAGGAGTTTGAAAAACTTAAAGGGGACCTATTTTGTTTGTGTGCTTTTCCCTTTCCTTTAGTGTGTTGTATAGTTTTTTGTAAAAGGTCTGCAAAGTTACAAAGTCCACACCAAAGGGAGTTACTAATACTGCTCCTGAACTGCCTGAAACGCCTTGCTTGAAGTACCGCCTTATCTTCCGTAACGTGGTGATGTCACCAAGTAACACATTTGCTACATCTATTAGGAAAAAGCTAAAAGCATGAAAGACCATTCAAACGTGTTGCTATCGGATACATTCTTGGATATCCAAACAATACAAAAACCTTCAAATACACAAGTGTACTCAATAAATGGTGTTCTGTAAAGTGTAAAAAAGAAACTCACTTGTCGGTCTTGAAGAAAACAGCGCAGCCGTCCACGTGTTTCCTCTCCTGTTCAGAAACCAGTTTGGCACGAGACTTTGGGCAGAAGTAGCCGTCGTAGCCGCGCTCCTTTAGTGTTTCCAGAAACATAGTGTAGTACTGCTCCGTCTCCACCTCCTGCAGACACACACGCAAAGAAATGTCACCTGAAAGAGTCAATGAAATGTGTGTGTAAAAGGAGTGAGCATCAGCTAAATATAAATAATGGCCTGGTTTCCCTGATCCAGAGGAGGTTGCTCCGTCCTGAGGATGCCTTTCCATAAAAGTAAAAAGAAAAGACTAACCAACATCAACTGAGAGTGTTTATTCCAAGACTGACTGAATGTTTTTATTTCCACTTGTCAGCTCTGTCAACTCGATCTTTCTCTTATGAATATTCCACATTAAGAACTAGGTTCTCGTATTTCATTTTAATGCGAAAATCAATAACTTCTCTATAACTTTCCATTTCAAAGATGGATTTTAGGTTTTGTACAAGGACACAGTTGTAAAGAACTTTCCATTTTAATATTGTTTTTCTTTTTGTTTAAAATTAAGCTTATTGATAAAATATAAAAAAAAAGGGTGATAAGTATTCACTTCTCTTACAGACATGCAATACTTAATTATGTTGTTATTGAGAGTTTGCTGTATGTGTCTGCTGGGTATTCTTGTTTTGTTGTCTTATAATCTATATAATATTATCAAATGTTTTATTTTATTTTTTTTAAATGTTCAATATAAAAATCTAATCTAAAAAAATGTTTACAGTTAAATAATGTGGTTTCCAATAAATCTGCCCCAAAGATACCATTTAATATTGAGAATTAAGTGTAAAATATATATCCCTTGATTTTCTGAACTTTTCCAACTCTGAAAATTTAAAAATATTTCCAAATTTCCTTGACTAGTCGAAGCTCTTTCAGCGTCCAGGTAGCTTGTAAGACAATTAAAGAGACTAGAGGTGAATATCTGAAATGATATTAGTAGGAAAACAAGCATAGATTCCTGTGCTGAGGACAGTTAATCAGTAATGTTTATCTACTAGATTGTGTTGAAGGAGAACGGTTGGATACTCTGGAGTTGATAGCAGCTGAGTACAGTCTGATAATTACAGCACAGACGAGACTGAACGGCTCTAGAAACTAGCAATGAAAGTGGGCAGGTAAAAAGTAATCCGATTACTGTCCGATTTGTTTTTTTTCTCTGGAAAACAAAGCCAGCTTTAAGTTGAGAACATACTGTAACAGGGGAAACATGGAGGCGATGCCCCTCGTTTACCTGCAGGCTGATGATGTCAGCGTCACAGCTGGTGATTTCCTCCATGATGCCTTTCTTCCGGTACTCCCAGTTGAGCGCCCAGGACGGACAGTAGCCGTACAGCTGTCGCGTGGCGTACTTGTCGCACAGCACGTTGTAGCACATGACCGTGAACACGGCTGCAGAAAAATACAAAAGGATTATCGTTGAGATCCATGTAGTTTTCATTTTATTCTTCTGGTGTTTCCTGCCGTACATGGACAAACATTTATTATTATGCAAATACTGCAGTTTATTACTTTTAGAAAGACTGAAACATTTAATGTTTGTAGATGGAGTCAGACACACAATGAGACATAGTATAATGAATTATCTCTGCTCCAACAGGAAAGTTTAATTTGAAATAACTTTGACCGTGTTGAACGTACCTGAGGGACTCATTTGGTCTCGCTCTTTCAGAGTGACCCAAGGTCTTTGGGGGAGCTGCTCTGGGTGCACTGCAAACAGGGCAGGGCAGAGGGAAATTAGGGAGAAGCGCTCACTCGTCTGTGACAAACACAATGGTACACCTGCTACGATACACCTGCGCTGCTCAGGTTTACAATAAACTGTCGCTTAAATATGCATGAGTTCCAATAAGCGGTCGTGCGGTAAGGTGAAGCGGCCGAGCCATTTACCTGCTAGATTGTCGAGCATGTAGTTCAAAAGCTTTCTGGTTCCGTCCGGCTCCTGGTACAGATTGAGGATGTCTTGGGACAAAGGGTTTCCTGCAAAACAACCATATCATAAATATAAACTACAAATAAAAATGCTATATAACTGAGTCCAAAATAATGGTAATAATAAATAGAAAAGCCTCACCTTTGAGTCCCAAGGTTTGTAACTGGAAAAGCCTCCCAAGTTCATAAGGCAGAACTCGTAAAAAATTGTTGTTTAAAAGCAATTCCCTGCAAGAAAACGGGACAAAAATATCAGTATTTTGTGTCTGTCTTTTCTGTCTTTCACAAACTTCCTCCAACAATGTGGTAATTCTTTGTCATTCATGTATTTTTACTGATGTCAAATCATCTACCACGTTGACCTTTTGTTGTCACTTCAATTACGTCTTCCAGTCATAACGTGTCTTTGCTTGTCATCTCCGTTTTTTGTTTGTCAGTTTTAAGCTTTTATGCTTTTTTGTGAGCCCTGCGGGATAACTACTCCCACTCACACATTTCAGAATCTTCCTCTTTCTTCTGACTGTTTGATCAACGTGTTTTAATCAGCACTTTACTTCTATTCTTTGGGATTGTTTGGCACGTAATCCCTTGAATGAATCCAAAGAATTGTTTGTTTTTCCGAGACAAAATATACACTGTTAGGTGAAGTGAAAGCTTAGATCAAATTAAGTCATTAGAACAATTCAGTCCTTTGTGTAAACTTCAAACAAGTGGACAAATGTCAGCAGATGTGCTGAGTGGAAGCAGGGTTTGTTTTCTTAAAATAATATCTAAAAGATGGTTTCCCAATTGAATTTCCAGACATTTTACTATTTAACATCATAAATCCCTACTACAGTGTAAACTTACATACTGTATACTGTGATTTTATCCATATCTTCCAGCCCTATCGCAGAATATTCAACCATTCTCTAAAGATCTGTGACAATGCATAATGATAATTTCTTTCTATATTTAAAAAGCCTATTTTGAGTATCCAGGATATATTAATGTCCCTAACAGTATCTCTCGTGAACAGGTCCAGCCTACCTGAGAGAGACCATGTTGCCCAGTTCGGCGGGCAGGCTGCGGAGCTTATTGGACGACAGATTCAGGTAGACCAGGTTGGGCAGCTTGGCGATGTCCGGCGGGATGCGGCTCAGGTTGTTGTCGTTGATGTGCAGCGCCGTCAGGTGGGTGAGCGTCCATAACGAGCTGCTCAGGCTCTTCACCCGTCCTGCGTACAGACAAACACACATACAACTGTCTTTACTTCCAGTAATCATTAAGAAAACACAGATTTTATATCTGAGCTTCAGACAAACCAGGGAACAAACAAACTGTGGCTCTTCTATTGAAAACTGATGATAATATGGTTTTGTTTTGTGGCAAATATCTGTTCCTTTCAAACCCTTTTAATTTCAGACATTTTCCTGCCAAAACAACAACTACATTGAGCTTTTCAGCCCAAATATAATTGCTTTCAGGGTGGAAAACCACATGAAACAGTATCAAGACCATCATATGACAGTAAAACCAGAATGATGGGAACTCTGGGGCCCATTACCGCACTTTAATAAGACTTTACAAACAAAAAACAATACAACTGAATTAAAGAGTGAATTTCTAGATTTTTCTTTTGTAGCTTCCTTCAGTCAAGAAACCTCCATCATTTCACTGACTAACTCTAATATATAGATAAAAGTTCAAATAACATAAAACAGAAACTTGACTTGCGTGTTTGTCATCAACTTTTAACCAGCCAGGGAGGGTTCGTTAACTCATTCAGCTTTGAACATTTAACCCAAGAAGCCTTGGGTTAAAGGCTTATGATCTTGTTGTCACTTGTCAGTTAACTCTGAGGTTTTGGGGTCAAAATAATTTCAATTATGTGGTTTGCAGAACTTTATTATCTTAACCAGGAGCCCTTTAACCAGCAGCATCTTGGCAGGAAAATCTGTCTCTGCAGTAGGGCGTCAACTTATGATTATTTTCATTATTGATTCATCTATAAAATGTCAGAAAATGTAAAATAAATGCCAAAAATCAAAGGCATTTTGCTTATATATCACTTAGTTGATAAATCAATTATCAAAATAGTTTTAAGTAATTTTCTTTTGATTAATCTGCAACACCAGAAATTAGAAACTACAACTCAGCTTCAGTTTGCATGCACATACAAACAGGGAAAAACATACTGTACATAATAGACATTGAATAAAGTGCGAGTGAGATAATAAAAATGTCTTCTCACTAAGATAAAGAACAAAAACAAGCAGACAGAGAAAACACTGGAAACTCATTTGATACTTTTGCTTCATCTCACTGATTAAAACCAAGACTTTTATACATGTTTAACTGTTCTCTCTCCACTCACTGGGGAAACTGGACTCAACATGTAGGAGACCAGTATGAGGCCACCTTTTTCCTTCATGTTATATAAATGTATAAAAATGTATGGTAGTGGTTTTCAGTCCTGGGCTCTGCTGGTCTGTTTAGGTACAGATTTACACCTGAGCTTCACAGCCTCAGTTGGGATGTTTTTTATGGAAGCAGATCCAGAAGGAGTTATTTAGTTAGACTGACCAGAAATCTCGAGTTCGGCCCAGTAAGACTTCTTCCCACTGGCCGCCTCCTCCGCTGGCATGATGGTGTAACATCTGCGGGGATCTGGAGGATCATATTTTTCCTTTGGCATACCTGTTAATCTGAAAAACAAAACAAGAAACACAGATGTTATAGTCTAAATTAAGAAACAAAGAAACACTCGTTAGCTGGCAGTGTGGTGGCAGCTATTCCTCCTGCACTAAGAAGACCAGAAATAATAATTGAAAAATAAATAAGAAGCACTCCACAGGGTACCTTTAAATAAAGGAAAAACTGTTAAAAATAAATAAAAGTGAAAAATAAAATAAGACCATTATAAATCTTAATGACGAAAGATATGTAAAATAATTGAGATTAAGATTAATTTAAAACAATTCAATAATAAATAAAGTAATATACTTTAAAAAAACGATACTTTTTCATTTTGGCAAGAACAAAAATATCTTCTGGTTCTGTGTCAATAATATATTTGGTCGTTAACATAATAAAAGTGGCAGCCATGTTTTGAAAATCAGCAAACTAGGGCTGCAACTAATTATACTTTTTTATTAGTGATTTGTGTGCCAATAATTTTCTTGAATATTAATTATACGGATTAATGATTTTGTCTGTAAAATATCACAACATTTTCATAACAATGTCCATCACAGTTTCCCAGAATCCAAGACAACATCTTCAAATTGTCCAACAAAACCCAAAGATATTAAATTCAAATAAAACAGAGAATATCAACAAATGCTCACATTGGAGAAACTGGAACCAGAGAGAGCTTCTGCCTGATAAATTACTAAAACCATTAATCAATTAAAAATAGTTCAACTAATTGTTTCAGCTCTAAAAAAAAATAAAACAAAAGTTTCCTGTCCTTGTTGCGGTATGTTTTAAAATATACTTTATAATGTCATATTTTCTCTCCAAGTCTAAGTGAATGGCGAGTCCCCAAAATCCTCCAGCCACCTGCAAAACATTTTCCCAGACATTTAAATATTCAAAAAAAGGGGCTGGCGGAGTCAACAACCTCAGCCAGCGTTTACCGGCACACGGCTGCATGACAACAACACAAAACCTCGACCAAATCTGAGCCAAACCACAGAGGAAGCACCTGGAGGACAGTTATGACACGCTGCAACAAAAACTACCGTCTATACTGTAAAAAGAGCTGAGACACTGATGTCATAGTTTGTTGGATTATCAGTATGATGGTGTTCAGCACATGATTTTAGGAATTAATTTCCAAGCCGATCCAGGTGGAGAGCTACTTCTGTGAGAAGATCAGTAAAATAAACTTTTGATCTACAAGCGACAGCAAATTAAATATGATGGCAACACAGTTTTAAAGCAGAATTACAGACATCCTCTCCAACAGCAGCAACTTAACCTACCACAGGCTCAAATAAGAGTCACAATCAACAGGTTGATTTGTCTCATGTGATGTTTTAAAGTTTCACAAAAGTCTGTTGTCTAAACTAATAATTTCAAGCAGATAAATAGTTACTTAATCCCAAGGGTCATTGCAGCATTATATAGCACTTATAAACTAAACTAACAAATATTACCAAATTAAATATTCAGTTTTTGTTTTACGTGTGTGTGTAGAGTTTGTGGCTCATGCAGTGTGTAACAGTGGATCACAGTTGAGTGCATTGAACATCAGTTTGATTATTTTACATCTGCCAAATCGTGACGTGTATTATTACTGGAGAAAATGTTCTCATTAAAATTGTGATGTTGATTTGAACCATATCGCCCAGCTCAGCCAGACACAAAAACAATCCAAAGACCTTCAACCTGTACGTCACAGTTGTTGAACTTTTCGAAGGGTACAGTACAGAAATAAGTCAGACTAACTGAAGCAAGCGTGCACATTTTAGCCTTCAATAGAACTTGAATCGCTTTGATTTCGACCTAGACTTCAACTAAACTGGAGCTGATCTTGAATATAATCTGGACTCTCTAATCTGCAGCCCTGTGCTCCAAAAAAGGATGTATGTTAGTCTTTAGGAAAGCATGTTTTTTTGCTACCTCTCAGCATGTTTATAACATCATAATAAAACATGCATTGCTGTTAATAACACACACAAAAAGTAACCACAATTTGTGTTTTCCTAAAGCAGGTGAACATCATGAATGTGTTCAATCTAAGGCTGTCAAAGTTAACGCGATAATAACGCCTTAACCCAAATTCATTTTAACTGCACTAATTTCTTTAACGCATTAATGCAACTGCGATTTTAAGGTTGTAGCGGCTCAGTTTTAAAGCTAGAGTGAAGATACTGGTATCACATGAAACTAGAAAACCTAAAGAATCCAGGCGAGGAAAAACTGTCATGGCCATTTTCAAAGGGGTCCCTTGACCTCTGACCTCCAGATATGTGAATGTAAATGGGTTCTATGCGTACCCACGAGTCTCCCCTTTACAGACATGCCCACTTTATGATAATCACATGCAGTTTGTGGCAAGTCATAGTCAAGTCAGCACACTGACACACTGACAGCTGTTGTTGCCTGTTGGGCTGCAGTTTGCCATGTTATGATTTGAGCATATTGTTTTATGCTAAATGCAGTACCTGTGAGGGTTTCTGGACAATATCTGTCATTGGTTTGTGTTGTTAATTGATTTCCAATAATAAATATATACATACATTTGCATAAAGCAGCATATTTGTCCACTCCCATGTTGATAAGAGTATTAAATACTTGACAAATCTCCCTTTAAGGTACATTTAGAACAGATAAAAAAATGTGCAATTAATTTGCGATGAATCATGCAATTAAATATTTTAATCTATTAACAGCCCTAATTCAATCATAACAATATGCTACTAAAACAAGATTTATTTTTTATAATATCTACGTCATGATATGAGACAACTTAGCACCTCAGTTTGATTAATGCAATACATTAAAAGTTTTAAAAGTTATAGTGCAAGTGACAAGCTGTTCTGAACTCAATATTCTTGCTGATTAAAAAGATCATATCAATTTTAAAAGTTTATTCTCAAACACTATGAGTATTGCTGGAAAGCAGTATTCACATACAATTAAAAAAAACAATTTACTCAGTCAAAGATAGAGGAATTCATTCCATCTGCTGTATTATCAGCCATGCAGTCTGCAGGATGTCCTCTCTCAGAAAGCACCCAGCTTGCAGCAGCAGCTTGGTAGTTATTTAAACTCTCCTGCTGTGAGTCTGCTGCCTGCATGGCTCAGAGGCTCATATAATAATGCATGACTTGTTATTTATTACACCGTGCATATGAGCAGAAGAAGCCTGCAAAGGGGTGGAAAGAACAGGTTGTATGATAGTATGCATGCAGCCACCATGAGGTTGCTCTAGGGGGTGGGGGGGGGGGGGGGTGAACAAGTTTGGAGAAGACTTACATAACTTGTTTACACACTCCTGGGTCACAAGTGAGCGGCTGCAGGCAGATATACGGGCCTGCTGGCTGCAAACTCTCATCACATGTCTGATAAGATGATGATCAACATGAAAAGGAGGCTGTGACAGATAAACCCCACACTATGCAATATTTATATTTATTTATATTTAATATATTGTAGCTGTCTGTTTCTTTTTATTTATTATTTTTTAACTGTACTGTTCAGGAGAAGCCCTCCAATTTCGTTGTACCATGTACAATGACAATAAAGCTTTTTTATTCTATTCTTCTATTCTATTAACCCAAAAGGTAAAAACCCTCAATCTGCTGCTTTGGAAAACTTATCTTAACAAGGCAATGAAATGGAAAATATGTCGCTGCACCAACAGCTGAGTGTCCAAACATAGCTGTAATGTCCAAAGTGACAACTGACATGGATGTGTGGGGGGGGGGGGGGGCCTTTCAGGAGAAGTTCGGCCCACCAGCTGTCACACCTGTGCACGAGGTAAACACGCCCCTCCCGGTTATGCATATTTACTCATTTATACATATATATAAGATATGGTTTAAATGATGCACGAACAGGTGAGCTGCACGGTGAGCTGAAAGCAGGCTGCTGGATTAGTTTGTGTAGCCGCAGAAGGCTGCACGCCGCCCGGGCGCAGCGAGGCGGACTGCGGGGGTAAGAACCGGAGCTGGTGTGAAACAGATTTAACAGGGAAATCCAACCCGGGACAACCTGGACACAATGTGCGCAGCATGAGAACAGAGTGAGACTTGGCATTACCTTCATTCGGGACGCGGTGGAAGACGATTTATAGAGGGAATTGGTGGAGACATGCAGACGCGGCTGTTGAACCCGTTTAGACCCTGAACGTCTCTCGGAAGCAGAAGGAAGAACAACAAACGCGGCTTCCGCTCGTACTCGTCCGCACACGGAATGCAACCCCCAGTGGTGGCTAGAAGGGAGCCAGCAAACTGTGGGGAACTCTCGCGAGATTTTAAGATTAGGCATTGATCTCGAATAATTAAGGTTAGTTATTGACCACGCATAGTTAAGGTTAAGTATTAACCTCGAATAGTTAAGGTTAAGCATTTACGTTGAATAGTTAGGGTTAGGATAGGTCGTCAGGCAGCAAGTCTCGCGAGAGTTTTTCGCAATTTGCGGGCTCCCTTCTAGACACGACCCGGATTTTTCTCCCTCGTTCATGTCATTATGTCAAGTTATGTAAAATTGTGTTTAAACTCATTTTTTTTAACATTAAGAATAAAATAAAAACACAACACGCTGTTAGAACGACGTAGTTTACTGTCCCCACTTTGAATATAGCTAGCACTTTTCTGTATCCAAGTATTACCAAACTCAATTTAAATCACTGTTTAATTTTATATAGAGATAAATAAATAGCAGATGATAGATTCATGTTTTTTTTTTTTTTAATATCTAGAAGCCACTGGATAATTCGGCTTGCATTTAATCCAGCAAGAAAATATTATTGTTATAGTTTTATGATTTCTCTCTTTATTCTGGAAATGACTAAATGTTCCTATAAGTCAAACATTTGGTAAAATAAAGAAAGATTTGTATATCAAATGCATGCCGAATATTAAAGTGGAGCCTAACAATCATATATATTTACTCAATATTTGATGCTAAGTTTTGAGTATTTACCTAAAAGGTAAGGTAACTATAAATTGGCTGTTTTTAAATGGAGATCTCTTTTTACTTCCTAGGTGGAACTGTTCTGCACGTATCGCTTGTTTCCACACGGACCAACGACATTCCCAGACATGGCAACTTGCACGCGGACTGCGTGGAAAGGTCAGTTGTTTTGGGTTTAATTTCCTTTATTTCCTTTATTCTAACTCACAGTAAATCAGGTCATGCATTAACTAAAAGAAGTGCATGCTTATTCTCTCAGGCTTGTTTTTGGTTTCGTTTTGTCCTTATATAAGCCTGTTAGCCTGCGTGCTGCTTTGTGTAATTTCTACAGTCACCTTTAATATTGAAGAATTCCACACATGTTGCAACACTACTTAATATCATATCTTAATTATAGAGATTCTCCCTTTAATTCGGCATTAGTATAATTAACAAAGCAGCTTTCATATGCATTAAATTAATGGTTTTGTCAGAGCGTCCTTGAACCAAAACACGGTGATGAGGAGCGTCAACGAGTTAGAAAATAATCATATTTGGTTAAATTAAAGTGTTGCTTGGTGGATCATATGTATGCCGAATTAAAGAGTAAACATAACTGGTTCAATTGAGGTTTCAAATAATGTTATTTTGAATATGTGTCTTTGCTTATAAGAAGGGGTGTGTTTAATTGTGAGATTTCTGAACGCAGTTTTGGGGGAAAATAATTGAATATCCTGCTCTTTGTTGAGAAGATCTGTACTGTTGAACATATAAGTATAAAAACAAATAAATAGTAATACAGTAAACTGTGTCATCCTATTAAAGTTAAACTCAACTTTTCGAATATGTAAACCAAGGCAAGTGTTTGACAATTTCTTTTGCTTATGATTTTCATTGTATGTGGATACTGCTTTTTTTCTGGCAGTCCACTTATTGTATGATGATTCTTTTTTTTTATTATTATTATTATTATTATTTTACATGTTCGAAATAAATTTTGAAATGAAATGAAATGAAACTTTGCACCTTTCTGCCTCTGCATGTCCAGGACTAACCACAACACTCCAACCAATTAAAACGTGATTTAATTAATTTGCTTTGCATCCTGCACATTTGGTGCAGCTGAAACAGACACAGATTTACAACCACGCCAATATGAGACAGCTTTTCCAATCACACATCCCTGCAGGCCTCCTCAGATTTATTACTTTTAATTAATTAATAATTAATTTAGACGTTCACACAAGTATTTCAATTTGCAAAGCACATTTTTGTCTTGCAAATCAGTGAGCTTGCTGTCATCTTGATAACATAATTTTGGCAGGCATATTTTCATCCACAGACAAATATTAGCAAGTAATTCCAGTTTCATGCAAATAGCACCAACATTGTATATGGTATGCATTAGTTTGGCAGAGATAAGTAGAGAAACTTGTATAATTTTACAAGATTTATTTCTTTTGCTGTTTTTAACAGTATTTATAAAGCTCCTTTGTAATTCTTGCCATCAGCTTGGACGGTATCCTCTGGTGGAATTAAACAGATTGGCACACTTGGTTTATGCAGAATTAAAGTGTGTTTTATAATATCACAGAAAACATCTGAAATACAGCGCTGATATCATGTTGTGTCCCACAGGAAGAGAGAACAGCATCTGTCTGTGTTAAATGGAGGTCGTCATCTGAACCCCGTGTGTCTGTTTGTTTTCATTTCTTAGCAGCTTTTTTTTTCTCTTTTCCAGTTTTAGCGGGATGTCAGAGGCAGCTGCTGAGAGCCGGCGGTCCCGCCTACACAGGTGTTTCACTGACTGCACCGAGGAATCTACCCGTCAGGTCGTTCGCAGCTGTCAAGTGAGTTTACAAACCTTTAGTTTAGTAAAACCAGCTTTAAATATCTTAATCCAGAGAGGATTTTCTGTCCACTCGAATCAGTTTGTTGTTCACTCGGCAAATAAAAAAATGTTGCCATGTGAACTAAAAAATAAAGAGCAGATAGAGCTAAGCGTGTGACACAAATATTTCTCAGTTTAACATCTCACTCATTGTTTGTCAGGGCACAAAAGAAAACCAAGAAAGAGGACGCAGTGAAGGAGGTGAAGAAAGAAAATAGGATCATCGATGACACGGACAGACATAAGCCCTACGGCAAGACGGCGTGGGCGCCCGTGGACGACGTGTACGTTATGAGGTACTACCCTCGGACCATCTACGACGCAGCAGACGCCATCGACATGCTGAAGAACTTTCAGAAGTTGGACTTCGTTCCCCACAAGCAGCCTGTTTACATCGATCTGAGGCTGGACATGAAACTGGAGAAAAAGGTAAAGACAACAACACTGCAGATGCGGAGTGAATGGAAGTCTTTTCTTGCAAGTTTTTTTTGGGGCAATTTTGTTTTTATTAGATAGGAAAATGAGTGGGGGACGACATGCAACAAAAGTCCAGAACAGACTCAAACAGGTTACGCTGCGGTTACATAGTCAGCATTTTAAAGGGATAGTTCTGGTGTTTTGAAGTGTGGTTGTATGAGGTACTTCTCCATAGTCAGTGTATTACCTACAGTAGATGGAGAAACAGACAGGAGTACCTGCACGGGAGCAAAGTAATGTACAGCTGTGGATGGAGGCAGCAGCTAAACGGATTTTAGACACCTAAAAAAATCAATATCAGTTTAAGTGTACGCTATATTTAGAATATTTTCACTGCTTTACCTCGCCGTCAGACAGCTATACTGTCTATGTTTGTGAGAGCATAGATAACGGCTTCAGTTCCCCGTCGTAGAGGGCAGTCTGATGGCAAGGTAAAGCGGTTCAAATATTCTAAATATAGTGTACACTTAAACAGATATTGATTTTTTTGGAGCCTTTATTTTAGGTGTCTTAAAATATGCTGCCCCCGTCTACAGCAGTACATTACTTTGCTCCCGTGCTGGTACTCTTGTCTGTTCCTCCAAACTCCATCTACTGTATGTAATACACTGACTATGGAGAAGTACCTCATACAAACACACTTCAAAACACCCAAACTATCCCTTTAAGACCTTTAATTGTTCTGATAATCGTAGCCTACTTATAACACTGTATTTAATATGAAAGGCTAGCGTTTGTTTTAAAAGCACAGTTGAAGGGAGTCTGAGATTTAAGGTTTTCATTGCCAAATACTACATGACTGTAAATGCACATGACAATAAAGAACTTGAACTTGAACATTCAGGCTAATAGTTAAATTATCTCCGGGGCTGTCCTCGACCAAAGGAATTCTTAGTCGACTAACACTCATACGATTTTGTCGACTAAAAGTATAAAAACAGACTAATCGACTAAATAAATCTTAATCGACTAAGACCAAAACGAGGGGACAGTCCTAATTATCACATCTATGTTGCTCTGGATTTTGGGAAATCTGAGCAGAGCCAAATCTGGTAAAGTCTGCTCCCAAAAGCTGTCTCTCCACATGAAGTGACTTGGTGTAATGTGGATTTAAACGACCTTGGGCTCCTCTGACTTCATTAGTATGCACCCATTAAGTCTGTGAATCTGTGGGGAAGTCTGGACATTTGTTTTTAGTCGCTGTTCAGAACTCACCCGCTGCTTTATTTCAACCATCCAGCTGGATCCTCAGAATAGAGCAGGACGTCCCGATAGCCGTTGATCACCTGCCAAAGTATCTGCGAGACTAATTTTAGCAGTCAGACTTGTTTGGCTTCCACAAATCTGAGTGATATGTACTGCATTTTTGTTAATCAGCAAAGCCAGCGAGACTCAGAGGAATAAAAAGCTCATGAGTTTGTTTCCACATCACAGAGCTGCTGTGTTGTCCAGACAGTCGACATGAGACCGCCTCGCTCTCATCTGTCTCCACAGAACCATGTAGAACCAGTGTTCCTATGCATAATGAATTAAGAACACTCCAGAGAAATGAAACATTAGAGTGGTGGCGGAATAGTTTTAATACTTGATTATCTGAGCTTGCTCTATGATTGACATCCCTCCTTTTACTTTAAAGCTGTAATCAATTTTTTTTTCTTCTCCTCAGAAAAAAGTCGACCTCTTCGTCAGCACGGTGCACTTACCGCACCCCTTCAAGACAGAGATGAACAAAGTTTTAGTTTTTACTGAGGTAAAAACTTTTGTTTTTCTTTCTCCTTCAGCCTCCCTGAATCTTAATTTCATAGCCAATTGATTTCCTGCTGTTGATGAATTGCTTTAATATCGTCTGAACATGATTCAGATGTGCAGCAGTACCTTTTTTATTTGTCTGTAATGAATGGGCTCGGGTGTTTTGATCTCAGAAACCTTCAAGCGGGGTTTGATTAATATTCCCGTCGAGCAGCACAGGTTGTGGGTTGTAACTAAGATGTTGCATGTTAACGACCATAATGAATGACACCGGTGGGGTCTGCCAGACTTTGACACACCCAGATCAGATTTAAATGGGGAACATTGCTGCTGTTTTTCTCTGCAGGATGCTAATCAAGCTGAAGTTGCCCTGGAGAACGGAGCTGTGCTAGCTGGAGGAACAGAGCTCATACAGCCGGTGAGTTGGTTAAACAAACTATGCTGTGTACATATATACACTGTAAGGTCATATCAAGTTTATTTTTTTATCATCTTTCCCTGGAATTGTATTGTAACAGCATGATTGTAATGTGTGAGCTTGTTACAAAGTCCAAGTTTAAAACAAACAAAATAAGGCATTACAGTTTTTCTTTTAGACTTTTAGATTTCTGTCTGATGCAATGCACCAGCAGAGCAGTTCATTGCATTGAACTTCAGTTTGATTATGTTTTTACAAACAGTTGTAATACTGCAAATGCAAGGAGTTTCATCAGTGGACCATAGAATCAATCACCATTCAGCGATAGATAGTGACTTAACAGACATTATTTTAATGAAAATCTTCAAGATTTTTACTTTAGCTAATGGTACACCTGCATTTCATCCAACATCTACTATAAATCACATTTACAAAGGCAGCTACAGAAGTTAGCAGCATCAGCTTTAATAAAGGTCTGACAGTCACCGTTTTTAGAAGTGAAGGAGTGTCAACAACTAAAATAGGGGACAAAGAAGCCAGATAGCTGCTGTATGCCATGTTCATTTATTCACTGGCCACTAAAATCATTAGCATGATCTGAAATTTTGTCAGAAAATCAAACAGGAAGCACTCATACACACACACACACTCTGTCAATAACTATTTGCTCCATTCATTGTGTGCAGTTCATTTGACTCTAAATATCATTTACCTGCTCCCTGCAGGAGTCTTTAAGGTTTAATCTAATCAGATTTTATTCATTTACAGATCTTGGACGACGAGATTTCGGCAGACTTCTACATAGCGGTGCCAGATATGTTGCAGAAGCTTGTACCGCTGAAAAACAAACTGAGGAAGAAGTTTCCGAAGAGCAAGAGAGGTAAGCTGAGGGTCAAAACATTAAGTCGCTCTGGTGTAACTTGGCAGATTGAGGATGATTAAACTCATGTGAAAAGTTATTAGGATAGCAAACCTGCTTGTAAGACAACTAAATGTCAAAGTGTAAATAAATTCATGGATACAGAGGACATCAGTGCGGATCAATTCTTTTCTCTTTCTCTCTCTCTGTTGACGCTCAGGCTCAGTCGGTATCCACATTCCCAGGATGTTGGAGTTGTTTAAAACAGGTCATGAGTACATGGTGGAGAGCGACTGCTACATCAGGACCCAGATAGCGATGGTACGTCTCAACAAACTGCTGCAGACTGAGTGTGATTAATTATTACAGCTGATAGTGAACATCTTTCTGTCAACACCACCAACTGAGAGGAGGCTTTTAGTGTCCAGGGAAGAAGTAGTTTTATAAATTTTGCATGTTAAAGTTGTCAAAACTTAGAGAGAAATCCTGATTAAAAAAGTATAAGTTTGTATTCCGAAGAGGAAAACTGGAACATAAAAAGTGTGCACCCTGAGGACGGCTGTGGGGAATGTTTGGGTGTATTTAGGCATGAAATACAATTTTAAATCAGCGTGTTTTTTTTGTCCCCTTGTGTGTGTGTGTGAGGCTACATTTTGAATTGCCAAAGATTATAAAGTCATTTTAAATTGCAAAAATCAGCAAGGGAGTTTCAGCTGGTGATGTGTGATGGGTTCAGTTTTTTTCTAATCTTCATTTTAATATGTTTTGTATCATCTGTGTGACGTTTAAATGCAGAAAACACAAAATCATTCACTATTTTTGAAAAGGAACATGGCAACAACGTCCATTTTTTTATGTTGAAAACTCTGCATATACTTGAAAATACAACCTCACAAAATCCATTTGAAGACACACAGTAGTTGTAGTTATTAAGTAGTAAAATTTGGACAAACAGTAGATTACAGAAATAGAAAATGTAGAGGGGAGACTTGTTATATAGAATACATTTTGTTTAGTTGCAGTATTAATATCGTTTTCTCTCCTCTGCACAGCTCGACATGCCCAAAGAACAAATCTTTGCCAACCTGCAAATGATCCTGATTGACGTTTGCTCCCACCGACCGGCTGATATGGGTACGTTCACCAAAACCAACCAACAAAATCACAACACACAAGTTCATGGCCGCTCTTCTTCTGTCAGCAGCAGCTGATGAACTCGAACTGTTTTGACAGCTCTTCAGGATAAAATAGCACATTGTTGATTGATTTTTATTTGCCTGAATGTTTGTTGGAGAGAAAAAGCTTTCAAAAGGTGCCAGCTTTTATCTGCTGGCTGGTTTTATTTTCCCTCCTTGGTTCAGGTTTCAGCTCTGTAGTGAGACTGATGGAGGCAGCAGGGAGACAACATGCCAGCTAGCCGTTCTTTGTGATTTTTTTCCCAGGCTTAAAGCTGTTTCTCACCAGTGTGATGCAAAATTGCAGTGCGGGAATACAAATTTGCATGCGGATTTTCCGCATGACAGCTCTGCACATGACTAAATTGTCCGTTATTTAGTTGTTGAGGTAGTCGTTGCGGCGGTTGTCGTACAATATTGGGTGTTGAGAAACCAAATTGATTCCCTCATTTTGGCAGCAAGCTACCTGGAGGTATGACATCACATGGAACAAAGGATCTCATTGGTCAAACATGTGGCCAGAATCCCTTCATTTGTTAACATGAGGCTTTTATTCTGAAATATTTGCAGGACAGTGTTATGGAAAATGCAATGACTTGCACGACTCCATGAATTAATAGAATTACTTGTGGAAATACGGTAGTAATAGTATAAAGTCAAGAAAGGGCTGGCAGTAGCAGCGCAGCAGTAAAACTGGCAAAAATAATCCAATCTTTATGTTCACTGCGGTGCATCACACACCTTAATTGATTTCCATAATACACAGGGATGAATGGAAACTAATGGCTGTATAGCTGTATAGCATGCATTCGAAGATGGCCAGCAAAACTATGTAATATACATGATTTGTAGTCGAGGAAAATGTGAAACTAAGACTTTAAAACCTTTTAAACAATGAATGAAATGAAATTATCTGTGCCGGTATAAAAACAGTATTTAAGACAGTATTTTCAGTCCGTTGGAGTTAATTCATTTGTGATCTTCTGTACATTCGCGAGAGATAATGAGATGCAGAGAGTAATCATCAGCTAATGGACCCTCATTAGAGGGAGAGCCTCAAATGATCTACAATATAATTGATTCTGAGCTTGCTAAATAAAATGTCGTTAACAGTGCTGAAGTAAACTGCAGAGCTTTGAGAATCGCTGATTGAGGACACTTTAAAAACCGGTGGCCCTTTGTGACCTGGAACTTCTCATATCAAGAACTCTTTACTTTGCCATTTATCTCGGATCGCTCTCTTGAGGACCGTATTGCCACTCAGGCATTAGGCTAATGGGTTTCCTTCCTGTAGGGGTACAGATTGTGTTCTGATCACACACAAAATGTACCGCAGTTTGTATAAATAAAACCTCCTCGTTCAGGTTGACTCAAGTACAGTTGCGGCTCCCAGATTTAGACTTAAACCTTCTGTGTGAAAGCGTAGTAATAAGAGGTGCCTTATCTCACACTGGCCCTGTAAAATTATCGATCGTAGTTTTCATTATCTCCTCTGTACTTAAAGAAGCACAAAGTGACAAAGCATAGGAAAACACGTGATGGTTGGGCTTTTCATTGTGAAATCATGCGTCATAAACAACCATAACAAACAGTGCACAAATCCATAGAGATAATCTTATTATTCTTATGTACACTTCTGGCCAATTAAAGGTACAGTCTGTAAGATTTGGCGGCATCTAGCGGTGTGGTTGCAGATTGCAACCAACTGAGTACTCCTCCGCTCACTCGTGAGAAAACTCATGTGGGTCATATGGGGAAAAGTTTTTAGAAGCATTTTGACGCTAAAACATACGTACTTTGACCAAAATGTGAATGTTTGGATTTGAATACATCAGGAACCCCACTGGGAAGATACAGGATGATATAAAAACTTAGAAAAATCCTTCATAATTTTCTGGATCCATACCTAAAACTCTTTCCTCCAACTTTGATTCAGAAACATATCAAGTTTTTGAGATGTCAAGCTGATTACCAAACAAACAAATCAAATGGGACCAAAAAGAAAACTTCCTCTGCAGAAGTGATTAAAGTTTTCCTCTTCTGACCAGAG
The DNA here is from genome assembly GCA_916701645.2 of Sebastolobus alascanus. Lineage (NCBI taxonomy): Eukaryota > Metazoa > Chordata > Actinopteri > Perciformes > Sebastidae > Sebastolobus > Sebastolobus alascanus. The sequence goes on from CAKAOJ020000290.1 coordinate 353,689, forward strand.
AAGCCCAGCAGCAGGTGTGTGGCTGCACTCACAGCTTGTGTTTGAAGTGCTCACTGTAAACTTGAGTTTGTGCAGTTTCCTCCTGGAGGATCCCAGTGGGACTCTTCACCGCTCACCCTGGAAATGTAAATGCTCTGCTGAACCCGCCCGGCTGCACAGAGAGTCCTCTGCGCTACGGTAGCTTGAGTGAAACTTCTCACTCGGTAACTCGTTCCAGCTTTGTGATTTTCATCGCCGAGAAGCATTTGGCGATGACGGCGGTGCGTCGAGCCGAGCCACCTGGGCTTTTCTGAAGTGAGAAGAGTCCTCTTTGAGTTTGTGCCAGCAAACATTATGCAGCAGTTCAACCCTCCGACAAGAGGTGCACAAGGACTCCGGGCAGAATTTAATTTCCTCTGCACCCAGTAGTCAAGGATCAGAAGATGTGAATACTTACTGTTAACTGGAATAGCCGAGGTTCTTTCTTTATTTCCATTAATGTCTTTAAAGAGTCGTTTGGACAGAAGCTAATGGCTGCAGCGTGGGCAGAAACAAGAGGAAACTTCACAGGGAAATGCTTAAAACGGAAAAATGAACGCTGAAAAGCAACGTGTGGGTGAGGGGGGGGGGAAGAAAAACCCCCCAAGGGGCTTATGGGAATTATTCATGACAAAAAGCACAACCATGTGCCGATAAATAAAGACCTGAGCGCAGGAAATCTGAGACAACAGAGAAAACGTTGCTGAAATAACTATTCATAAGTTAAAAGTGAATACGTGGGAGAAATAAAAGACTGCAGGGAATTTGTTCATGTTTTAAAATAAAAGAGAGACGCAGGTTGTGTGGGTGGCCGAGAGAGATTGAAGGCAGCTGTTTAACATAATCTCATGCAAACTGATGCTCAGCCTGATATGTATTAAATGTCTTCAAGCTCAACCTCATATTTTTATTTTCATCTGTGCTATCCAGGGAGATTCTGGCTCTAAATAACTTATTTTTACAGTCATGCTTCTATTTAGATTAGAAGTTAGATATTGTTCAGTCGGTCTTCAGGTGTGATGGAGGTTTCTCTCTGAATGCTACTGCAGAAAACATCTTTCTTCTCTCATTTTTTGATCCTAAATGTTTAAATATCTGCTCCAGATATGTTTTGAGATATATAAAATACTCATATTTAGATATTAATTAGATTTTCCACAAAAATGTTCAATTATTTATTAAAGAAATCCTTAAAATGACATCTCCTCCTCCTCCCTCATAAACTTAACTGCGGGACAAATAATATCTCCTACTTTAAGAGTAGAGCGTATTCTCAGTATTTGTCCTCTAGAAGCTTCAAGTTTCCACATTACACTTGTAGAAGTTACATACTGAACCGCGATTGGCTCCAAACTAGTTGTGATGTCACAAATCCTGCAGGTAAACTGAGGCTGCGTTCCAAATTGCGTACTTTTTCTTTTTACTTTTAGTACGTACTGCAGCTACCCTTACGAAGTACATACTGTTGCATGCAGTATGCATCCATTTGGGACATACTACTTCGTCATAGCACCTTGAACTTTGAATGTCATCTGTCATTGCGGCTTCTGTCAATCGCTGTCATCTGTCTGTCATCTGTCTGTCTCTCTCGGCGGCTCAGTCGATGTGGCGTATCCTCCGCTGTGCAGAGGATTGTGGGTCAGAATAGCCAGAAAAGCATGCTGGCTTGTATACTGCAAAATGTGACCGGATGTAGTAGGACATCCTGGTATTTCTGGCTAACTGCATTTGACATACTATGTATTGGAACATACTAAATCAGGCTGAGGGAAATTGTGAAACATTTTTCGTGAATAATCTGTTAATTATTATAGAAAATAATCAGCAGATTAATCGCTAATGAAAATAAGGGTTAGTTGCAGCCCTATAATTTAAAAAAAATTATAGAGAAAATAATCTTAAATTTCTGCCCTAATACCAAAGAGAAAGAACAGCAGCCTCAAAGAATTGTTAGCTAAATTTGAAAATAATATTATTGACTTTGCAAAACTCAACAACCTCACAGAGCGCTAAGTTTGGTACGTTTTGTTTTTATTACATTTTGATTTATGTGTTTTTAATTGTGTCATTCTTGTCTCACAGCAGCAGCATCTTGCAAATTGTTCTTCATCTGTTTTGAAGTGTTTTAGAAGTCTATTTTTTACCACATTAAAACTCTAAATGATGATGACACAGTTCTTCTCCTCCTCCTCTTCCTCCTCTTCAGGACCTTTCATCGAGCGGGCGATCATCGCCAGTCACACCAGTGAAGCTCTGTGGTTCAAGAGCGAAGACGTTTTACCGAAACCAGCAGTGAAGAAGGAGGAATGACCTGTTCTCACGTTGTATATATTCCATAAAATATTTGTTCTGAGTTTGGCTCCTGAGTTCTGGTGTTCTATCTATTTTTTTAGAAAAAGATCCCAGGAGAGTAAAAAGAGGACAAAATATCCAAGGTGACCAGCAGAGGAAAGTGACTTTTATTATTAATCACCTCTACAGCACCATAAATCAGTTGATAATGTTGTTTTACAGGATATCTGGAGGTCAATAAAAGGTTTGAGTGTTACCTGAATGAAGAAAAGTATTTAAAATCCAGCTCTTCACCCTCATGGCCTTAAAAAATGAATTTCTTTTTAAATTCTTTCCGTCTCTAGTTCAATTACCCCTCGTTCAGTCAGAAATATCCTCATTTTAATGTCGTCGTTTGTGTGGTCTTGAACTTTTCTATCTCATATCTATTAAAAATGCAGTGAAAGTGTTCAATTTTGCTTTGCTAAAACCTGCAAATACCTTGTAAAATATGAATGAATATGATTCTGTAGATTTAAAATGTCCTTGAATATGATGAAGTACGACCTTTAAGGGAAAACATTCAGTGATCTGAAAAGAATCAATCAATTAAACTGTATCAGTATAACATCTTTCATACAGGTTAGTGCAGTTCAAAGTGCTTCACAGATGACGAACAAGCCGAAAGTAAGACAGAAACAATTCAGCAAATTAACAATTCGATAATTTGAGATCAATTTATGTGAGAAAATAAAATGATAAAAAATATAATATAATAAAGTTAAAAGCTATAATAACAGTAATGGTAGCAAAACAGTGTGAAGTAAAAACTAGATTAATGAAATAGAATAAAATTATACAACTTAAAATACAATAAAATAAGTGATTAATAAAATAACAATAAAATAGATTAAAATGATACAATCTTAAATAGAATCAAGTAAGTGAATTATAAAATTATATAACTTAAATACAGTAAAATAAGTGATTAATAAAATAAGAATAAAATAAGAAAATTATACAACTTAAACACAATAAAATATGTGATTAATAACAATAAAATTATATAACTTAAACACAATAAAATATTAGATTAATAACAATAAAATGATACAACTTAAACAATAAAATATGTGCTTAAAAGAATAAAATTATACAACTTAAATACAATAAATAAGTGATTAAGAAAATAATAAAATTATACAAATTAAATACAATAAAATAAGTGATTAAGAAAATAATAAAATTATACAAATTAAATACAATAAAATAAGTGATTAAGAAAATAATACAATTATACAACTTATATAGAATAAAATAAGTGATTAATAAAATAACAATAAAACAGAATAAAATTATACAACTTAAATAAAATAAATGGTTAATAAAATAAAAATAAAATAGAATCAAATTATACAACTGAAATACAATCAAATAAGTGATTAATGAAATAATAAAATAGGATAAAATTATACAACTTAAATAAGTGATTAATAAAACAACAATAAAATAGAATAAGAAGTGATTTCTTGGTGTGATGTTTGTTGTAAAATCAAGACTCTATATCTTGGATGAATTCATGTTATTGTCACCTATGAATGAGCCAAACTGATATATTTCGATAATAGTGTACTTCCAACTTTGTGTCACAGTTTGAGTTTCTCCCTTTCAACATGACAATGTCTCCGTGCACAAAGTCAGCTCCATAGTGAAATGGTGTTACCAGTTTGGTGTGGAAGAACTTGACTGTACTGTGAGCCGGACCTGATCAGACCTCACTAATGCTCTTGTGTCTGATTGGGAGCAAATCTCTGCAGCCAGGTTCCAAAGTTGACCCATCTAGAGCGATTAGTATTAGATGTAGTACTGTCATCTCAACACCAGGAGGCAGTATAGACACAGCCAGTGCTGCTGACCTCTGTAGAAATGAATTCCTGCAACCTGTTGCAGCTAAATTCATCAGAAATATGAACAATGTTGCTGAAGGAGCAGGTTGATATCTCTTCTTCAGATACTCAATAATTCAAAAAGGCATGTGCATGGGACCATCAACAATCATCCTGTGGAAGTAAACATGGTTATTGATTTGTGTATTATAGACGTACTCTTTTATAATTTATAAAGTGTAGGTTATGTGTGTGCACAATGGCTCCCGCTTGCATTAAAAACATCTTGAAGGCTTCAAACAAAAGCCTTAAAGTTGTTGAATGGCCTTGAAAAGTTCTCATCAGTTCATCAGTTCATACCCCGCCTCTCTGAGTCAACATTCACACCTTGAAGGAAAAACACAGTGATGGAGATTCACTCCCCAAAAATACAAAGTTTAGCTAAATTTTTCATTAATTTTAATCCCTGAGTTTAAGCTCCTGCAGCTGTTTTTCCTGAATTGAATGGTATCTTTATTAATTAATGTTTAGGATTAGAAGCCTGAAGTTAAACCAGTGAATCGAAGCGTTAACTGAAAACAGCTTTTAATATTAGCTTAATAATCTTGTAGCTGTCTCCCCATGCTGTTAAGGTCAATATTTGCTCTTTAAACCCCTCAACAAGCATTATTTCTGCATCAGGTGTTGGTAACATGTAGCGTGAGTCGAGATGTTTTTTCAAACTGTGTGTGTTGTATTAGTGTACAGCCACAAAACGCTCCTCTGATGCTGTGCAGGTTGATGTTCAGTGTTAGATCGAGATACGTTGGGGCTTATTTTATTCCCTGTGGAGAGATCAAGTTGCTGCAGCAGCTAATGTAAGAGGATTTATTTGTCAGAAAACAGAGAAACTATAGGAAGAGTCAATGGAAACTGTGGGAATAGTAAAAATGATGAAACTGACTTGTTTTCTGTTGACAAGCAGCAGCTTCAGCAGAGTTGTTGTTGTCAGTTTGACTCTTATAGGCCTTTATTCTGTTTGCAATCTATTGATAATTCTGATAGTGTAGTTTTATTGTTATTTACCTCCTCTGTTGCTCCTCCTGAGGTTTTTCCTTTTCCGAATAGAAGGTCTATAGTTGGAGGCTGTGCGTATTGTGAAGCACTTTGAGTCAAATCTGTGATTTTGGTCTAAATAAATAAAACTGACTTGACTTTCTGGGACCTCAAAGGGGTCTTGAGAGGGTCTGCAGCATTTCAAATCGTAACAAACCAGGGTTCATGAGGACAAAACTGAGGTCATTTTGTTGAAATGCACCTGACACATATGACCTTTGACCTCTGTGAAGACAAAAGAAAATTGCAATAAAATGTTATGTCTCATTATATTCAGGAAAAATGTCTCTAACCTGAATTTAAGGAAAATAATAGACTTTTTATGACCAAGTTTTACTGGATGGTTTATGTTCAGAAACAATTAGTCAGGTTAAATGATTATTTTCATAATCGTTTAATCATTTGAGTCATTTTTCAAGTAAAACTGCTAAAACATTTGCTGCTTTTCTCTGTCTTACATCATTGTAAATTGAATACTTTGTGGGTTTTGGACTGTTGGTCGGACAAAACAAGACATTTAAAGACGTCATCACGGACTCTGGGAAACTGTGACAGACATTTATTATTATTTTCTGACGTTTTATAGACAAAACAACTAAATGATTAGTCAAGAAAATAACGATTTGCAACATACATAAATATATAAATTAAACAAAATAGTAATAATATAACAACATTGCATATAAGTGTGGACATTTACGTGTCTATATGTGCACCTTTACAGATGTTAACAAATATATAAAGTGTTGTTCCTTTTCCTGTACAAGTTCGGCATGAAGGTTATATTAAAGTAGACTTTTGTCTTCCTGTTTTCCCTTTTTATAATCTCCCCTAAGGTTACCCAAAAACATGATCACTACCAGTTAATTCAGAGTAATAATTTCAGTCAACATAACTTCCAATCACACTAATTAAAAAGCACAGTGAAAGAATCAAATAACTTAATAAAAGCACCTAATTGAAGTTATTTTTCTCTTCATTATTAGTGTGATAACCAGAGATTTATGAGGGAGAACCCACCTCACCTCGGTTTGACCTCCTTATTAAATGTGACCTTAATGTGAGAATAAAGTCTGAGGTGGATTAGCAGCCGACTCCACATGAAGTGTCAAAGTAATGACGGTTAAAACAGAGAAAACGTTAATTATTCTGACTGATTTCTGCTCACGCCGACTCGTCAGGATCCCAGACTGGAGAGGTCCAGGTCTACCCAGATCTGGGTCCTGGTTTTAAACAGTTGGAGGGTTGCAGACAGCAGCAGCATTAAAGCAGCATTAAAGCAGCAGGAAGAAAGAAAACTTGTTCAAAGGCAAAAACTGATGGTGATCCCTGTTTTTGGCAGAGGACAAAAGGGCCGAGTGGAGATCAGGTTTCTGCCATGTGACACTGAGGAATCTCAGTCCTGCACTCCCTCTGATTAAACATTACACTCTGCACACACTCACATCCCATAATAGTCTGCAGCTATTATACAGACATCAGCTGAATTAAACACCCTGCAGCTACTATGCATGAAAAGAATCATATTGTAATACTTTATGCTATTAATATTCACTGGACACGCTCTACAAAGCCCCTATAGATAGGATTATCATCATGGGAGATAAAACATTAAATACACACCCGCGAGTACCACGAGAATACTTCAACTCACAGTTAAATGTATGCACTATATTGTGTCATTAATGTTAATAATGCTAACCATTAAATGCCGTAAAGTAAGATAAAGTGACCATAAACTGCCACCAGGGGCGTGATAGTGATGTAAAGGGGTTAAAACTACTATTAAAGTATGTTTATGTTACTATAAACTCAATATTAAAACCCGTTAAGTGATTAAAGTGACATCAAATAATATAGAATGTAGAATAAAATGAAAATTGAGCACATCACACACAAGTTTGAATATTTTAATGACTCAACAAGTAATAAAAAGACTGTTATCAGTTCAATATTTCATCAGTTTCTCCCAACGTTTACTTATGTACAGATACTAGAAAAAGGCATTTTCAGGGAACCTTAGTGAGATAAAAAACTACCGTGCAGTCAAAGCCCTACAAAGTCCTTAAAGGATTATTAAACAGATACCTTAAAGACAATATCGCACACATAAAGTACCACAAAATAGGATAGCATTGCTCCAAAAACTTAATATAAATATTTTAATATAATAATAGGTGATAAAACATGTTAAAGTTACTGTAAAACTCATAAAATAAAAGGTCATTACAAAAAGACCCTACAAACGTATGTTAAAGTGACTATAAGAGTGATTTTCTCCTCTCTTATTGTCTTAATTTGAATCATGTTTAGAGGCCTGGAGAACTGAATAAGGAAATTACCAGAAAAAAAAGCATAATTTTATGTGAATAATATAGTTTTCCAACCCTTCATAATTATCTTGTGAGCCCTCGGAGGGTCCTGACTGCTGGTTAGGAACCACTGCCTTATAATTTGAATCATTTTTATTAATATATGACACCTAAACTCACTGTAATAAGGCTCATTAGAGGATAAAATGTCATTAGGTGAAATAAAGTCCCCCTACAGGAGACTAATAATCATATAACAGGAGTTAAAGCCACTATAACACATCATAAAACATGAATATTATAAAGACATAACTGTGTTTAGGTGTGATAAAGTGAGAACGAACTCCACTGGGGGGGAAAAAAGTAATTTAATATTTTTGCAAACCTCAGCTTTGCAGCTGTAAATTGGATTAAAATGATTTTACATTCAAAATAAAAAACTCTCTCTGTCATGTTTTAATCCCCCAGAGTCCAACATCATGTGAGATTATGATATCTGAGGAGGAGGAGGAGGAGGAGGAGGTGGAGGTGGAGGGGAGGTGCACACAGAGGAGAGGTGGGACGTCCTCCTGGAGAGAGGAGGGGAAGACGAACAAGAAGAGAGGAAGAAGTAGAGGAGAGGGTGGGGGGTTCGGGGAGGACAAGAAGACCGCTGCACCGCAAGAAGTGACTTCAAACATTCGCTGCAGGAGCGCTGAAAGTCGGACCGCCGCTCGTCGTTATGCGTCTCCGCGTCTGAGAGCGTCCCGGCTGCTGCTGCTGCTGGAGACAGGAGACAGGAGAGGACGACGCACCTTGCATGGGCTGATCTATTTTACTGGGCAGAGTTTTGTGCAAAAGAGCAGAGAGCAGGCGGAGAAGGAAGGAAGAGGAGGAGGAGGAGGTGGTGGATACTTCTGCAGGTTTCGGGACTGCGCCGCATTCCAGCCCGGAGCGCAGCGCTCAGGAGTCGGACCCGGTGCGCTCCGTCTCCCCGGTTCCCTGGAGCTTTCCTGCTTCTTTTCTTCCCAATAATGCACAGTGAGAAGCTCTGTTTCGAGCTAGAGAGATAAACACCTCGTTGGAAGCGTTTCCCCCCCCCCCCCCTTTGACTGGATTTGGATTTAATACCCTTTTTGGCTGCAACCATGGGTGCATGGTGGATATTTGTTGGCGCCCTGACCGGGATCCTCACCGGGATCCTCACCGGCCCCCGCGGGATACATGGTGGGTATTTTTTGCTCTCTTTTCACCAGTTGTTATGTAGGTCAGGGGTTATCAGGGACCACCATGCACACTTACATCAGAGCCACAAATATGATCACAAATCTGTGCAGGCTGCTCAGAGGAGTCTTGGAAGGGAGTGGAAGTTGGTTTTCTATTTGGAACCGTTTCCATTGATCCAGGCAGCAGTCAGTGAAATGAATGTCATTCATTCCTCAAGTTGCCCAGGACACCCTGGAAGTCTCTGAAGGAGCCCTGAAGGGGGTCGGGACCTGCTTTGGGACCCCCTGAGCAGGTTGTTGTTGCAGGAGTGGAAGCACAGATTTACATTTGTGCCTTAACAGCTTCAGGATGTGCAGAATTTCCCATGAAGAGAAGCGTAGTGCATTTCAAGTTTCAAACATTTAGTCTATGATAGGATTTCTGAATGGATATTTAACTGTTTATGATGGTGAGAAAAGCAGCACTCATACTCAGATTTGTCCACAAAGCATTGATTAGGTGATTTGCAGGTTAAATTTGGTTGAAAAGTGAAAGTTTTTAAGGTAACATATGTTGATTAAACAGCATTTCAGTGGCTATATTTCAATGTGGAGTTAGGACACTGAAATATAAACCTTGCAATGCTGTTGAAACAACAGTTGCATGCATCTTAGATGTATTAAAAATCACGTCTTTTGACCTGCAAATCAGTTCTTAGTGAGATTTTAGTGAAGTCAAACTTCAGAGTCGGTTAAAGAAAGTCTAATTCAAGAAAACTTTTGTCAAACTTTAACCACTTCACTAGATTCACCCATAACTGCAGGACGCCTTCATGTCACACAAACCTTCATTTAACGGGGTTTTTGAATGAACGCCCTCCACCTGAGATAAAGTATTCATCATCTAGTGGAGATTTAACTAAATGGATGATGCTGAGAAAGCTGCAGATGTGTCAGATTTGTCCAGAAAGCATTGGATAGGTGATCTGTTGTCCTGCAAATCAATTCTTAGTGAGATTTTAGTGAAGTCAAACTTCAGAGTCGGTTAAAGAAAGTCTAATTGAAGAAAACTTTAACTGCTGTCTTTATCAGCCTCACGGTCGGGACTCTTTCATATCACACAAAACATTCATTCAACAGGGTTTTTGAATGAGCGCCCTCCACCTGAGAGGATCTTTGCTTCTATTCTACATCATGAGAAGGAGATTTAACTGTTTATGAAGCTGGGGAAGAACCACCTTAAACTCGAAATGGTCACATTTATCCTCGTGTTGTTTTCGTATCACAGAAAGCAGTGATTTGGTGATTTGCAGGTGAAAAGACGTCCAAACTTCTGTGTTAAAACTGGGAAAAATTTAGTTGAAAAGTGAAAGTTTTTAACCGATAGACTATCGGTTAAAAACTGTCATTTCTTTTCTCGAAAATGATATATATCACAATATAACAGGTCTTCTGGTAATTCAATCGATAAATAGTCTATATGAAATAACCACGTGGTAAAGCCTGTTTTTGTATAATCTTGTGACAATCAAAAATCGCGATCTTTTCCTCAAGCTAACTAAGTAGTTTTTGTCACGTAACTTCTGTACTTAAGTTACGACACTTGCGGTATTATTTTAACCCAAACTGCGATCTTTTCCTAAACCTAACTAGGTAGTTTTATTTTGAAATTGACATGTGTGTCGCATGTTGCTGGACATTTGTAGGAAAACACACAAAAAATAGGTTGTTGAAAGTCGTACTGAACATCACGAAAAAAAGGCTTGTGTGTTTTCATGGGACAGAAGAGCAGTCACACTTCACAGCGTTTGAGAAAGTCTAATTTAAAGAGGATCCATGCTGGGAAACGTTCAGTTACTTGCCTCAAAAATACAGTATTCAGGCTCATTATCAACCAACATAATCTCCTATGAGTGAGATTATAACCTGGTTTAATCAGGGATGATTATTCTGCTCAGAGCCACATTCAACAGGCAGTAAAGGAATCTGCAACACGTGAGCTAAACTTCTCCTCTTCATCTCAGCATGCATCCAATCAATCGAGCAGCACTTAATGTCGATATCATTTCAACTTTTATAACTTCTTTTGCTGTGGTTGCCAACGCCAACGTGCTCTGTGTTCAGCGGAAGGAGGCGAAGGAGCATCTTTATAAAAGTTTGAATCTTATTGAAGCTGCCAAGCAGATTGGACGCCTGCCGAGATGGATGAGAGAAGATGCTAATGAGTTTGGTAATAAAAAAAAAGTTGTGCTGCTGCTGCACGTGAGCGGAGAAACATTCACCTGCCAGACTTGAACACGCAGCCCGCCTCGCTCCCGAAGGAACCCGACTGTGATATTAACAAGCCTTAGTTTGATTTGAGGAGCGAGGTGAAGCCTTGAATGGGTCAGTTCAGTAACAGCTGCTTTAGATTCAGCTCCTGACACTCTGGTGAATTATAACTCCTCTGATGGGAATACTGTAGCTGTGCATGGGCAGACCTTTTAGATTTGATGCAGAGTTATGAATATTTAAATGGAACGGAGGCCACGAGTGGGATCGCTTTCAGAGACGTGTTTGGATATTTAAGGATGTGAAAATGCACAACAGGTCGACTCAGACAATAAGTTTACTCCATGTGTTTCTTTTACGTTCAAATTCCTCTGCAGTCTGTTGAATGTGGCTCTGAACATCTGCAGGTTATAATCTCACTCACCTAGAGATTATGTTGGATGATAATGAGCCTGAATACTGTATTTCTGAGGCAGGTAACTGAACGTATCCCAGCACGGGTCCTCTTTAAATAAGACTTTCTTTGATTGCACTGCATGAAGCAGCGATTTGGTGATTTGCAGGTCCAAAGATGAAACGTTTGGGTTAAATAAGGTGTTTTAAATGTGTAGGATACATAAAACTGGTGCATTTAAATGACTATATTTCAGTGTAAAGCATGTCTTACCTACAAGTACAAAATTTAGCCCAGTTTTAACACAGAAGTTTGGACGTATTTTCACCTGCTAATCACCAAATCACTGATTTCTATGATACAAACACAACAAGAGGATAAATCTGATTATTTCGAGTTCAAGGTGGTTCTTCCCCAGTGTAATAAACAGTTAAATCTCCTCCTCATGATGTAAAATAGAAGCAAAGATCCTCTCAGGTGGAGGGCGCTCATTCAAAATCCCATTTAAATGAATGTTTTGTGTGACTGACTGTGAGGCTGATGAAGACAGCAGTTATGGGTGATCGTAGTGAAGTGGTGAAAGTTTGGTGTTTGCCAAAAGTGGAGGTTTTCTCTAAGGAGCCTGCGAGTTGCCATGGATGCTTCATTATCTAATTCTCTGCGGTAAAATATGTGCAGGCAGGCCTACATATTTTCTCATTCTCGTGATGTTCTTTGATGCGTGTTTCTTCCAAGGCTGAGATGAACAACTCCATGATGAAACTCACTCAGAGCACGATTATCACAAACTGATGAGGCACTTAACAAGAAAACGATCAGAAGAGTTTGATATCTATTGTTAACTAAAGAATCATCTGGTTGAAAATGGGCTTAAAGAATAAAGAGCAACCTTTCTTATTATCTCAGGTTTCTATAATCCCCCGTCATCTTTCACCATGTACCAAACCTCCATTCAAAATGTGTACATTTTTAGGATTTTCTGGAAATTCTTTCCCCCGTCAAACTGTCACAACTAAAACATGAAGGAATGTGTTGAATAAGAGCAGAGTTAAAGGAGCAGTGTGTAACATTTAGGGGGATCTATTAGCCGAAATGCAATATAATATTGATAATTATGTTTTCTTTAGTGTATATACTCATCTGAAAATAAGAATCGTGTTTTCGTTTCCTTAGAATGAGCCGTTTATACCTATATAGGGAGCGGGTCCTCTTCACGGGGTCCGCCATGTTGAACCGCCATGTTTCAACTCTGTTAACTTTTCCTGCTTGGATTGGAGTCGATAACGTTATTTGCTCCCGTCGTTGCCGCCGCTCTCTCTCTCTCTCTCTCTTGCTTCACCACTCACTTCCCACTGGCTCTGCTTCAAATGACCTACACTATCTTACAACAACCTGCTCTAGAGAGGGCCATTCGTGTTTTCGCGTTGGTCATCGTAGCTCTCCAACACGCTTGGCACACGGGAGAGGCTTCAGTTATTAGGACGTCCTGCCACGAAAGATAAAACAGAGCTTCTTTTTTCATTTAAATGCGGTTACATTGGTCATGTTTGTTATATAATTGTTGATTAGAGTGGAAATCCATCCAACTTCTGCTTCCTGTCCACAAAACCAAAAGCTTGAAACTGCAGCAATGCCTCTGGCTTCTTTTGGAGTAACTCCATTCTAGTGTCTGTTTAAAATATGTATGTTGAATTAAGATGAAGATGTGCACTCTTTAACAACAGTATATATACAGAACATTACCTCTACTGTTTGCCCAGCAAGTCACTTGTGAGGCATTTTGGCAAAAGCTGAAGCTGCTGGTCTCATAATAACATTGTTTATTTATAGTGCCAAGTATTTCCATGCACATTGGAAGTAGGTGAAGTTGTGCCAGGAATCTCAATTTGCACACTAATCCATCCTTTTTTTGAAACTGGATTACATTGACTTCATACTCACTCTCTGATAAAATGACTCACGTTTAACGAGTTAACTGAAGCCTCAGAATCAAACAGAGAGTTAAAGATTGATTAAAATCTAAGCTGTTAATTGGTTTTTGGAAAACAGTTTTCACAGCTTTCATTTCTGTATATCTGCCCACAGCTGATCACACAGACAGATTATATTCTGCTGTGAACTTTAGCGATAAAGAGACGACAGCGTGAAGCAGCAGCATAAACAGACTGTCTCTCTCTCTCTCTCTCTCTAATGTGAGGATACATCTGTAACTGTACTCGTGTTCTGTGGACCACGACCATGATGGTGAATGTTTACCTCTTGCTGTACTTTTCCCCCCCGAGGCCTGTCAGATTACTGCAGCCTGGTTTTGTGAGGCTCAGACCTCAGGCTGGTTCTCAGCCGTGAGTCCGTCTGTCCGTCCGTCTGTTAACGTTTAGCCATCAAATTGAGCAGAAATAATCGTCAGCGCTCTGCTTTCAGTCTAAAGGTTGCATATGTTCTGTTTTTTAAATTTCTACAAGCTCTATAACTAGTCATGAATTATAAATGTGAGTAAATGATCAATTTAAGGAGCTGGAAGACAAAATAAGAGATCCAATGCTGATTTCTGATTGGGAGTTGTTATATGAGGTGTTCAGGTACCACAAGTGAAAGTCAGATTCAAGGATAGGGGTTTATGTGTCTTTATTATGAAATGAAGGTTGCTTTCACTGAAGTTCTGTTCATTTGGTCTGGACCAAGGGGAAAAAAGTCTACATTTTACAAATGAACCAGAGGAGTAAACATGAAGTTACACAGACTGACAGGTTACAAATACATCATCAGCGGAGTCTTGTGATTGGTTCGCTCGCTCCACATGAAAGCGTCATTTGTCAGATGGACATAACACTATATGTACGTGCTCGTCCCTGCGATGTTGCTGCTTTCATTCACAACACAGCCGTACCGGCATTTTCCCTGAAAGGTTACGAGGTCTTGAGCTGGGAAATTGGCGGCACAGATTTCCCTGAATATCGATCCCTGCTCCCATTCAGACATGAACCCATGCAGGAAATGTTCCTGAACATTTCAGGGATAGACTGCATGCGTGAAGAGGACTTATAACTTTAGTCGTCAACTATTAAATTAATTGTCAACTATTTTGATATTCGATTAATCGGTTTGAGTAAAGTTTTAAGTAAAAAAAAAAAGTCAAAATTCTCTGATTCCAGCTTCTTAAATGTGAATATTTTCTGGTTTCTTTACTCCTGTATGACAGTAAACTTAATATCTTTGAGTTGTGGACAAAACAAGACATTTGAGGACGTTATCTTGGGCTTAAAAACACAAAACAATGACAGATATTGCCAAGAAACCCTCACAGGTACTGCATTTAACATAAAACAATATGCTCAGATCATAACATGGCAAACTGCAGCCCAACAGGCAACAACAGCTGTCAGTGTGTCAGTGTGCTGACTTGACTATGACTTGCCCCAAACTGCATGTGATTATCATAAAGTGGGCATGTCTGTAAAGGGGAGACTCGTGGGTACCCATAGAACCCATTTACATTCACATATCTGGAGGTCAGAGGTCAAGGGACCCCTTTGAAAATGGCCATGACAGTTTTTCCTCGCCAAAATTTAGCGTAAGTTTGGAGCATTATTTAACCTCCTTCTCTACAAGCTAGTATGACATGGTCGGTACCGATGGATTCATCAGGTTTTCTAGTTTCATATGATGTGGGTTACCTTCCAGACACGACCTCATATATGTCAGTGAAATCTGAATTCTTACAACATGTGACCTTTTAAAGTGTCGTGCTTCGCTTCAAGTGAAGGAGATTTCGAATATTTATTCTTGGATTATTCTCCTGATGGGATTCAGAATCTGTTTACTCACCGTTTCTCTCTGTATTGACCACTTCCAGAGTTTGACCGTACGCAGCGACACACATGACACTGAGGGTTTAGAATAGATTTACATAATCCCTGTTTCCTGACATAGTAAAGGTGTGATCATGACTGGACTCTAATGCTATCTTTCTCTCTCCTCTGTCTTCCCAGGAGCTTGTATCTACGAGGGATCTCTGCATGCGGTAGGTGCACCCACCTTGTCTTGTCCTATTTTACCTCTCTAGTATCACTGGTTAAGATTTCTTTCCCGTCCGCTCACAGAATTAGGATCTGGGGTTCGCCTGTGAAGCCTAATGGGTATTTGCTCATGTATTATTCACCGGGGACACCACCAGGTTAGCATGACTGACGGCTGCAGCTGTGTGTATGTGCAGAGAAAGGTGGTGCAAGGCGTGTGTGGGTTATCAGCAGGGATTGCTGTGTATCCTCTGTTGTCTGTGATGTAGCTGAGAAGATGTGTCTCATCTATAATGCATGGCTCATGCTGACTTTGTGGATGATAATGGCGATGAGAGAGAGCATGATGCAGCTCGGCGGCTTAAAGGAAGAGCCGTTGACTCCCGCTGCTCCGTCGATCGGAGGTTAGGCTCTTTGCAAAGTTGGAAAGAAGTTTGGGATGAGCTTTATTCCAGCGGTTCTGCTGGGGATTGGTGAACATTCAGGGTTTTGCTCTGAGATGTGCTTTTTGTTTTATATTCTCTGAACCCTGCTGCAGGATCCTCACATCCTGGATGGGACTGATTTTAATTTTTAAAGTTTGTCGTGTTTGGCTGGAGGCGCCGACAGACGAGAAGTCGCCTCGTTCCCTCCGTCGTACTTTTAACTATTTGCACTTTATATATAAGTTTGAGCTGTGAAAAGTGGAGTTTAGATATATAATGAGAACATATGCAGAACATTTAATATAACTTTTAATATCTCACAGCTACCAGTCGTTGCAAACTACACTTAGAACATTTTATTTATTTAGCTGATTGTCCTGATCAGTTTTTTGGTCAACAGATAATTAAAAATTTTCCCCACCAAAAAAGAGGTTTGCTGGTGGATCACTTTGCCTTAAAGAGCTGCTAATCCTAAAAGAAATAAGTACGCCAGATTTAAGTGGAGGGTTTTTATATCCAGTGAAGGCTGTTTCAGAAGATATTCAACCCTAGAAGACGAAACACTGAGCAGTTTAAGACATTCAACGTCAGCACAGGTTGTACTTTGAGTAGAGCTGCAGTGATTAGTGGACTAATTGATTAGTTGATCGACAGAAAAATAATTGCCAACTATTTTTATTAATCGTTTGTCATTTTTCATGCAAAAATGGCAGAAAATGCTGTTTTTCAGCCTCTCAAATATGGAGATTTCATGCTTTTCTCTGTTTTATATCATATTAAAGTTAATATCTTTGGATTTTGGACTGATAAAACAAGACATTTAAAGATATTGCCTTGGACTTTGACAGTGTTCGAAATTAACTTTTTTACTCATTGGCCAAGGGGACGGATAGATGAAAGAATCCACCGGCCAAGCATATTTTTTTACCGGCCCAAATAATAAATTGCTTTTTTATTTCTGGCACATATACATTTGTTTCAGTACATTTCTTTGAGATAATGAAGTATATATTTAAGGAAGAGGCCAGAGCAAAATAATTTAAATATTTTGACGGTTTATTAATTCAAGCCTGAATACTAATTTAGGCTTAGGCGGTATCTATTTTTTTTGGCATCGACTTGGTAACTTTATTGGTTCTCGTAATATCCCTAGTGTGGTTGTGTGTGTCAGACTCCGACTCAGAGAGCAGAGGAGCGCGCCTGTAAATGACAGCAAAACGCGGTAGAGATTCTCAGTGTCACCGAGTTTATAGTTTTTTATTACATGACTATTTTGATACAAACATTTTCTGAAAGCCTTCTGAGATTTACTCGCCAAATGGAAACTCTACCCCGTATTTGGTGCTTGGTGGGTGTTTATTTGGGACCTTGGACTTTTATAGACCAAACTATTAATCAATTAATCTAGAAAACAATCAGCAGATGAGTTGATAATGAAAATAATCATTAGTTGCAGCTCTGACTTTGAGGTGATTCAGCCGTGAGATATCTCTGTCTCCTTTTATAGGTCGAACCCTAAAGTTAGACAGGAATGAAACTTGCTGCTGTGCACTTCAGAAAAACACCACTTGTGTCTGGCAACAACTGGTAATCTCTCTTAAAAAGCCTCAAACATGGTTCTCAGCGGTGGGCGTCTTGGTTCTCATGCAGAATAATGAAGAACTCCTGCTTGGTTCCTGCTGTGTTATCATCATAATTACAGTCAAGCTTAAAAGGCTGAGCAGTAACATACCTACGACTCCTGTAAATGCACGAGAAAACACTTCCTGCCTCCCCGCGTTACTTATTCTTGGGCTTTGAAAGGGGGTAATTGTTGGAGCGAGGATGTTCAGTCAGTGTTTTTTAGGAGGGAAGACGAGGAGGAGGAGTGGTGGTGGAGAAGGGAAAGGAGGAGGAGGAGGAGGGGGTTTGTGGGAAAAAAGGAGCGGGCAGGGTGACAGGTGGGACGTCCGAGCATGTTTGAACACAGTCGGGGGGAAAAAAGGCCCTTCTGGAGTTCAAAGTGAAGAGCTTCCCCCCCCAACACCTGGACTGGTGGGCAGATAGGAACAAATGGAAAATAAAGAAAGCCACAGATTAAAGTGCAGACGCCCTCAGGCCTCTCTGTGTGGTGGAAATAATCACACAGTCTTCTCACAACATCACCGTCCTCTTTCTTCTTTTTGATTTCATTAGCTTTAGTGTGCAGCTTGATTTATGCTCAATAATGATTCTGTCAATGCACAAACAAAGATCATTATGATCACGCTTCACAGCTAAATTATAAAAGACATAAAGGCACAATTATATGTGAGATGATTAAAACCACCGTTTATATTCATATTAGGGCCGTAAATCAGTGTTTTCACTTTTCTAAGGTTTCTACAGCAATTTTTAAAATGTTTCCAGACCTGAAAATAACCAAATTATTCTTTCATGCGTCTCCACTCTTCTCCATAGTGCGTAGGAACACTGGATAAGTGTTTTTAGTGTGATAAATTGACATGTTCACAATCAGAATAAGGTTTATTGCCAAGTTTTATTTGCTTTGGTGTTTGGTGCATACGATAAACATATTAAGAGGAAATAAAAATACAGGCTAAGTGCTGCAAAAGTCAAGAACATAAATATAGAATAGAAACATTACAATTAAAAAGATAGTATAAAATATACTATGACAAATATGTACAATATAAGTGTTTATTAGAATGAGAGAGCTGTACAGTTTTGTGCAGGATGTGTGTGCAAAAGTTCACAGTAAAGAGAATATATTTACAATACTCATGTATAGCTTGGTAGACACTGTGTGATTTTATCGGATTTGTACGTTGCTGTAACTTATATTATACGTTTTATTCGCCATGTCTGTGCTGCCAAAATGTACGACTGCTATACCCACACTGTACGCTCACAATCAACCCGTAGACAAGGAACCTCTGATCACTTTTGCCCAGTAAGTGTGTTTACGTGTGCTTCAGGAAGTGGGTTACAGTTAGGGACGCACCGATTTATCGGCAGAACATTGGCATCGGCAGATATTCACCTTGTTGACTGCCAACTTATGAGCACATCTCTGGTAAACACCAGATCTAAAGTGGTGCTTTTTGTGTGATTCTTTGTGGAGAAACTCAGTTTTACAGATCTATTGATTAAATCAACTAATCGATTAGTCGACAAAATCGTATGAGCAGTCAACTAAGAATTTATCTGGTCGAGGACAGCCTCGACTGAGGCCAAATCGACCTATTAGTCGACTAATAGGCTTAGAGGGGGGGCAGCCCTACTTCTATCACTAATGGGAGTTAAAATCAGTGAGCTATGCTCTCAAAATAAGGTCGGGGAGAAAGCTGATTACTGACGTGCTGCATGAATATGCAGATTTACAGTAACCAGGTCACTACAGTGCATGTAAACACATTCTCTGATTACCTGCTTACTTAAATATAAAGCAGTGATTGACAAGAAAATATGGAGTCCCAGATGGCTGGGATGATGTGGACAATATGGTCTGTCTGTTTTGCAGCAAAGTGAAGTTTTGTTTATATCACAGCAGAGTTTCAGTCAAGAATAACACTGAATATTACTAAAGGGAGCAAGTTTATAATGGATGTTTGGCCAGCAGCTGTACGGGAAACTGATCAAGGAAGTGCTCAAACTCCAACGCAGCCAATCAGAATTTCTGTAATGCCGAAAATCTATCAGATCGTCCAGCAGCCAGGTCGTTAAATGTTGAGGTAATTAATCAGGCGTTGTGACCTCCGAACACAGAACATCAAACTACTGCTAATCTGGTGGATATTTGTAATATTGGTACAGTGTCAGCTCTGCATACTGTATGACGGAGCTCGACCCTGAGCTCAACTACATGCTCGTCAGTTCTTGGATTTTATTAAAACAAAACCTGTTGGTTTAGTCTCTATATGGTCATATTGATTTTTTTATACGTGGAACAATGTGTGAGATGGATTGAAAGCAGTGAGACACTGAAGAGCGAGTCCTCACATTCTCCCACAGAGGAGACTCTCGTTCCCACGGCTGCATTGATTATCGGTTCAGTTTCTACTGACAAGTTGCAGGAGGCCAGAGGAGACGGTGTTCGGCCGATGTTTCACATCTGCACTAAATCATTCATCAGTCAGCTGCAACCTGGTGAATCACATCAGACCCACACAGAAGGCTGGCTCAGAGGAGCTCGTATCGGGTGTAAACAAGGACTGACGTCACCCTCAGGTCGTCCTAAACATCCCAATCTGTCATCTCATGTCACCTTACAGCATGTACTAAACATGGCTGCCAGTGGAGGAAGAAAGCTCTCAGATTCTTTACTTAAGCCCCTTTCCCACTGGACGAAAGATAACCCCACAGCATTATTTATTATTCATATTCAACACGAAGCTTTGAATACCTTCGAATATTTCTCACCGAAGCATCAAAGTCCAAAATATTTGTGACAGCCCTAGTGTTGCAGTAATTGTTGCAATAAAAAATAAGTCATATTAAAAACTAAAATAGTTTTTTTTAGAGAAGAAATATTGGCAGCGCGTAATGTTATCTCATGTTTTTGTAAGATATTAAACTGTATTTAGAAGTAAAAAGTGAAACATTTCTCTCTAAATCATAGTGACGGAAAAGTAGAAATCACCAATACCTCAAGAAGTAAATGTTGCTGTAATCTCCTCCTGCTATCAGGAACCGATGCGTCCTGACAGATTGAAATAACGTGGGTCTCATTGCGGCGGTGCCGTGTGCCACCAGGTCTGACATGCTGCTGATATACAGCACATAGCCGGCAGTGAAGGACAGCAGGACTCTGCAACATGCAGCACCATGTCCAAATATATCACCTGCCCCTCAAGGCTGGAATTCCTGGCATTGCAAGTCGCCGTTTCTGTAGGAATCAAAATGTAGGGCACCTCGAGAATAGCACCAAAGGGACGGGGCGGTCCGCGGCAGTAACGCCAGGGCTTCAAAGAGGGCAGAGCGGGGGAGTCAGCTGAGCGTTAACCTGAACAGAGCTGAGACGGTGAAGCGTTGGTACGATCACACCGGCTCACAGTAACCGTTACATGTGTCGTAGAGGGTTAAAGTTTCTTCCTGTACTGACGGGTCCCAATTAATTTCTTCTTGTCTCGTCCAAATCCTGAACTTTCAGTACTGAGTCATTGTTCTCCCATGTTGAGCAGTGAGAAGCTCTAAACCGAAGAACTACTGAGAACCAGTTCAGAATTTGTAACTGTTTTTAAATACAATAGAAATGTCATCGATGCATATGAGTTTAGTGTTTACAATGTGGTGAACCATAAAACATAATGAGTTTTGATGATGTGCACTTTGGGAAAACCTTCATATGTTTCTTTAAAGATTTATCACTTCTAAGTGGCTAAAGTGACTAAAATATCCCAAAAATACTTCCCATGATGGCCAGTTTTTCACTCCGCCTTCAGGTGTGGCCGCTCGGAACAACTATAAACACTTTTAATCTCCGTTGCACAAACTAGTTCTGTTCGAGCACAACCCAACCCTTAAACCATGAATACTTACCCCTCAGATTTGTGTTTAACTAGGGCTGTCAATCGATAAAAATATACCTTAAAGGGAGATTTGTCAAGTATTTAATACTCTTATCAACATGGGAGTGGGCAAATATGCTGCTTTATGCAAATGTATATATATATTTATTATTGGAAATCAATTAACAACACAAAACAATGACAGATATTGTCCAGAAACCCTCACAGGTACTGCATTTAGCATAAAACAATATGCTCAAATCATAACATGGCAAACTGCAGCCCAACAGGCAACAACAGCTGTCAGTGTGTCAGTGTGCCGACTTGACTATGACTTGCCCCAAACTGCATGTGATTATCATAAAGTGGGCATGTCTGTAAAGGGGAGACTCGTGGGTACCCATAGAACACATTTACATTCACATATCTGGAGGTCAGAGGTCAAGTGACCCCTTTGAAAATGGCCATGCCAGTTTTTCCTCGCCAAAATTTAGCGTAACTTTGGAGCGTTATTTATCCTCCTTCACTACAAGCTAGTATGAAATGGTTGGTATCAATGGATTCATCAGGTTTTCTGGTTTCATATGATACCAGTATCTTCACTCTAGCTCCAAATGATGAGATAGCGGCCGGGCCCGATTGCGGCCTGTCTGATTTTTAAGAGGTTAATTAAAAATCGCAAGTTGCGTTAATGTGTTAAAGAAATTAGTGGCGTTAAAACGAATTTGCATTAACGTGTTATTATCACGTTGACTTTGACAGCTCTAAGTTTAACACATGATTAGTTTAGTTTCATTAACTGTTAACGTAGCGTGAAGCCTCAGTGGTGTTCTTATAGTTAACATCATTAAAATACCTGGAGCTCTGATGTAGAACGCTGGTTAAATATTAGACTGAACTCTGCTTGAGGTGTCCTGATTTAGGAGACACCTACCAGCCAATCAGAGTCCAGTATTTTGTTCATATTGTTTTACTTGAACTGATTTTTTAAATGACATTAATATTCTTATTATTATCACTTCTCATCCTCCTCCGTATGTAATTTGAAGCACCTGAAATGCTTTGCAGCTTCAGTGCACCGAGGTGATCTCTCAGGAAAATAGTTTCGCAGAACTTTTCCAGTCACCGTCACAAAAACAATCTCAGCGGTACGTCTGATTGCTGCCCGACACGCTTCACAACTTGAGTCTGACTGGGAGAAAAAAAAAGCTCAAATTAAAAGCAGAGTACAGTGAAGGCAAATACAGTGAGCTATTTTAAAAGAGCCCGTCTCCGAGTTCCTCTGTGCCGAGGGGTAATATCCTCAGCACAGAGTATTCATATCCATCCACATTGTGCCCGCTGGGGTTCGGCGCTGAAGTATGGCATTAAAAGCACTAATAGGATCTGACTGCTGTTGGACAGAATATGTATATTAGCGGAAACTGCCTTTTTTTCCGGGCCCCTCGGTGGATTAACGCTCAAGCTGTAGTGATAATTCCTCTGTGAAGACCGGGTCGGCTGTTTCTCCCCGCGGGGCTTTAAACGAACCATGTGATCAGAGGAAATCAGACCTCATGCCCCCCCCCCCCCCCCCCCCTCGAGGGATGAGACATGCACTGCAGGGACACTTCAAGGCTGCAGGAGGGAATCAGAAAAAATACTGAAAGTGGAACAAACAAATAGAGGGGTGTGAAAAACTATCATCTGAGGGATGATGGGGACAAAATCCAGGCAGGAGGGAGGATGTCTGACTGCAGGAGATAGAAAGTCTGTGTCAGCAGTCTCCTCTTTCAGCCTGATAAGAAATCCTGGACAGGTGGGGTCACCTGACGGCGGAGGAGGGAGGAACGCCGACTGCAAACTAAGCAGTTTTGACCTTTTTTAACAATTGTAAATGGTTCACTTTGACTTCAGGTAACACTGCAAAGAATACCAACTCTAACAAGACGTTTAGCCTCGTACTAAAGTCAGATTTTATTACAAGAAGCCAAATGTATAGTTTAACTTTTAGCAAACGCTACTGAGACTGGAGTAAATAGAGCATTTATTGGCGACTATTTTCAGCGGCGGATTAATCCACGTGTTGTGGAGTATTAGTGGCAGCAGGACTGTGAATGAAGGACTGAATGTGTGTTCATGGTGATGAAAGAACATGTCTCCCAGTGAAGAAGACTAAAATATGAGACAGGATGTGTTGTAAAGACTAACATTAAACGGGCACACACTTATCTTGTGTTCTTTTGGGGACATTTCTGGTTGCACATAATCATGTTTTTGCTCTTCTCAGTGATTGCTTGGTTTGTGGAAAAATGGGTTTTTGCAAAGTTAACACATCACTTCTTCTGTGCTGTTAGGATAGTAAGAGTTTAGAAGATGAAGACAGGCAATAATTCAACATAATGGTTTATTGAATTTCAGTGGATTATATGAGCATATTGTGGTGTTTTACAAAATTAATGATTATGAGCAAAATTTTAATTATAAACCAGCAGAATTAGATATTGAAGTTCTCTTGTTTTTGCATCGGTGAAGTAGTTTGTCCTGGATAACAGATGGACGGCACATCAATGTTTTATATAAGCTCCTGCACTCTTTCAGCACCAACTTTATGATGCCCATGACCGAAAACGTTGCATTTTCGTTGCAAGTTTGAGCTGTTGGATTCAAAGGTTGCATGATTTCATTTTACCTACACACCTGATTAATGGGTGTGTGTCAGACAACACTTGCTATGTGACTTTACAAACATTTGTCGTTTTGTAATATCAGTGTTGTGATATTATAGACCCTCTTTTCTGTTAGTAAACATGAAGATGTATTTAGTGGGCGGAGCGTTAAGTGGAGGCAAGTTTGTTTCGGTGCTCAGCATCAACATGACATCAAAAACAACTTCAAGCACACGATGCAGTTCAGTCTGTGTTGCATCTTCAACTGTTCAAAGTCAGGTCAAGGATACAGGCTGGTTTTAAAACATTCTCTACCTCGCCCAGATTCTTCAGTAGTTTTATTTATCAGATTCTGAATCCTGATTTCCTCCAACTCCAGCACACCCTGTTCCTCCCCGTTCGTCTCTTTAGAGAAGTTTCCCTGCTGCTGTGATGTGTGAAGTTCCCGACATAATGAAGCGAACGCCGGCCGGCGCCGCTGATGTCAGGAGAATAGCGGCGTTTCAGAAGCCCTGTGGCCCAGGACACACAGAAATAGATCATTTGAGGACTTGCCATTCGTGGCTCTACCACATCTGAATTATTAAGTAGCCCGAGGCTGTGAAGTGCCGACACTGGCTGCTCTTTTCAAGATGCTTTTAAAGCTAAACTGCTTCTTGCATCTTGAATCCCTCCGTCCTTTAGAGCCAGAGCTGCATTTTGTTTTGCTCGAGGGAGAAACAGTATGAAAGTGCAGCGTAAGAAACAGTGTTGTTTTATTTTCGTGTCCATCAGCGCGGCTGGTTTAGGTTGCTAGAAGCATTAAAGTTTCAAGACACCTTGAGACTTATTCAGTACGGCGCTACAGGTTACAATTCATCAAATCTTAAAACACAAGACATTGGAATAGCACTTCTAATGCAGATTAATGTGAACAAAACTACTTTTACTCTTGTTTTTTGGCCTTCCTTGCACTTTAAAACAACATTTACTCTCCTAAAAGCGTTGAAAAAACACAGTTTTCATGTTTGAAATGTGGCCTTTTTCTTTCAACTTTCTCTCTCTGATCACTTTTCTAGTGTAACTTTTCATGTAAAAAACAATCAAGGTTTGATGATGTGAAAGTAGCATGTAGCTGGTAGTTGTGTCATCTGAGCCTGTGAGAAGCTGGTACCTGGAGGAGGGAGGAGAGATGAGGTGGAGGTGCACAAAACTGAATGCAAAAGAATAATAAGAGGATGAGTGGACGTGTAGAAAGTTTTGTAAGGCCACGTACAGGCGGAAAAAAAAAGTAAGCGTGTTTGTTGGTGCAGACATGTTGCTACAGGTTCAGGTGAGAAGATGAAGTATAATGAAGGAAGTCCAGTTTGAGTAATACATCCACGAGTTTACTATACGGCAAAACACTGCACAGTAGTTTACAATACTATCAAGCTGTGTTGCCATTCAGTTGTGAAGCAAATTTTAAGCAAAATTTTGAAATGTCACAAAAAAGAAATGTGAAATAGGTGTGTTATTATCAACTAGTTTGGAGTGAATCTATTTGATTCGTGTACATAGACATGAATTTCCCCTTTTTTTCCGTGGCGCTCAATTTTCTCACCGTCACATCCCTACTGGTGGTCGAGGCTGATGTTGTTTGTTTTCTTCAGGAAAAGGTTCATGTGACGAATCAGGGAAGGACACGTCACGACTGATGAGACCCAATCAAGAAGCGAACGTGGGCGTCTGCGTCATCGTTTTTAAAGGTTTCTGTCCGTCCAGACTAAAACACAACCCCGGAGTTACTAAACTAACTAACTAAAACAGGCTCAGCAGTGTTTTCAAATGTCTCTGTTCGGTTAATGTCCATCGCCCTAAATTTTTGTGTTGTGTCCCGCACCGTCGGCTCTAGTCTGTCCGTGTCGGAGTTTGTTTGGCCGATTCAGTGTGTTGAATCACAGCGGAGCTCGTCTGTGAGAGAAATCACTCTGATTGGCTGTTCAGCTTAAACAAATCAATGCAGGAGAAGAGAAACAGAAGTGAGTAAAGCAAGAAAACAAGTAAAGTCAAGAGGAAAAACACAGAAGTCTCTTCTCATTTTTCATCTTCATCTCATCTGATCATTCCAACACACGGATATTTTCACAGCGACATGTACATCTGGAATGAAGCTAAGCGATGAGAGAGAATGGTGTGAAAACGGTCAGCAGACGCCGCATTGTTTCATGCACGTATCATAACAACAGCTTGTATATCCACCGTCCTCGGTCTTCCTGTTTCCCTTTTTGAATGATGAATACAGACTACCGCTACCTGCTGGTGTGGAGAGTTGTTCCATCTCACGCAGACGCAGAACATACGTGCTAACTGGCCGTCGGCTGTCGTCTTTGTGGTGTGTTAAAGTGCAACTTTTTAGCCAAGACAAAGACGACGTGAGGTGATGTCGGGTTGATGTGTCTGAACCTTTATAGGGGCTCAAAAATGCCGGAGTAGTGTGGACGCTAGGCATAAACGTAGCAAAGTTCTGTGTTTTAAAAGGAAAGCGTATCAGTGTGGATGTAGGCTGAAGTGATAGAGGCTCTTTTACCAGGCCAGAGCTAATGTTGGTCTGAGCGTAACCTCAGAGGATGGATAGCTCCTGTAAAATAAACTGAAAAAGGGTTTATGAGGTGCAGCTTCATTTGATTAAAGGCTTTAATCAGAGTATTGGAAATAACTTTTTCCACCTTTTAATGGAACGACCCCTCAGAGGGCCCTGGTCCTCGGGTTGAGACCCTCCCTTTGACTCTGTCCCACGCCTCAGCAGTGCTGCCGGGGCTAAATGAGAGCTCGCCATGCTCCCTCGACTGGAACTAAGCCTTTCCCCCCCCCCCACCAGCTCTCTGCAGACATGCGGAGCTGAAGAGGACCGGAGTGGAGTGGAGCAACCTTTGGCAAACACCCAGCTGCCGGGGCTAATGGGCAAACAAACAAGCTAGCTGCTCCCCTTTCTCATCAACACCCCCCCCCCCTCCACGTGACCCCCCCGACCCCGGAGGCCATCCGGTGGTGGCTTTGACAGTTTCATCGCAGAAGGTCTGGGAGGTCGTCGGCCTTTTGTCTCTCACTTCATTCAGAGTGTTTGATTCCCGGCTCGCCATTCAAGCCAGTTAGCCTCTTATCTGTAAATACCAGCACGCCTCGCAGCCCCCCCGAGCCCCCCCGAGCCCCGCTTCGCCTTTCTCGCTCTACTTTTCCTCCTGTCTGTGCCTGCAGGCTCCTATAGCTACAAGTGTTTAGACAGAGGAGCGTTACACCGAGCCAAGTCTTTGTCCCCGTCGGCTCAGACGGCCGTGTTCACACATGCTGCAGATCACAAACCTCTCATCATCCACACGGCTCCTTTTTTCAGCTTCACGTCGGGTTTCCCTCCCGTTCTCTGTCCTGAATGCAGGAGGAGGACGGAGAACATCTTCAGGGACGACGGCTTCAAAAATTAATTCCTTTGTCTGTAAGAAAAGGCTGAAGAAATTCAAATAGCTCTGAAGAATGAGAGCACACGAGGGAGCTTTTCATATTCTTCACTTTTTACTGATTCTCTTGAATTATTTCATTCTGCGAGGCCACAAAATCAGTCTCATGTGTCTGTTAAGAAGCACCGGGAGAATTAATGTTGTACTTTTTTATTGTGTGAATGCAAAACCAGTTTTCTATGTCGTCTGGAAGACGAGATGTTCTAATAAGCTCTTCTGCAAAATAAATAACTAAAAGCTGCGTTAATATATCACTCCAACATGTGAAGCTTCATGCACGTGTGCATACAAGCTCACACATTGAAACCAGAAAGACTTTGAAGCTCTCACAGAGTACTTAAAGTCTTTATACTGCGTTATCTGGCTTCACATTCTGGGTTTTCACTAGAAATGAATGCAGTTATGCTGAAGAATTGTGAATTTTTAAGTTCTTTTTACATTTCCTGGGGAATTTGTGGCAGAAAAGTTTATTTGCAGGAAGAAAATTCACAAGAAAAACTTTTTTTTTTTTTTAAGCTTTTCAAGATTAAAAATGTAAATGATAAGGTTGTAAACTTTCTAGGCGTTTGTAAAATGCAGGTGGTGGAAGTGAAGTTTGGTCTTTGCTTCTTCAACAGCTATTACTTAAAGGCCCAGAACAGAGAACTAGGAAGGCCGCCTGTTGCGTCGCCTCACATTGTCTTTGTCTTGGCCAAAAAGTTGCATTTGAAAACACCGCAAAGATGACAGCCGACGGCCAGTTAGTGCGTGTGTTTTGAGCCACACCATCAGCTCAGTGTGTCAGGACCTTAAGTGCCACTAAGTGAATCTAAGAAGGAGAATATTCAGCTGACTTTCTCTCAATAATTAAAGATTAAAAAAAAATCATTCATATGCCAGCGGCCTATTTTCCGAACTCCACAATCATCTTCCAGCCCCTCCCTGGCCCCAAATCTTCTCCTCGTGGCCCTCTGGGAGGCCTGAGCCGCAGGTTGAGAACCTGCAGCACTTCACATGCTACCCGTGGTCCAATCAGATGTCCAGACCGCTATCAGCGCTGGCAGGATCCACGATGAGAAGACAGGGAGGGACCATGATGTTGCCCTCTTCTTCCTCTTCTGTCATTATTTGCAGTGATTCATACTCACTCCGTCCCCCCTCCTCTTCCTCTTCCTCCTCTTTCCTTCATCCTCCCGCTGGAGGTTTTTTCTTCCAAACTTGGAAGTCAATGTGTGGTCAACCACTCTTTCCTTTGTGTCTGTCTGGATTATTGATGAAGCAGGTGAGGCGAAACCAAACAGACTGCAGGCAGAGTGAACAGTTGAAGAGGTTCATGGAGAATAACACAAACTCTGCATGAGGAAGCACAGCTTCAGAGGTAACTCTTAATTTAGGTTTATGGCGTCAACTATTGATTATTTTCATAATGGATTTATCTGTCCATTTATGTTTTCTTTCATTGATTGATCGTCAGCAGAATGTCAGAAAAATCACAACTTAGACTTCATATGGCTTGTTTTATCTGAACAGCGGTCAAGAACCCAAAGATAATCACTTCACATTTTGGGTTAATGTTCAGGCAACAGAACCACTTTAGTTGGGGCTTTGTAAAAGATTAAACTTGTCCTGTCTAAAGCTTCAAGTGATCGTCTACTCTTTCAATATTTAACCAAGACCACGATGTTTCCCTAACCTCAAACAGACCTGTGAGTTATGTACTTAAGAAACATGAATTAATGATTTAGCTTCTACGAGCAAATATTGAAGGAACACAAATGAAATCCGTCAGCAGAGAACATTTTGCTGAAACGTCCAGTTTCAGCATTTTGTGTCTCAATTTTCTGTTGAGAAACTAATAGATGAATCATTTCAACACTAATTGGAAGGCAAGGCAGTTATTCTGTATTTTCCATATTAGTCGTGATAGTTTACACATAAAATAATTGTCTTCTTGATTGATGCAGCCCTGTCATACAGACATCAGCCTTTGTTACTGTAGCTGTCTTTATATCATCACACCTGTTTTACAGCTGACGACAGCTGCTAATTGATGTTCAGCCGACTGTGATTCATCTCTGTAACACGGCGTATCACTCAGCTTTATAAGCTTCGAGGTACTAATTCTGTCTCGTATTATATGTTGATGAAGTGAAATCATTGCTGTACAGTAGATATTGTATAGCGAGTACAACATCAGACAGTTATTCCACGACAGGAAACGCTTTAGAATGAGATAAAATCTAAGCGGTATAATCGAGCCTCAGTCTGTCAGAGATATTTCTGTGAGTGCAGTATGATTATCTTTGAGTCTGTGCTCATTACCCTGCACTGTTAACCTTTTACTAAAAGAGGAGACCCGGTGGAATCGCGGCCTGTTAGATAAGCAGATGATGACAGGTGGAGACGGATGTTTGCCTCGGGCGGGTAACATGCTGGATGCCAGATCCGGCCTGTCGATGACTTCATTTCCCCTCCTCTACCTGAGCGCCGCTGCCTCCCTCAGTAGAAAACAAAGCGTCTCCGTCGGACCCCACAGGATGCTGGATTGCTCTCCTCTTGGCTCGCCGCCTGACTGATAAGAAAATATAAAGAACCGCTGGATTGATCTCGTTCAACTCCCCGGCTCTGCAGATTTAGTGGTCGCGTGTTTATTCATGACTGGCGAGTGAATCTGACTTCATCTCTCCTGGCCTGCTGCTGACTTTCTGTTTACGTTCTCTGGAGGATTGAGAGTATTGAGTTTAGCAGGTCACAGTGGCTGCTGCATATTTGCATTTCCAACCCCTCCCCTCGCACACTCCGAGCTGTTGAGATTTCCAAACAAAAAGCTTTATTTATTCAAGAGAGATGGATGGAGACTGTCAGAAATCACTCAATCACTATTCTCTACATGATAATTAAACAGCTAACCCTCAGTAACAGGACGTTTCAGACAGGAGTTTGTCCCGCTGACAGGTTTAATATCTCTTACTGTATTGTCACATCTATTGAAAGTAAAACATTGTGAGATTGTTACCAAAAAGTCGTGCACATAAACATATAGACATGACACTTTTATTCCATTGAGGGAATCTTTGAGAGCGATATATCGTGGCTAAATGTCAGAAAGTAATAATAGTGCAGCAGTAGGAATATAATAGGCAGTAAATTCAGACTCAGCATAAGTTTAAAGCCTCACCAGGGACCCTTATAGGTGATTCAATGTTTATTATTTTTGTATTGATTTTTCTATTTTTAGAGAAGTAACGACAGCAATGTAAACTTTGTGACTCTATAGGAAGGATGAATGTGCTCTGTTGATTTCATTGTTTGCCTCCTGTCTCACAAATGGAAACCAAAATGTTAGTGTTCTTCCTCTGGAGACCATGAATACATTAGATATAATTAGATATATATATAAGAAGTCTGGTCAGTTGTTATTGATATTAACAGGTAGCGTTGGTTTTGTGATTTACAGGTTAAAAGACGTCTAGACATCTACGTAAAAATGGGGCAGAAATTAGTTTGAAAACTGATAATTTTTAATGCCCATGTTATGTTAAAACCATTTAAAGGTCGGGTCCATTATTTATTTATTTGAGTTTTTTTTTTATATCATTCTGTAGCTTCACAGTGGTTTTATTTATATGTATTCAAATCCGAACTTATGTTTTAGCGTCATAATGCTATTTTCCCTTCAAGCCCTTCCAAAAACCTTTTCCCACGTGACCTGACGTAGGTTTCTGCATGATGACGCTGCTACATAAACAGTACATATACATCCTTATAGTCAGTGTATTAATACAGTAACTGAGATGGCGGTTGGCACGCTCCCAGTTTGGAGATTCAGGAGCGTGTTAGTTCAGATCCGAAAGTCGCACAATAACACAAACAAACCGATCGATGCAGCGGTAGACCAGAAGCTCCCGTGTTCTTAGAGGTAAAATTACTGTTTTTGTGAATGGAGTCTGGTGGCTTTGAAGACAGCGGTATAACGGCTTCAGTTCCCCGTCAGAAAGGGCTTTCTGAAGGCGAGGTAAAGCGGTGAAAATATTTTAAATAAAGTGAACACTTCTTTAGGTGTCTGAAATACGTTTTTTTTAAGCCCATTCCAACAGGGAACTAAAGCCGTTAAATAGCTCTCTTCAAAGCCACCAGACTCCATTCACAGAAACACAAATTTTACCTCGCAGAACACGGGAGTATACATACAACCCTGCTTTAAAAAATCCGAACTAAATCTTTCAGTTATTTCCAAACTTAGCACAGCTAACTCAGCTAGTGCTAGCGTTCACATTATTCATAACCTTATTCATTAGCGTACTGTGGTAACCTACGTCACTGCAGTGGATGTTGCCATTTGAATAAAACGGAAAAGAACGCAGATAGACCCGACCTTCAATGACTATATTTCAACACATGTGTACCTCGGAACTGCTTCACAGTGAACTGCAGTCAGTTAAATGCTGTTTAAACCAAATTTAACCCAGTTTAAACTTGGACATCTAGATGTAATCAATCCACTCTGGCAACCAACATCGCCATCCTCACTCCCTTCAGCCGTTACGGCCAAAATCACTACTGCTCCTGACACATTTTTGGGGGTTTCAAACCTTCAACCTTCAGTTTTCTTTCCCAGCTATTCTCAGACACGTTGCTATGCTCTTAAATCAGCTCTGCTTGAAGTTGCTCAACATGTCGTTTCGCCCTTTCAGAAGAACATTTTCCACGACCTTTCCGATCTACACCTTTTCTTCTCTGGTTAGATTTTCTAAATGACAGGAGGAAACACTAGTAATATTCACCTTTCTCAGCCTCTAATCTGTTGTGACCTTTTCTTAAAAAGGACACTTGATGCGTCTGAAACCAGTCCAGCTGAAACTGACCGTGCACTCTCCGGTCTGTTTGGTTGATCTTTGCCCTCTAGTTAGAGAGGGAACAGGCCTCCACTCGTTTTATTACAGGCCTGAGGTAAAGACTAAATGCTCCTGTCTCTTTTGTTTTGCCTGTGAAAGGAACGTTGTTGACACAATTTAAAGTAATACTAGGCCTCAAGTCGTATCTGATAGCGTTGTCGTTCTGCCCTGAGGATGTAAAAAAGACGTTCAAGGATTTAAATTTAAAGTTCAGTGACATTTTTTCTCTAACAACAGAAAATACGAGCTACTTGTGACTCCTGAAAACAATTAGTTAGATTGTGATCAATAGTCCAGAGCTGATTTTCAGAGAGGACAAGAGCTGACCCCGTGTTTGACCCCCGGCTGCTCAGTTTATTGTCCCGTCCTGGTGTGAAAGAATGAACGCCGTGTGGCGTTAAACGTTTATTTAAACAGTCGGCGTGGCTCTTTTTGTCCTGTTTCAGGCTGTAAAGTGACTCTGTGACAAAAAAAAGGGCATTTTTTACATTCCTTGTGCTCTAAAGAGGAGCCTCACAGCAAACTGAGAAGTTGTCAGCACGCTGTTCGGGGATCTCGCTGTGTAAACATCTAATTCATCCCTTTCAGTTGAGTACAGTGTGTAAAACAATAGGAATGCTGTCTCACAGGTGTATATATATATAAATATGCTAACCAGCTCTGAAGCAGCAGGAGGAGAGGCATTTGTCTCTGAGCCAGGACGTGGGATGAATCTTTGATGAGGCACAAAGGGAGGACGCCGTGATTTGTTTGCTCTGATACGCAGACGGAACATCAAATAATTTCATCGCAATTAAAGCGTGGCGTGAAGCTGCGGCGCTCTTATTGCGGCGTTTATGTAATAGGGGAAAATTACATTTACATGTCCCCATTTTTCCTGCTTTGCTGCCTCGGTGACACCGTCGGCTGAGTCAGCTGTCCTGCTCGGTGACACCCACTGGGCGTTTGACAGCTCTGTCTCCGGTGGGCTGTCGGGGGGTTTTATTGAGGGTTTCTACCCCCCCCCCGCCGTGACGCTGCTGCTCGGTGGGTGTCCGGCGTTTTAGTGCCAGAGAGACAAGCAGACAAATTCCTGCTAGAGGAGGGGGTCAGGAGTTAGGCTTCAGAGGTGGAGACCCGGTGCATCGAGGTTTTAATCTCATGAAACCCCAGGAGGATACTGACATATTTGTCATGCCATAGAGGCCCACTCGAGGAGCTTTTTAGGTATTTTTCCTTTTAGTAGAAGACTCTCAGTGTGTCTAATTCTTCTAGTGATTATTGGCAAAAGATTTGCGATATTAAATAACAACAGTAACAAAAAAACTAGCCTGATGTTGGGGGTAGTACCTCTATTTGTTGTTGCACTTCACGTACCATTTCCCAAAACGCAGTTATTTTCTGACATTTCAATCCTCGATATTGTGTAGTTCTTTTTCTCCAATCATATTTTATATTGGATATCAGCCAGTTTCATTTTCCATGTCAATTTGAACCCCCTGAGACCCGACTTTACTGTCTTTCAGAGGCTGTAGCAGGTTCATTTTTAGAGCTAGAGTGAAGGTACAGATATCACATGAAATGAATATTTCTGCATACTGGGGTCCCTAAACAGACTTGAATTACATAAATTGGGTATCACTGTAAAGATGAGACTCTGGTGGATCCAATGAGCCCAACTGTATTCATGTGTGATGATGTTAGTCCCCATAGGAGCCATTTCATTGACCTGTGGTGACCTCTAGGATAATCACAGCCTCATGAAACTTTACAGCCACAAACTAGAGACCTAGAGCATTCAGAGGATGGATGGATCAAACTAGAGACCTAGAGCATTCAGAGGATGGATGGATCAAACTAGAGACCTAGAGCATTCAGAGGATGGATGGATCAAACTAGAGACCTAGAGCATTCAGAGGATGGATGGATCAAACTAGAGACCTAGAGCATTCAGAGGATGGAGGGATCAAACTAGAGACCTAGAGCATTCAGAGGATGGATGGATCAAACTAGAGACCTAGAGCATTCAGAGGATGGATGGCTTTCCTAGCCAGATTGACAATAAGGGGGTTTCTGAGCAGTTTACACAACACAAGTGCTCGACTTCTAATCGCTAAACAATGCAATTCTTGCAGAAATCTTCAAATGTCAAAAGTTTTTGATCCCAAATCACAGCATGTCTTTTTCTATGGTGTTCCTCAAGGTCTTGGTGTCTTAATGTGGTATTTTGGAGGGATTATTGATCATTTTTATCAATTCTCAACTGGGTCTCAGAGGGTTAACTGAAAAATACTATGTTTTTTTAAAGGAACAGATCAGTTTAAACTGTTTTTAACGTCCCCATACACCCCAAAAGTTGTCGAATCTTCTGCAGCAAGAAGATGCTTATCAACACTCTTTAGGTTCTCATGTGACGAGCAAAACCCAGAAGATAAGAGTGTTTTAAGCTGCAGATTGTGCACCCAAATCCAAATGATAAATGGTGGGTTAAGAAAACAATCTCACCACACAAGTGCTCCCAAAAAATGATGAAGATGATGTTATCTAAAAGCTCCAGAACAGCTGCAAAATGGATCTTTTTGGTGAGATTGTTTCCCAAAGTTTTACACCAAACTGGTGTGATTGTGTGGCACATTTAGGAATTATTCATTTGTTTTTGGTCCAATTTTCATCTACAACAAACCGATAAGCTCATGGATTTTTTTAAATAAAAGAGATAATGAGGCCTAAGTAGCGATGAAATTAATCTCTTCCTCTGACTTTTTCCTCATGGACTCCCAAGGGTCCGCGGTGCTCAGTTTGGGAACCACTTTTGTTGCTACTTCATGCAGAAATGAATGCGCTGAAGAACAAACGACTGCATGTGTTTTTTTTCGTCTTGTTGAAGGAATACGGATGGCTGAGTTCTCCCACAGCGACTGTAACAGCAGTGTTGTTATCATGGCAACATCAGGGCACATCACAGAGAGCGTGAAACAAGCCTCGCCAGGAGGAAGCGTGCTGGGATTGATGTCTGGACGCAGCAGTAAATGACGGCTACATGTGTAGTCAGGTCACGACGACAAGTTAACAGTTAAATCTTCCACACCTGCATCGACAGCACTGTAAAAATATTTTCCTTGTCAAGAGGCATCTTGTAAATTTTACTGCCTCTCTCTCCGTAATGTCATAAAGTAAAGAAACCATTTAACAACAGTTTTACTTTCATCAGTTAACTCTCCACATGAGCACATTATATGGTACATCATGCATGGAAAAGCTGCAGCAAACTTGAAAGTTGGATGCTTAAGGCTGAGCAGAGGCACTATTCTTGTCTCTGCAGGGTTAAAAAGCCACCAATAAGCCTGGAGGGACAATAATAGCAAGCAATTACTGCTAGCCAGCACCCTGTGCCTCCCACGTCTCAGCACAGCGACTCGGGCATCCTTTATCTTGTCCACTGGAAATAGCACAGAGCTCGTCGTGCCTCCTGCTCGGCCTCAGCAGACCCTGGAGCCTCCGCTGGCGACGGTTGTAGGAAAGTAAACACAGTCTCGCGGCTCCCCATCGCCTCCTCGCCGCCCCCTTTCCTTCCCTCCCAGGCTCAGAGGCCCAGCAATCATTAATCTAGAGTATAAACTGTGGCACAGTATCGACGAGCAAGTTTGGTTCAGGAGCTGCAATATCCCTCCTCCTCATCTTCCTTCTCCTGCTTCGTGTTTCTTCACTCCTCCACCCACCCTCCTCTTCTGGACTTCCCCAGAGGGAGATAGAAAAGTTGGGAAGTACATTTATTTGTGGAGAATTAAAGTTTATTACAGCTTCACATCAGCTGAAGATGGAAAGCAAATTAAGAGGAACTGAAAGTTGAGAAGGATGAAAGGAAGCAAATAAACATGCAAAACAAAATAGGAAAATAATGATCATAGTGGAAACTTTTTGAATGCACTTTCAGTACCACTAGTTGTCAGATAATCACATGGAGTTCGGAGGGGGAAGGGTAGAGGATCTCACAATCTCGGGATGTGACGGTGAGGAAATTTTCCCCATCGGTTAACGAACTTGTGACAACACCGGTGTTACCGATTACACCGGACATTTTACAAGAAAAGACGAT
This sequence comes from Sebastolobus alascanus, assembly GCA_916701645.2. Classification (NCBI taxonomy): domain Eukaryota; kingdom Metazoa; phylum Chordata; class Actinopteri; order Perciformes; family Sebastidae; genus Sebastolobus; species Sebastolobus alascanus. The sequence goes on from CAKAOJ020000290.1 coordinate 390,120, forward strand.
GCTCAACATCTGCAGAGCGCTTACTTTGATCTTTAACGTTGGGTGGTGGTGTGTCTGGCTCCTCTCAAGTCCAGCTTTCGCCGCAGGTTTCCACCGGACCCCGCTGCGGCGCACACCAGCTGTGCCCGCTCCGTCTACGGGTCGTGGCAGTTGCTTGCCGTCCCTTGCGGTTGGCTTTTCAATCCGAAATATTGCCCAATAGGAGCTTTTGCTTTTTGCTTTGACACCAAATCCTCCGCCATCGTCTTGTCTGTCGACTCTCTCTCGTCCCTAGTGTGTGAAATCTTTCACCGTACAGCATCCTTCGTATCGAAAACACGGTGCTGAGCCGCGAAAATGAACTAAATGGGTTTTATTTTTCTAATTCAGAATATCCAAACGGAATAATAGTGGAAGGGTGACCTCCATGTTTTTGTGTGTTAGTGGGTCTCGGGGGTCTGGTAAAGTACTCCTCTGACTCGCTAATTTTGCATTTCTGATACCAAATGTTGCTTAAAGGCTTAAAGCAGGTGTAGAGTTGAATGAAATCCTGTACTAACACCATCCTCGGGGCTCTAAACAGCTCAGGACACACACACCAGGAGGAGTTTAAGATGCACCTACAGATATTTCACAGCGGGAGAGCTGCTCTGCAAACAGCCACTTTAACTCGCAACGCTGCAATTAGTGTTGAGAAGTGCTGCAGCGGAGCGGCGGTGATATAATGTCAGGCGTCGCCGACGCTGCCGCGCAACATCTGGACCTGTGCCGTCGTCTCCACTGTAATTTGTAAGGCAGTAAAAACGAGGCGAGGTGGAACAGCCTGGAAGGAAAGACGAGAGGCCGGGCTCCTCGTTACCTGTCATTAGTCGGCCGAGCCATTCATCTCTCTGGCATGTGTGGGTGAAAAATACAGGTGGGGTGTATCCGTGGGAGCCCAGAGGAGATGGACTGTAGCAGAGCTAACTCTGTTCAGAGGAGGTGGGAGAAACAAAAGAGTGGTAGTCCAAGGGCAAGTGGACCACAGGGACCGGAGACGCCGGGTTCCTGCTATACGTCCGCCGCTCAGATGTATCGTATAGGAGCAGCTGCGATCGATGCCTGAGAGCTATTGATCCTGCTGGTAATAGTCTGCATGAGAGGCTTTTAAAGGCGGCTGCAGGTCTTAATGAAGAGCCGGCACAGTGGCAGCGATGTCCTCACGTTGACTTTGGTTACCGCCTATGAATGGGAGAAATAAGAGCTGTGGACGGAGGAAGAAACTCTTACATGGCTGATTTTCTGAGACCTATGAGCCTTCACATCTGTCTTCACTCCACAGCCGAGTGTTTGGGTGATTCACACATTTTACAGGTCTGATGGAGGGAGATCTTGTTGGCTCTAAGATGATGCTTTGTGCCACATTGAAGACCAGGCAGAGGTGGAGTTTAAGTCCAAATGGTTCATGGACTATGAGATAAAATGCAGCACTCGAGCAGTGATGAGTCTGTTACTCCTGATGAGAGCAGATAGAAGTTCTCCAGGAGCTGAAGGAGTCACTTCAAGGTCGTCTTTCTAGTTGATCTCAAACAGCAGCTGATGGACACAAACACATGCAGAAACACTTCACTACAACAGTTTTATTTGCAAGCTCCCAAAATATTTGTATTAATGCAACTTCATCAGGCACTGTTTGCTTCTTGGTGCCTAATTATAAAAAGTTTCTTTAGTTGCAGGGAGTGGATGTTCTATTGAAAGAGTAGAGAAAAACTAAATATTTATAAACATGTTTGTGACTTGGCGGATACGTTTATTAATATTTCCTCATTATGTTGATAGAAAATGTAACAATTACTGTATGCATTTGCTTTTTGCAAATTAGTTTTATATGAATACAGATAAGGTCTCTTGCATTCACTCACTGGTTTCCACATCCTGTCTGTAGTTTAACTACGTCCTCTGTCTTGTGGTTTGTTGTTTGAGCATCAACGCTGTGTCATGGTGGGACTTTGAATACCTCCAAACAGAAAGTAAAGTATTAAATAAGACCTCCTCTGCTCCCCATTTACTTCTTGAAGAAGTTTTGCTCAATATCAGTGCAAGTTTTCTCCCATTTTCTCAAACTGCTCACTTTGTTCCTGAGAAAAGAACCCTTCTCTCTCTCTCTGGTGTATCACGCTTCCTGCTTTGTTCTTCCATTTCTCTCCTAATATGCTCTCATTCTTTTAAAAGTCTCCTACGGGTCGTTAAGGAGAAACATCTCAACAGAAATCTATCAGCAGTCTGGGAGAGCGTCCATTTACAGACGAGATAGCAGCACTTTGAACGCAGACAAATGCAGATGTATAATCTTATGTTCACGTCTTTTATTCCTCCTGAGGGAGCTGAGCAGAGGAATTCAGACGTAATGATCCTAAATTAAAGAAAAGAGAGAAAGAAAAGGTAGTGTGAGGCAGCAGATAAATCACCACCTAGACAGTTTTAACGTGTTTTATTTGGAGTGTTGAATTGTCAATTTTATTCCTTAACATCGCTGTAAGATAAACACTAAAAAATCCATTTCTGACTTTTATTTTATTGCTTATCTTTTTACTTTTCACTCATTTTTGTTTCATGCTCTGTAAAGCACTTCGTAGCTCTGCTGTGGAAAGTTCACCACAAATGAGGTTGATCCTTATTAGTATTAGCGAGCTTGCACGGGGCATTAACGAACACAGATACTCTGATTTGTCTGGGATTAGTCTTTAAGTGTAGAGTAAGCAGAAAGAATACAGGAGGCAAATATCATTAATATAATTCATACACAGGATTTGTTAGTTTAGATGCTTGTCTCGACAGATTTTCTCGCAGGAAGTCTGACGGAGTTCGCTCTCGGTTCCTCGGGTCACATTTCAGCTGTGCACCAAAGCTTTAAAACATCCACCTCCCATTAAGAAACTGCCCTCGGTGACCTCCAGAAAGGCCGGCGTCGACACAGTTCGCCTCACATAAAAACACCAGTTGAATGGAACAGGTGGAAACGGGGCAGCTTTGGTTTATTGAGTGGAGGAGGAGGAGGGGGGAGGCCACTTGTTGTTTTCTTTTCACGGGGCTTCTGGGCTCTTGTTAGAGGGCAGTAATGCTTTAACTGTCAGATTAGGATGTCCAACCTGTGGCCCAAAGCCTCTTAAGGGGGGAAAGCGTGGCAGTTTGTCACGTATTGGGGCCATACCGATGGTAATTTGGGATGATTACTGAGGCAGCAGGAGGGGTTGAGGCCAGAGAGAGAGAGAGACGGTCCAGCAGATTCATTCCTTAGTCACATTTATAAACGCTGCCTACAGGATACGTCTCTAAAAGACCAAAACCAACAATAAATGTATCTATTACCAAGTATTGTGTGTGCATCAAAGCCTGTAATATCTTCTTCCTTTGTGCCATACAGAGCTCTATTAAAAACTCATCAATGAGCCACACTGAGTATGTTTACATGCACAAAATATTCAGTTTTTCCCCCCCTTATTCTGGAAAAGACAATATTAAGCTGTTTACATGGCTAATGGAAATGAATATTCCCGTTTACATGCAGAGGACTTGTTAGACCATGCAAACACGGTGATATTTGCACATTTCCAGAAACCTGTTGAAATCCAAGTCTTTCATAATGTTTAAAAGTACGTGTTTCTTCTTCAGACCAGAAATGTGGGCTTTTAAAAAATGTTTTATTTTTATTTTTATTTTATTTTATTTTATTTTATTTTATTTTATTTTATTTTATTTTATTTTATTTTATTTTATTTTATTTTATTTTATTTTTATTTATTTTATTTTATTTTTTTTTTTTTAAACCCCAATAGAGATGTATATTGTGGACATTTTTATGGGCATCTTTCACTAATTTCTGACTTTTTTTTTAGACCAACTATTTGTCTATTCTATGATGAAATTAATTGTTAGTTGGTGTCTGATGTAGTGGTGAAACATTGGATTATTAATTGATTATTTGATCGACCAAACAGTGATTGTTGACAATATTGATAATTAGTTAATCGTTTAAGTAATTTATCAGGCAAAAATGTCCAAAATTATTTTATTCTTGATCCTCAAATATGCTGTCGTCTAATTTATATCTTTGTAAAGTGAGTATTTTTGGGGTTTTTGGACTTTTGGTCTGACAAAATAAGGAATTTGAAGATGTCATATTGATCTCTGATAACTTGTGATGAGCGTTTTATAGACTGAACAGTTTATCAATTGAGAGTGAATGTTCATTCTTGACCTTTTTATAACAACAACGTAAAAAAAAATCTTAACTCAAGGGCCACTTACTAGCTTCTGGACCTTCACCTGGAATAAAACAAGTCTTGTATTTGTCCAAGTTGTCTCCAAATCAGTTCCCTCTGCAGCCGTCTGTGTTAGTTAACTTCTGCCAGCTTAATAAGCTATTGATCAGGTTTTGATCAGGAGCTGATGATCACTGTTATTCCTCCAGGTATTGATTGTTGAGCTCTGTGGCCGCTGAAGATATCGTTATTATTATGATATATTTCAGTTTGCATTATTCTGTGTGCAAATGTATTTTGCACAAAAACTTGTGTTTAAGGCTGCATTTGCATCCTAAAGGTCTTCAGTGTCTTTATGTCATTAGACACGAGTGTGGACAACCTGCGTTTACGTCCCATTTAAAGAGGAAAAGGTCGTCTTTTATGACTTAGTTCCAGGAGGCAAAGAGGATGGATTGTTTTTGCAGGTTGCAGTTTCTGTGAACGCGACTTCAGAGAGTTGGTGTGTGTGACGGGAAAGAAAGGAAGGAAGCCTGGATGGAAAACTGTGACTTAATACAAGGTTTCTCTACAGTGTGTGTGTGTGGGGAAACATTATGATTAGACTGCAGTTACTTCTCTGTTATTTGGTTGAAATCTGAAAAAGAAGCACAGCTGATTATAATGTGTATAGTGATGAAAAATGAATAAACCAACACCGGTGTGATTTATATTCCCCTGAGAGCACAATACTAAAACATGATTGGTGAAAATAACATTTTGAGATATCTTATCAAAACAAACAGTTAGATTTGTATTCTCTGGATTCCACACACACAAAAAAACATGATTCATGAAAATAAATAGCAATCTGATTTTGTGAATGAACCCATTTACTCCTTAAGAGACCGTCCTCGCCAGAACAATGACAGCACTTGTTTACATTTTCCTCCTGTGGCTGAAGTGAAATCTGTTAGAGGTAAAGGAAGAAGTGTCCTAAATCTCTCCCTGGTTTATTCACTGTAAAATAGACACTCAGATGTTGACTTGATAGAGATCAGCTAATGGAGACGTTGGACACGTCATCATCATTATTTAGCCTCATCACACTGACAGCTGTAGAGTTGTGATACGATAATACAACAAAGTCTCACGGCAGTTCGTTAAGTAGTCATGAAATTTAATCTTTTTGATTCGTATACATAGACACGAATTTACCCTTTTTTTCATTACGCTCAGCACGACTTTCAACAACTTATTTTCCGTGGGTTTTCCTACGAATGTCCAGCAACACGTGACGCAATTTCTGCTCCAGTGCTTTCAAAATATAACTACATAGTTAGGTTTAGGAATAGATCGACTTGGTTAGGTTTCGGCAACAAAACTACTTAGTTAGCTTTAGGAAAAGATTCTGGTTTGGGTTAAAATAACTCCGAAAGTGGCGTTACGTAAGTACGTAAGTTACATGATGAATCAACTTTGACATGAACAGCGATCTCCTGGGCGAAGGTCCGGTGTTTTTTGCAACCTCCTCGTTACACAGCGTTCACCACTCTTTATGCTTGCTGGTCACAATTGGATACGAAGTGATTTAAATTCAATTAGTTAACTTTTAGATGAGATTTATTTTAAGTACCTTCTGCAGCTGCCCTTACAAAGTACATACTGTTGCATGCAGTATTCATTCAACTGGGACGCATAACATCATAACATTGCGACTTGAACTTTGACCCTCTTGCTCATATATGCTCGCTGTGCAGAGGATTGTGGGTCAGAACAGCCTGAAAAGCTGGCTTGCATTCTGCAAAATACGTCTACTGTAGATCAGAGGTGGAAAAGTACTCTCTAAAGAGAGTAAAAGAGAGTACTTCTGGTTCCAAAAAACCAAGATGGCCACGGCCAAAATGCCGAACTTGAGGCTTCAAAACTAAAGTCTACAAACCAATGGGTGATGTCACTGCGACTACGTCCACTTCTTATATACAGTCTGTGGTTAAAAAGCACAATATTTACCTCTGTAGTAGAGAAGAAAAGCATAAAATGTAAATACTCAAGTAAAGTACAAGTACCTCAAACTGTACTTAAGCACAGTTTTTGAGTAAATGTACTTAGTTATATTTCAACACTACTGTAGATAAAACATGTCATTTAATGCTGCCTCACTCCTCCATAGTATTTGGCACCAAATGTTCGAGTCAGATTCTTAATGTTAAACTTGATTTCACGCTGTTTTCTTAGTTCTTGTACGTCCGTCTCTGTTAATACAATATTGAACACTGACTCGTGTGAGGAGCATTTCCGTGTGATTTGTCATCTTGAGTCAACTCTAAAAGCAGCTGGCCGGTTGTAGAAAAACATGTTTATACTCAGCCGAAGCTCTTTGCTCACTCACTTGAAGTCACCCTGAACTGAGTATCTATCAGCTAAATGCCTCAAATGTAAATGTGAAAGATTTAAGAAGAAAAGGCTCCGTCTTTGTAGCTCTGAAGAATGTGGAAATGCAGGACTGAGATTATGAATTATTCATATTTCTCTCCAAACTGAGAAGTCTGAAAAACTGACAAAGTGTGGGGATTTTCTTTCCCTCTCTTTAGTCATATTATATGTCTTTGATTTGGTCTGTAATTTCAGCTGCACAAAGCCTTAAAACCTACAGCCTCTTTATAGAGTTCCTGGGAAGATCAATCGATCCTCTTGAAGATCAGCGAGCGACCGTTAAATTAGTTTCCACGTGTTTGACCAGGATGAAGTCGGCACCGTGTACTTTATGATGACTGATCCTCTCGGGGTGTTTTCTCTCCAGCTCTTTAATTACACAGAGCCCGTTCCCAGTCCTGCGCTCCGACGGGAATCAAAGCACCGGAGGGCAGGAAGTTTTTTAAAGTATAGACCAGACTCTGATGAGTCAGTCATGACCCTGAAGCTGCTGCTTCCCCTGTAAATTAGCCTTAAGAGACCCGGCAGCCGGAGCCTCCCTGCCCCGCAGCACCTGACTACGATGGGACATTAATGAGCCTGAAGGGCCCGGGGGCTCAGCCTCCAACTAAACACTCCACAGTAACAGAGACAGAAACAGTCTGGATAAAGGTGAAGGTAGCACGTCATCGGCTCGGCTCGCTCCTTCTGCAGCAGTGCTCACATCTAAACAAATAAAAATACGATGAGAGAAAGTCATGCAGTCTGATTTCTGCTGTAGTAAAAGTAAACGAATGTTATCAAGTTAATCACATTTTTTTATCTGTTCAAAATGTACCTTAAAGGGAGATTTATCAAGTATTCAATACTCTTATCAACATGGGAGTGGACAAATATGCTGCTTTATGCAAATGTATGTATATATTTATTATTGGAAATCAATTAACAACACAAAACAATGACAGATATTGTCCAGAAACCCTCAAATGTAAAAAAAAAAAAAAGTTAAAAAAATATTAAAAAAAAAAATAAAAAGGTCTGAAAAATGTCCAAAAAAAGAAAAAGATAGAAAAAAGTAGGAAAAATGTACAAAAAATGTGAAAAAAAAAGTCTGGAAAAATGTCCAAAAAATGTAAAAAAAAAAAAAGTTCGAAAAATTTCCCAAAAACAGTCTTTAAATGCCCGAAAAATGTAAAAAAAAAAAAAAACAGTTTGAATAATGTCGAAGAAAAAAAAGTCTGAAAAATGTCAAAAAAAAAAAAAAAAAAAAAAAAAAAATGTCCGAAAAAAGTCTGATAAATGTCAAAAATAAAAAAAAAAAATTTGAAAAATGTCCGAAAAATTAAAAAAAAAAAAGAAAAGTCTGAAATATGTCCAAATTGTCCCATTTTCTCTCCAGTTTTGAGGAAAGAAAGAGAGAGAGAGAAAGTCCTGAACATGAACCAGGTCATGAGTAGTAGTAGTAGTAGTAGTAGTAGTAGTAGTAGTAGTAGTAGTAGTAGTGGTAGTAGTAGTAGTGGTAGTAGTAGTAGTGGTAGTAGTAGTAGTAGCTAGTTTGGGGATTTTGGTTCTTTCAGGTTAGTTGAAGAAACAAAGAAGGATAGAATGAAAAAAGAAAGAAGGAAAGCAAGCGAGCCGTGAACTTGAACCAGGTCTAAAGCTAAAGGTATCACTCCGTTGGCTTTCCTCTCTCCTCTCTCTAAACCCCCTGCAGGGAGGGAAGGATTAGGGAAGTGAAGCAGGCCAGAGCACCAACAGGAGGGTGAGAGTTGGAGGAAGAGGAGGGTGGTGTTGCTGCTGCAGCTCGGGTCTAAAGTCTCTTTGTGCTCTCTGAGCTGCAGAGCTGTGTGTGACGACGGGAGCTGAGAGGGAAGACGCTGCCAAACCAGAGACCCTGCACATCCTTTATGTGCTTATCAGACTACACTTCTCCTCCATCTGTTAGCAGAGATTGGCCTTTTGTAATGACGCTCTTCTTCTTGTCGATGTGAGGTTGTTGCTGAATGAAGAAGGACACAATGACGGAGATGTGTTGTGTAGTTTGAGTTGTGATCGAGGTGGAAGATAAACTCTGAGTACAAATCAAAGGCCTGCATTCAAAATGTTATACTGAAATAAATGGATCAAGTATTTTTCCTAAAGTACTGTCAGGTATGAGAACCAGAGAACTCGTTATGAATGAGAGAAGAGGCTGATTGTGCTTCTATAGGCTGATTGTTAAAGAATAAAAAGATGAATATAAAGCTAGTAGTCTCCTCTACAGTTCGATAGTAGCACCGTGAACATAGAGGATGAATATAAAGCTAGTAGTCTCCTCTCCAGTTTGATAGTAGCACCGTGAACACGTTGTGTTTTTGTTTATAGTCTTTGGAGTCCTTCCTGCCGTTCATCTTCAGACTGAAACCCGTGGAGCTTTTCATCTCTCCGTCTCTCCGCGGACCGATCATTGTCTGACAAGGACTCGCAGCTAAAACTGTCAGAGCTGCTGAATAAGTCGACGTTGACCTTCACGAAGCCTCGTCGGGCTGAAACAACGGAGCTCCATTAGAGCCGTACATCAACAGAGTGTCAGAGAGGAGGAGGACGACTGTGGAGCTGCTGACTGTTAATGGATATATAAATATATATATATTTATGTACACGTGTGTTTCTGTCTGGAGGTCCAGATGGATTCACTGCAGACACCAAGGATGCAGCTTTAAGGACAGAAGTCAGAAACGGCCTCCAGGATCTGATCAGAAATAACTCTGAGTGACAACTCTAACTGAAGTTCATTCAAAGTTAAAGGAGGTCGATATGAACTAAATATATTATTAGAGTCAGAGTCACTGGAGCCTTAAATCTACATCTGTGGTGCTGCCACTTTACACACTTTACACACTTTATACACTTTATACACTACAGTCACATCTCATGTTCAACATCACATGAGACGAAAATAGGTTCTTTTTTTTATTACTTTGTTTCTTTCCTATTTGTTTTGCATTATTTCCTTCCATTTTCTTTTCCCACTTTACTTTTTATCTGTCTTACCTTCTTTCTTCCATATTTCCTTTACTCCTTTGACATTTTTCTGTCTATTTGTTCCAGTTTCTTTCCCTTTTTTCTTCCTCCTTTCATTTTCTTTCTTACAAAATATACTTTTTTTCATCTATTTCCTTTTTCTTTCCTTCTTTTCTTAGCATTTAGGTTCTTTCTTTCTTTCTTTCTTTCTTTCTTTCTCTCTCTCTCTCTCTTCTCCTTTCTTTTACCCTTTACTTTTCATCTTTCCTCTCACCTTCGTGCATTCGTTCTCATATTTTCCTGATTTCCATTTCAGCCTCTTCTTTCCTTCTTGTCATCCATTTTTCTTTTCCCCTTCCCTTCTTTTCTTACCATCTATCCTTCCTTGTTTCCTTTATTTCTCCCCCATTTGTTCCTGTTTCTCCCCCTCTATTTCCCTTCTTTTCTTCCTCCTTTCATTTCCTTTTCCTTCCTTCCCTTCTTAGCTTTTGGGTTCCTTCTTTACCTCTTTTTTCCCCCTCTTTTCTTTTCGTCCACCCTTACTTTCATCTTTCTCTTCTGTTTCCTCCTATTACCTTCGGTTCTTCATTCTTTTCCTCCAATTTTTTTCTTATTTCTCTTTCTGCCTCGTCTTTCCTTCTTGTTATCTTCCGTTCTTTCTTTCCTTTCCTTTTTCCCTTCTTTGCATTTCCCGTTTGTTCTGAATTCTTTCCTTATTTTCTTTCCTTTTTTCCTTCCTTGTTTCCTATACTCCTCAACCCTTCTTTAACCCTTTTATATTCTTTCTTACAGAAATAACCTGTCTTTCCTCTCCGTAATTTTCCTTTTTAATTTCCTTCTTTCTTAGCTCTGAGGTTCTTTCTTGCCTTCCTTCTTTCACTTTTATCTCCTCTCTTCTTACTTTGTTTCTTTCCCGTTTTCTTATCTATAATGTCCTTCTTTCCATTTCTTTTTGTTCTTCATTCTTTCTTTCAATCATTGTTTCTTTCCTTTATGTTCTTCTGTCTTTCCTTATACCTTCCCCTCCTCTGTTCCTCATTCTTTTGGAAACGTTATTGTTAATATTTTCTTAAGGAAACATATATAATGTAACTTTAACTGCAATATTTGTACACTGTGCACCTCTGTGTTACAGTATTTAAAGATGTCTGGCTGACAGTGGCTCTCATCAGGGAGATAAACAGGCCCGTGCACGGCGCCCGGTGCACGGCGCCCCGTGTGTGTCGTTACCAGCGATCCGTCTGAGGATGACAGTAACTCAGGTTGGGCTCCGATCCAAACCGCCAGTCGCTCTTCTGTCTGAAGAATTAGCAACATCACAGGAGACACGATCCAAGAAAAAACTCTCTTTCATTTCACCTTGTATGAAATCGCACACTTGGGGAGGACAAAGGGATGTCCTCGGATGAGCTCCGACCAAAAAAAAAAAAGAACAACCTGTCTGCGGTGGAGCGGAGGCCATGAATGAGGTCTTTGTGCTGCGTGAGTCCTCCCCAGCGACCAAACAGCCTCCAAAAACACGCTTTTGTCCGGCCTCATTTGTTCTCCTGTTGGCTGCAGAGTGACTCTGCTGTCCCTGTAAGAGGTTTACAGTGTGGGGGGGGGGGTGCTCCTGGAAGTCACCACCAACATCACACACACACACACACACACACACATACACACACACATACACAGCTGTATAATGAAATTCAAGGGTGGCTGATCCGCACGGCTCCGGCTTTGTGCGGAGGCTTTGAACTTGCACTGATCGACAGAAGGAATTCAGTTTGTTGTTTACAACCACAACACAGCCTCGTCTTTGGAGTTCGTTCACCCCCAACCACCTCCTCCTCCACCACCACCTCCTCCTCCACCACCTCCTCCTCCACCCCCCCATCACACTCCCTCTCTCCTTCAGATTGAAGCAGAGAGGGAGAAAGCAGAGGGGGGATTTGTTTGAACACGGTCCTGTCTGAGCTCATATCAGTAACCCGGCTTTGACTTCTTTTATGTTCTTGACATAAAACGACGGACGTGACGTGTTCCTGCTGACGCTCGAGGCTGCGGAGATTCAATATGTCAGGATGTCTAATTGGAGGTTCAAATCAGGCATAATTACATCACTCAGTTGTTATATAATTATTGGCAGTCTTGTACTCAGTTAATTAGGTTTTGTTCTGCTTGTGTTTGTATTTCAATTACGAAGGGTTTTAATCTAATATTGGAAAGGTGATGCAATACATCATTTATTCTTTCAAAAACACATTTCCATTTAGACTATCTGTATTTTATCGGGGCTATAAATAATACTAATGTATCCAGCTTTATTTGTTTACGAATTGTCAAAAAATTCTGGAAAAGGCCTCGAGTTCACAGAGCTTTGAGCTAAAAAGAGAAGGGATGTTTGATTCATCAGGTAGAAAGGTATGAGTGGTATGAGAGAGGTATGATATCATCTTATGAAAAGTAATTTTCAGCAACACGTGTCAATTTCTGCTCCAGTCTTTTCAGAATAAACGTCCGTCTTCACAGGAAACAACTTGGTTAGGTTTAGACAACAAAACTACTTAGTTAGGTTTAGGAAAAGATCCTGGTTTGGGTTAAAATAACATATCACTGTAAATATTGTAGCTCAGGTCTGTAGATGATTCATATAACTTTAATAATAACACCAGTCAGCATTTTTCTTTTCATCAAATGTGGATCTTTTTTGGTACACAAGGTCTTGAAGGATCAAAATTTCCTGCAATAATTTTCTTTTTTTATTCAAATATATTTCTAAAGAGCTACAGCCTAATTAATTCCACTTTGTTTTTTCCTTTATTGTTTCACTTTCCTCTGAATGCCGAGCATCAGAATCCGTCTGGCTGCGGTCCAAACACCCATCTGTAGCACATCCTGCTTGTTTTTGTATTTCGCCGTGGGTCCATGTGTTTGGCGTTTTACAGAATCAAGGCCATGTAAGCCTATCACGTAGTCGGATACGTTCTCACCTTCAGCACAGCTGGTGGTGCTTCTCCTCAGCTTCCTAAAAGTCGTACATATGCTGCCGTTTCTCCCGCTCATCAACAGCTTATCTGCCGGTGAAGTTTTGCCCTTCACCGATGTGGATGAGACGAGGGCCGCAGCAGCTTGGCAGGGAAGCCCTGGGTTTGTCCTGAGCGTTGCCAGATGGAGGTGATTTTTAACCTTTGTTTCACAGGTTCGCAGAGCGTATAAGCTCCGCCTCACACCGACACTTGACGTCGGTGAGAGACAGACAGTCGTACCTGGCAGCCGGAGGCCGACCGGCCATCTGGAGCTGTGGGAGGCTTTTTACTCCAGGGACGGTGCTGAGTGCAGCAATGTGGATGGGAAAAGATTAAAAGAAAGCCTGAAGCTGTTTGGCCCGTTTGTTAGTCCCGGTGTGCTTCATGGCCGCGGAGTCATACGTGCCACGGAGCATTCTGGTTTCTGATTGGCTGGCGGACCTTTGAACAAGATAGATAATTTGTCCACAACCATAGCAACGAGATTAATGCTGCCGTATCAGGTGAAATAACCTGGAGTTAAACATTTTCATTCAAGGTCTACTTGACAAGCTTTTTGCAGAGCTTTCAACCACCTCTCATGGTCTTCATCGGTGGATGGAGTTTTCATGTCATCACACAGCTCAGAAGTTCCTGAAATAGTCATGAAACTTAATGTATTGATTTGTGCACATAGACACGAACTTCACATTTTTTTCCTGATGGTCAGCACGAAATCAATTTGTATAATCCACATAATTGTGAACCAGGAAGTATAAAGAGCGGCGAACACCGTGTAGGGAGGAGGTCGGGGTGGACGGGTGGATCACCTTTCACCCAGAAGACCGCTGTTCATGTCCCGTGTGAAACCACAAGTCAAAGTTGATTTATTTGTCACGTAACTTCTGTACTTAAGTAACGCCACTTCTGTAGTTATTTTAACCAAAACCACGATCTTCCTTCGAAGACGGAAGTTTATTTTGAAAAGACTGTATGTGTGTAACGAGCAGAAATTGAAGCGTGACGCTGTACATTCATAGGAAAAAGCATGAAAAATGAGGAATAACTTTTTATAAGATATCATAAGAACCGTTGTATAAGGATATCTTGACTTAGAACCAGTTAAACCTGGACTAGACTGACAACCCAAAGATGTTAAATCCTGTATCACCATATTACTGTTAAAGATGTTCTGGGAGACGTTTTCCATAACAAGGCTTAGTACCAAGCTGCTGAGATTTGAGGAATGTAAATTGCTTATATTAAATATTGTTGATTCTATGTTTGTAGTAGGTAAAGTTTGGGTCTATATCCCATCAGCCACCCGCTGAGAGGAGGATTAGGTTCCTTTCTTAGAAGATCTTTGTGGTAGTTTTTGTTTGGTAAGTCAGATTCTCCCTGGTGACACTTGAACCTGAAGCCCTCCAGTCTGTCTGTCACATTCACCTGCTGCACCTCCTCGCTGCCCGTTTATCCCCCAGCGGACCCCGAGGCCTCAGAAATGTGCTGCAGTCACCTGTCACGTATCCTCCGGCGTGAAGATGATTTGTGCCGACACACTTGGCCGCTTCCTCCCACTCTTTCTCTCTCCATCCATCTGTCCGGCTCTTCCCTCCCACAGAGAGGTCGCCGTCGCTTCGCTATCTCAGTCACCTCTCCTGTCGCCACAGAATAATGTCAGACGCAGTGAAGGCGCTGTGAGGAACAACAGGTGGATATCAGCCTCTCTGTCCAGCAGCAGGAAATGATATCCACCGTCCTGTCCACCTCTGGGAGGATTTTATTTATCTCCATGTGTCATCCGCACACTGGATCTCTAAACCTGTCCTCAAGCTCACCGTTACAACTCAAAAAATAACAGAGTCTGTGTTGTGTTTACAGCTTTGTTGCTCTGCCCTCAAGTAGAAAAACAATCATGGCGGTTAAGTAAAAGTCACGATACCACATACAGGAACAAAACAAACTCCAACTAGTAAAACTGCCAGCAGGCAAATAGTTTATGAAAAACTAAATCTACTCATAGTGATGAAGCTTAGTTTAGTCTGTATGTCCAGTTTTGGGGCTTTCAGATCAGCTCCTGCACAGAAAAAAAAGAAAGACAGAATAAAGGGAGGAAGGAACCAAATAAATTAGGAAGACGTGGATTAAGAAAGAAGGGAAAAGGAACCATAAAATCTAAAGTTATAAAATCAAATCAAGATAAAGCCAAAGAAAACTAATGTCACTTTTGATTAGATGATACGCACTGGCTCCTCTGAGACAAAGGATAGCGACGTACAGAAAGATGAATCCATTAATTGGACAGCTGGCGGTTTGATCCCCGGTTCCTCCACATACCAAAGTGTACTTGAGCGAAACACTGAGTCCTGAGTTAGTAGTTTGTATCATTGTGTGTATGCGAGGCTGAATAAGAGGCTCATTTAGTGAAAATTTTAACTTCTGTCTGCAAAGTAACCAGTAAAGCTCAAATTATATTTCCCACATCTGACCAGTTGACTCAGGTCAGGTTGATTCAGGTTCATAAAATGAGGATTTTGTATACAGATTCAGGATGATTCTGATCCATCAGGTTAGCAGTATACATCCAGCTGGACCGAGCACTTTTATCGTATCATTAAAAAGATTTAAAAGGCGTATAAATAGCACAACGTTACATCTTTTAGCATCTTTGCGTGTCATTTGTACACCACGCAAATGTCTGCAGTTATATTTAGGCAAGAAAACCACTTAGTTAGGGTAAGGGAAAATGTCATGGTTGGGCTTAAATTAAGTACGTAAACTAAGTAAAACACATACGGAAACAACTACAGAAACACCTCGCAAAACGTCAACAAAAAACACGTGACAGACGTCTAACATTAGATGCAAAGTCGAGGCTCTGTTATGTTTCATCTGTTTACTGTAATTACACCGACATCCCAAATCTAACAAGGTCATTATTTATTAATGTTCAAATCTCATCAGTCTCAATGTGGCGCTGCTGCTGCTGCTCAGCGTGCTGAAGGGAACTCCTGACCCCAGTGTCCCCTCCTCGGGTTTATCATAGCAGAGAGGAGGAGGAGGAGAGAGGATGGAGAGTGAAGGAGGATGGTGATGATCCACACACACACCAGCTTACATCTAATCCTTCATGGAGGAGTGTGTGGTGAGAAAGATGAAGGGGCGTGACATTCACACACAGGCTGAGTAATCACATCTATCGAGCGTTACACCCTCATATCGTATCGTGGTTATAAATAGATATAGATATATATATACAGCTTAATAAATATCAATCTATGGACAGAGGTGGAAATGTTAAACTTTTACAGTTATCATCACACATTGTAGGATGAAATGTACATCGATGTGCACGCTCTGTCGCTCTGATATTTGAACATCTGCAGTCTGCATTCAGTCACACCTTCCACCTCAGATGGAGCTGAATGCAGAGCAAACCAAGGCCATGTTCTTTTCTAACTAAAGAAAGAGCCAGCTGCTCTTCCCTGCATTGTGTCCTCACAAGGTATACTCCTATTGAGACTGTAACCAGGCATCACGATTGATGAAAGCCTCTCCTTCAGACTTCATATGGATCAGTTGATATTAAAAGTGGACTGATTTTTTTTAGGAACAAATGGTCTCCTAACTGGCAGAAAACAATTCATTGACTGCTAACAAAAACCCAGAAGAGAAATCATATCGCTGCCCTCTTAAAGTCTTAACATGGTCTATCTATCAGTTAGTTAGAGGATTGATTTTAAGATTCACGGCCCCAGATCTGATTGATAGTAAAATATCAACGTATCCTCATGCATGGGTTCGTATGATATCTTATGAAATATTCCTCATTTTGCGTACGTTTTCCAACGAATATCCAGCAACACGTGCCAATTTCTGCTCGTTACATGCATACAGTCTTTTCAAAATAAACTTCAGTCTTCACAGGAAACAACTTCCTTAGGTTTAGGCAACAAAAATACTTAGTTAGGTTTAGGAAAAGATGGTGGTTTGAGTTAAAATAACTACGAAAGTGGTGTATCTTAAGTACGGAAGTTATGTGACAAATAAATTAACGTTGACTTCTGGTTTCAGACGGGAAAATGGGCAAAAGTCCGGTGTTTTTTGACCCGCTCATCCACCCCGACTTCCTCCCTACGCAGCATTTGTCGCTCGTTTTACTTCCTGGTTCACGATTACGTGGATTAAATACGAATAGATTTTGTGGGACACATACGAATCACAGTGAATTACTTTTCGTAGGTAACATATACTTCTTTCTCCTCTTTCATTATTAGGAAACACAATCAAACTAATCATCTCCACCATCATTTGTTTCCTGTGACTGCATCAGCTGTTGTTCCCTCTAAAGAACATGAGAGAGAAAGCGTTGGGTACCTTCCTCCTTCCTCCTTCCTCCTTCCTCCTTCCTCCTTCCTCCCTGAACTTCACCACATCCTTCTGGAAGATGAGAACATTTCCATTCGCCTCTTTGATTTCTTTTTTCTTTTTGAATTCAAGGCCGTTCTGCTCATCTAAAAGCCCAATTTATTCCTCAGCATAAGTTGAAGGAAGACTTCCCCCCTCAGAGCTCTTTTCCCCAATGTGAGTGTTTTTTCTTTGAGGAGGTTTTCATGAAAGAAAGACGACTCTCTGCTCGTCAGCTCGATTATGGCGACTCCCGCCTGGGGTCCAGAGCTGGATCTCCTTCACCAAATGCACGCCGAGCTGAGAGGTTATAAGAAGGACTGATGTGCAGCGTGGAGACGGTGGTTCAGCGGAGGGTTAAGACGATGAATCTGGCTTTGTCAGAGATGTTTAAGGAGTGTTTATGGTTCCTGGTAAATGTGAGGTCAGAGGTGTAGCTCTGTTTAAAAGTCGGTGCAGCCCACTCTGCTGGCGGCTCGCTTTTCTCTCCAGAAAGAACCGAACAAATTGTCATGTACTCCAGGTCCCAGAGAAAAATGAGTGGTCATCAGAGAGGGCTGCTTGCATGTGGCACAGAGTGAGCAATGATTTTTCCAAAACTCAGGAGCTGGTTTCTAAAGATCAATTTCCTTCAGAGCCACCAGGCCAGGTGGGAACAGAAAACCCCCGTCAGGGGAGTCAGAGAGCCGTGACTGGAATCTGTTCAGGTCTGAGGGCAGAAAAGAAACATTTAGAGGTTTTGGGAGCAGGTTTTGCATCAGCTCTCATGCATGAAAAAGGTTATGTTGTTGTTATTTCTGACACTTTGACCCGATCCACTGCTGCTCCTCTGTGAGTGGACTGGTAATGTGTTGATGAGAATGTCTGGATGCCGAGAAACATCTTAACAATCTGCGAAATGAACCTGCAAAGCTTTTACTTTTGCTCTTAAACACTTGAGGTTTCATTGAACATTTCTGTATTTTATTAGATACTCTGTTAGAGGAAGCAGTTGGTCATTAGCTGAATAGTCTGAGCAGCACAACGGCTGAACTGAAAAAAGTGTTCACAACAACAGAAACTACATCACCAGGAAATAGTGAGAAAAATATTCTTGTTGAGGGGAAAAAAAATCAGCTCAATACAATATTTTTATGCATCTACAAAATGACGTTCCCATCAGCCCAGTCGCATGGAGAGGTGTGTGAATGAGACAAGGAAGAAGTGTATTATAAGAACGCCGTTCTTGCTTTAGGCATGTCATTTGTACGCCGTGTAGTCTGTACTGACTGCAATGTAAACGCATTGCGTGAACATGCTACGCTCAGAGCTGGTGACGGAGAATAAAAGTGAGAAAGACTGCTGATGGTGGGAGGGAGGGGAGGTGGATGGATTCAACAAAAACAGTTCTTTCTTTTCACATTTGTCGCGTGTTTTTTTGTGACGTTTGTGACGTGTTTTCCGTACTCATGTTAAGTTGTTTCGGTACGCGTTTTACTCAGTTTATGTACTTATTTTAAGGCCTATGAAAACCAGAAGTCAACGTTGATTTGTTTGTCACACAACTTCCGTATTTAAGTTACGCCTATTCCATAGTTATTTTCAACCAAACCACCATCTTTTCCTAAACCTAACCAAGTAGGTTTGTTACCAAGTAGTTTCCTGTGAAGACAGGAGTTTATTTTGAAAAGACTGTATGAATGTAACGAGCAGAAATTGACACGTGCTGCTGGACATTCGTAGGAAAACGCAGAAAAAATGAGGAATAACTTTTTGTAAGATATCATAGGAACCGTTGACCTAAGAGACTGCTGTTCGTGTCCCGTGTGAAATCAAAAGAAACGCACTTATTTAAACCCCAAACATGATCTTTTACTAAAAAAGGTTTTTTGTCTAAACCTTGTTGTCTATACAGGTTTGTAGAAATGTTGATATGAAACGTATTTTTGGTTCAGAAACGTCGAAAACGTATCTGACTTTTTCTGAAAATTCGACTTAATTCTTATAACATTACTCATAAACTTTCAAAATAATATAATGTTGATTTTTTTTTTTTTTCCTTATTCATATGTACTATTATTGCATCCATGTAATGCAACAATGGAATGGGTCATTTCAACGGTGTGACACAAAAACAAAGAACATTCATTCATGTTTTCATTCACGAGGCTAAAGCATGTGGACTCAGTGATATATGGTCCTTTCAAAGTGTTAAATGTCAACTGCACATTTGTCAGCAAATGAATGGAGGTTGAAAGGTGGAGAGGAGGTTCAGAACAAGGTGAGACAAGTTGGACCGGCCGAGTAAACACAGTAACTACAGAGTAACTAGAGAGCAGCAGCTCGGCTCCGTCCTCGTCCTGTCAACACAAACACAAAGTCTCACTCAGGAGGATAGACAGGCAGAAAGCTGTGGTTTCTGCTGTTATCCAGCAGATGTAGACTGACGGAGCAGCTATTTGATATTCGGCCCGCGGCGAGGCGTTCTGAGCGGCGCATGCAGCAGGTGCCTGGAGGCACAACAGAAGAAGTTATGTGAAATATGTAAACAATTGGCAGGCGGAGTTAGCCGAGTCATGTCGCTCTCTGCTCCTGCAGCCAAAAAACTCTCCTTCAGACTCTGAGAGGAAATCAATACGAGGCCGTCATCTCCACCGCAAACACGACTTAAATATACTGAACCGCTTCGTATGCACAGTTTCAAAATATTGAAAAACTCCCACATAGGGTTTCATAAATTAAATAATCCTACATACTAAAAACTAATACAATAGAGTGAAAGAGAAAAGTATAGAGAAGGTCAAAACTTCAGAAAAAACTTCAACTGACTAGATGCATTTATCAACAAAACCTCTTTATTTCAAGTGAACAACAGCAGCTTATCTCAGCTTTTAGTTCATTTTTTGGAGCTGATCAGACTGTCAGACTGGTTTCAGATACTTCAGCTGACTGAAGAGCTCCAGAAGATCCATTAATCACTTAAATAATATTTGGTTTGGTTCAACATGATACTGCAAATACCGCAGGACTTGTGATGGATTAATTTTGTTGACTTTCTTCAACAAAAAAGAGTTTTGGTTATTTGTTCAAATGCATAAAACATTTCTTCTTCTTCTACTTGTGATAATGATCAGAAACAACGGTGAAAGTAGCATGATGCTGTTACGCTGCTGCAAACCCTGCTAAGAGCAGGTTGCTGCAGGTAAAATATAGCATTTTAAAATGCACAACTAAGGAGTACGGTTTAGAAAACCAGTCGGCAGAATAAAATGTTGGCATTGTACATCTCTGCAAACCAAAATTATTAGAGAAAAAGTCAAAATCCTGAGAATAACGTAGAAAAAAATATAATATTTCAAGAATAACCAAAGTATTACAAGACAAAAGTCATAATTTTTGAGAATAATGTCATAATTTTAGGGGAAAGATTCATGTTAGTACGAGAAAAAGTCAAAACCCTGAGAATAAAGTTGTAATTTAACAAGAATTATTGAAGCAAGAAGAATTATATTATGAGAACAAAGTCATAATTTTATAAAAATCCTGTGAATCATAATACCTCAAGAACGACCACAGTATTACAAGAAAAAGTCATATATTCCCGTTCGGCTCAGTTCAGTTCAGATCTTCTGATTCTTGCAGCTAAATAACATAAAACAACAGAAGACATTAAAATTGTAAATAATGGTAAAAAATATATCATAAAAAGTCTCTTTAATGTGTGAAACATATAAGATAAAGTGCGCGGCTGTGTGGGAAATTAATTTCAGTGCTAAACACTGAACACTGACTTTTCTTTAAACAGCTGAAAAACAGAAACTTGAATCAATACGAACTAAACAGGAATCCTCATGTTTATGTCACATTACAACGGACCATTTAATAGTGGTTTTACATTGATTTCCTTCTCTCCAGGCAGCCACTGTTCTCAGTTCAGTACATCTCAGTGAACATCACTGTCTGCCTTTATAGTGTTTCAAGGTTGTTGTGTTGTAACTCTTGTAAACTCTCACTAGTGGTGCGTTCAAGGACACTCTTGCAGGACTTGAGAGTCTGCAACTTCAAATCATTCTTCACATCATAACATCCACTTTTCCTCCCAATACAGCTCCGTTAATGTCCAAACTATTATACGTTTATTGGTATCAAACTCTTAAAACAAACGTCTTTCTTCCCTCCTGCATGAGTGTTGAAAAATGCTGAAATAACGTGCATATGACCGATGCACATACATGCATATTGTAGTTAAAACATGAATAAACACTGGTATGGTCCTAGCAGGAGTCACAGCCTGTATTAGATGTATTAGATGGATGTTGTGATCCCTCACTAGTGGACACGTCTCTTGTTGCTGGTCCCTGAAGTGCAGACTAATGCCAGGTTTCATCACGGCGTTCGCTCTCTGCCGGCTGTCGGCCTCGCTGAGGCATCTTAAGCATGTGAGTCTGCAGTGAGTCTCCACCAATCAGAGTCCGTTCTGGTTGTCTGGTGATTAGAAACCAGTAGATTATTGAACGTACACGATGAAATATGAAACCTCCAGTATCTCTATATGTAGACGCAATGGCCATTAATCTCTCAACTATTTTTCAATTAACCGTTTGTTCTTTAAAGTATGAGGTGTTAATGAAAAATACCAATCACAAGTTCACCAAGGTGACATCTTTGAATAGGTTTTAAAGCTAGAGTGAAGATTCTGGTATCATATGAAACTAGAAAACCTAAAGAATCCATCGGTACCAACCATGTCATACTAGCTTGTAGAGAAGGAGGTTAAATAACGCTTTTTTTTCTTTAACATTTTTTGGAAATTTTCAGATTTTTTGGGGGTAAATTTTCAAAATTTTTTTTTTTTTTTTTTATATTTTTCGGTTAAATTTTTCAAATTTTGTTTTTTGGAAATTTTTTGACATTTTTTTTTTTTTTTTTTTTTACATTTTTCAGACTTTTTTTGGGGACGTTTTTCAAACTTTTTTCTTGACATTTTTCGGACATTTCTTTTTTTTTTTTTTTTTTTTTTACATTTTTTAAATTTTTTTATTTACAATTTTCAGACTTTTTTGGGGGTCATTTTTCGAACTTCTTTTTGACATTTTTCAGACTTTTCTTTCTTTTGGGGACATTTTTTGAACCTTTTTTTTCACATTTTTCAGACATTAAAAACATTTTTCAGACTTTTTTTATAGATTGCAGACTTTTTTTGGACATTATTGCGGACATAGTCAAGTCAGCACACTGACACACTGACAGCTGTTGTTGCCTGTTGGGTTGATGGGCAATAAAACTACTTGGTTAATTTTAGTAAAAGATCATGTTTTGGGTTAAAATAAGTATACGGGCTTATGCAGACTTTGATTAGAAACATATAATATGTCAAAAAGAAACGTAACGCAGGAGAAAATACCTTGAAATGTAATTGACAGTGCAGTTTTGTTGTGATTTTTAGGAGAGCAGGCTGCTTTTAGAGCAGCAGATTAATGCTCATGTACAGTAAATATGTAGTGTTGAAGACACAGAAACAGAAAGAAAGGAAAGATATTAATGCCAACCACAAGAAGATGTTAAAACATACGTACTTTATGCTTTGTTGTTGCAGTGATTAGTTTACAAGGTGAGGAAGTCATCTTTGATTTCATCTTCTTGTTGTTTCTCTCCCTCGTGGGCCACTTTTGCTTTTAATGCGTTACAGATGTTGCCTTCGCTGCTTACATGTTTTATGATGTTGCCACTTTTTTTTTTACCGCACGCTTTCTAAATTCATGCTGCTCCGTCTCCAAAAGAAAAATGCAAAGACAAATCACGTTTTGCTTTATTTTCATCTGTCAAAAACGGCAGTGAACGCTCCACTAATGAGACGGATGAAGGACACTGTTGAGTGCAACATTTACAATATACAGCACTTTACCAGCAGCACTAATGCTGGATACACGCAGGAGGTGAGAGACTGGATGAATATGAATAGTGGATTTAAATTCCCTTGATCTAAATAAAAATATAAAGATAAAAGAGGCGTTAATGATGCTAAAATGATCTTTAATATGCTTCCATCCACCTCAGACTGTTCAGATGCTTTTTCCCTCTGAGGACTTTTTACTCGTCAAATATAAAGATGGCTCTTTGCTTTCTGCTCAAAGCTGCACTTCAGTTAATGCCTTCGCAGTTACAGCAGCCGTCTATATGACGACTGACAGACACGAGGATGAGAACTATCATCTACAGTTAATAGGAACAGGATGAAAGCATGACAGCTCCTGCAAAAAGTAAAAAATCCTCAACTGAATGTCCTCAAAACAAACTCTGCAGGAGAAAGAAGTATCAGATCCATTACTTCAATAATCTATGCAGCATATTATATGTTATTTATGTAATATTAATCTGAAAAAGTAAGTAATGAGTCCAATATTTGCTGTCGCATTGATTTTAATTCTCTTACTGGTTTATCAGACACTTCTTCTTCTTCACTGCAAAGAACTTTCAGATGTAAAGCAGCAGACTTTTCTTTAAAAGGTGCTTTTCAGTTAAATAAATCATGTCTGCACCTGACAGAAGATGTACGCTGTCAGAACAGACTGTGCAGCAGTGATGATGGAAGAAGAGCTCAGATCTTAAGTAAGAAAGCAATACTGCAATGTAATAATACTCAAAAAAAAAGTCTGGTCTTCTTTTTAAAAGTTAAAGTACTTAAATAATGTCAGTAATAATTACCTAAATATATATAAAAGTTTTAGTTATTTAACTTAAAAATCTTTTTTTTGCAAGAAAGACCTGAAAATAATCTCAAATATTATTAAAGTTACTATGAGGAACTTTCATTTAGTGTTGATTTTGGCGGCCCCTGTGGATAAAAGTGATGGTGTTTCCGAGCACCTGCAGAGTCCCTTTAGAAAACCTCTCATTTTACTGCAGCAGGGTCTGACAGTCTGCCCCGCTCAGTCCTGGTTCTGGTTCTCCAGTTCCTCCCTTCCCTTCAGCGGGCCCAATAATACGGCCTGGGACTTCAGCAGCGTTGTGTCAGTGTTGGCTCCCAGCGGGGACCGGCGGAGCGGCGAGGTGGTTAAGGCGGCAGTGAAGCCGGATCCGGGTCTGTCCCATACCTACCAACCCTCCAAATTTTTCATTGCCCTCTACCGGTTTCTTCCTGGGGTCACAATTCTCCCGTATTTCTCCCAATTTATGACAAATTTATGACACCTTTTTTCCTTTTTCCTTATCTCAACCTGTTTCTGGCACTATGCAGCGTGTATAAGCCCTACTGTTTCCACCCGGACGACAATAGAGCTACACCAAATGTCCTTTCCCGGTGGAAGAGATGCTCACGACACAGCGCGGTTTGATGTTTTGCTTCGCCGTGTGCAGCGCCCAAAGTTGGGCTTTCCTCAATGCAGCAAAAAGTGTTTTAGTGGAAACCAGTCTTCCCCAGTTAAGAGTTGGTATGAGGAGCATTTAAAGCCGTTCGCTTCGAACATGGACTTTATAAATGAAGACACAGGTCCAGTGATGTTTCTAGATGTCAGTTATGACCTCTGACCTTTTCAGTTATAACTCACTGAGTGATGAATGGAATGGCATCCAGTGGGTCAAGGATGGCGGCAGCATTGAGTATACTGTTGACATAATTCAGTGTGGGTTGTTTTCACCGTTCTCTAGTTAAATCTATACCAATGAATGAGTAGAAAATGCAATATTTCCTCTGAGATGCAGTGGACTAAAAGTCGAGTAAATGTACTTAGTTACTTTCTGTCTCTGCCGCGATGCTCCACATGACAAATATTCAGTCCTGACTCCCTTCAGTCCTTCTCTCCCTGTGGCACAAAAACATTTGAGCCAAGATGGATAAATACAGTGCGGCACACTGGCAGTTTCCTTTATGAGGCCACAAATAGTTGGCTCGCAGTATCATGTTTGCTGCTGCGATGTCGGCCACGCCGGGAGCGTCCATCATCTGAATCATAATGGCTGCCTGCCCGCCGCCTGCCTGTCGGCTTCAGGAATGTTTTACTCCACTGACGTCTGTTATTAATCCACTTTTTGTGTGAACATGTTCGCTTCAACTACATATTCATTTCAATCTATCTGGCCAAATAACTCCTGTTATGCCTGCTGACTTCATTTCCCCCCCAACCACCCACCACCTCTTGATATTCAGTTACAAAGTGAAAGTTAAAATAGCTGCAGCGTTTTCCGCATGGCGCCCGGCTGCAGCTGTTTTTTTGTCGCCGGTGCCTGGAAAGTCTTTGCCACCAAAATAATCTGTGTTGGAGGCAGAGGGACAGTCTGTGGAGTCATCACAGAGCTTTACTAAATATGGACGGGGCTGTCATGGATTCACACG
Organism: Sebastolobus alascanus; assembly: GCA_916701645.2. Lineage (NCBI taxonomy): Eukaryota > Metazoa > Chordata > Actinopteri > Perciformes > Sebastidae > Sebastolobus > Sebastolobus alascanus. Next base: position 415,445 of record CAKAOJ020000290.1, read on the forward strand.
AGCACCTGCTCACGCCAGCAGCAGCGGGAGGAGAAGTTCAGCTAACGGCATTATAGCACGCCGGTGACACATGAAAGCAAAGTGTAGAAAGAGAAGAGATACGATCTGGACAAGCACCAAACTCCTACTGTAAAGTTGACCGTTTTAAGAGAGCGTCTCTAAGTCAGAAACATTATAAAACTGCACAAAAGAAAAAGTCATTTCAGGACAGCGGAGCGACTTCCTGTCTCTGCCTGAAACCCCAAATCTCATCTCTTGAACAATTACCTCCCGTCGCCCCTGTCCCACCTGAGTCACACACCCCGTCTCCTTCCCTTCCTCCTCCGCCGCCTCTATAATATGTATAATTTGTTCCTGTCTTGAGGTAAAAATACCCCTTCCACCTTTCCTCCTCGGCTCTTTATTTCCTCCGCCAGCACTTTTCTGCTGTACACGTCGGTTTTCTCGAAGGTCACAGGAGTATTCTGTTTCACGTATTGTCAGGACACATTGCTGGTGACTCTGACTCACTCTCCTCCTTACTATCGATCGGATGTGAAGTGAGTGGTGCTGAAATAAGTTCTTGTACCAGGGATGTATTCATTAAAAATTCAGCTTCTGGGTCATTTTAGTTGCTTAAATCAGTTTTTATTGGCCACCACGGGTCAAAAGAACTTCACAACAAGCTGAAAAACACACTGGATTTTAAAGTTATGTCTAATATGTTAGCAAGCAGTTGCCTATTTACACATCCAGCAGACACACAACAACCTAATTATGCATTTAGATTCATGTTTGTGTCCACCTAAAATCCAATATTCACTAATAGCTGCCAGAAGTTCCACTTTCTGTTCCAGCTATAGTCTCAGTAACTCTGTCTGTGTACAGTGGGTTTATTAGAGCTTGCTGCACTGGGTCGGGAAACTCGGTGTTGGTAATGTTGAAGTGAGAGCTCTTCAAGGATGGAGCAAGAAGTCAAATAACAATAAAAAATCAGTGACTGTCCAGCTTACTTTGAAAGGAAGTCCTTGCTGTAGGATGGCAGTCTGGAAAACATCCGAGGCTCTCTGATGGTACGTGTCCACAACGGCGTTTGTTATCGCGAGGGATCACCTCGCTTCCCAGCATTGGACGCTTGGCACTAGGCACCTGATTGGGTCCCTTGACCTCTGACCTCCAGATATGTGAATGTAAATGGGTTCTGTGGGTACCCACGAGTCTCCCCTTTACAGACATGCCCACTTTATGATAATCACATGCAGTTTGGGGCAAGTCATAGTCAAGTCAGCACACTGACACACTGACAGCTGTTGTTGCCTGTTGGGCTGCAGTTTGCCATGTTATGATTTGAGCATATTATTTTATGCTAAATGCAGTACCTGTTTTGGATCGACAACGGTTAGTTAAAAAGTTTCTCGGGAGTTTCCAGAGGTGGAGAGTCATGCCGGATGCCAATGATTTGCATAAAGTAGACTAGACCTCAACTTTATGCAAATGAGGAGCGGCCAATGTGACGCCCTGTCTCTTGAATCGCGCCGCCACGCTACCAGAATGCATTGCATGGCTGCTTACATAGACAATGAATGGGAAGCGTGGAAAGGACACTGTGGACATGTGCCATGATTGTGAATTAAAAATCCTTTATTAAGACATGGATAAAACCAACACGTTTCGACTAAACAAGTCTTCGTCAGGGGGTGTAGTTTGGTGAAAACAGGTGTTAAAATATAGAAACTCATCAGGGGATCATGTGACAAAATGACAATGAACGTATCAAAATCTATGTTAACATGAGACTAACTCACACATAAACTGAGGTCAATGACTGTGAAAAAACACAAAATAAAAAGACAAATAATGTGCTGATATAAATTGTAAAACTCACAAATAAAGGCAGAAAAGATAAATGTGAGGCAGATAAATAAGTAAAGGACAAAACTAATAAATAACCAAGACTTCTTTACCATGTTGACCTTTGTTACAAAGAATTTCTTCCCTCCTGAAACACATGAACAACACGCCTCCTGGGCGGAGAAAAATTGAATTACTACAGCGAGCAAGTCGGCCCAGGGTCCTTCGCTGCATATCATCACCTCTCTCTCCCCTGCATGTCCTGTCTGTCTCTCTCACTATCACATAAAAGTAAAAACAACAAGGAATAAGAGTTTGAAGTGTCTAACATACCTTTGATTGGATGGACGGTTGGTTTTAAGATATTTCAGGTCCATATTTATCTGCTCTCTGCTGTTATAATCAGACCAAAACAGATGCAACACATGTCAAAACTAGAGATTGTAATTTAAGCTGCAGCGGAGTCTATAAGTAGTTAACACTTGACTCTCAGTAAAGACAGAAAATGTTATGCACAGCATGAGGCTGAATTTCTAAGTCGAGCTGATCCTGAGTTTGTCTCTCGTATGTTGGCGTTAACGTGGAGTGGAATAAAATGCCACACTGCTGCTAAAAATACCCAGAATTCATTGACATTTACAGGTAGAGTTAAAGATTCATGGACGGGCTTGTGCAACCCGCTCTGCTCTGTGATTTAGGATTCTCTTTATTGCTCAGGAATTTCATGTTTAGGTTGAACATGCAGTGTGAGTGTTGCGACTGAAGCTGGAAGAGGAAGGACTCCGACTGAGTCACAGCTGTACCTCTGACAAAGGCCATGACTTTAACATGGTTTAATCCCCTTCATTTTATATTCTAACATCCCTTTCAATACTTCACAGTAAGATTAGGAGTTGTTTAAGGTATGAAACAAGTGAATTGGGTTTTTTAAATACATGGATAACTTCTATTAGGTTTTGTTCAAGCAGCCTTTCCACTAAACTTACAAATTAGTGGAAACTTGAAGCGTTAAATTCAAAGGATTAGAGGAGTTTATATTACCGTAGATTTATTCTACATGGTGTGTTTGTATATATTATGTGATGGTTATGGCATGTCTGAAGTTTTTAAGGGATTTCTGTCTGCTAGAAATGAAGCGTTTTTTGTTCTTTTTTATGTACAAACTAAAAGAGAATTACTGAAATATGGAGAAATAAACTCTCTCTGTTTGGCGTGAAGAACTTGGAGAATAAGTCTGGTGATATTCTGTGTATTTCTTATTTATATTTCTTATATTGTAGGACTGCAGCTCAGAGTAGAACAACTTCCCCAAAAAAGTGCAAAAGAATGTCCGAAAAAAGTAAAAAAAAAAAAAATGGCAGAGAAAAAGTCAGAGAATTGTCAGAAAAAAGTCTGAAAAAATCGAAAAAATGTAAAAAAAAAAAAAAAGTTGGAAAAATATCCCAAAAATGTCCAACAAATGTCAAAAAAAAAAATTTAAAAAAGGGAAAAGAAAGGCAGAAGACAGTTTGAAAAGTGTCAGAAAAAATGTCGGAATAATTGTAAGAAAAAAGTAAAAAAAAAAAAAGTTGGAAAATTTTCCCAAAAATGTTGGATATATGTCCGAAATATGTCTAAAAAATGCTGAAGAAATGTTTGTGTTCTCAGATAACAATAGTCAATACTCAGAATCTAACTATAAAGCAAGAAATCTCTGTCTGTCCTTCTGTGGGTTATTCACATATCTCATATAGAAGTCATAGAAATGATTAGAATAAACTGAAAGCTGTGACTTTGTGTGATAATGGAGACTATGTGTTAGATTAGAACAGTTCTTTAAGGAACCGTTGCTGGTTCTCTGAGGGTCTGAAGCCTGAAGGAGCCCTAAAGGTTCCTCGGAGCTCTTGTACTTCTCTGACGAGTATCTTAGAGTGATGTCATCTCTGCCGGCTGATTGGCCCTGAGGTCTGGATGCTGAGTTCACTTGACAGGTGACGACAGTAAATTGCTCTCTGAGGGGAATCGATCGGAGACGCTGACCTTTCAGAGTTATCTTCTTTAAAGGTGATTGGACGGATGGCAGACACTCGATTTTCTCTACCAGCGTTTTGGGGCACGTACACAGGAAGTCCATACGTCAGTCATCCCTAACACACCGGTGTAAAGATTTATCTGCTGAGGGTTGTGTACACACACACACACACACACACACACACACACACACACACACACACACACACACACACACACACACACACACACACACACTGAACAACTATTGGATGGATTGTTAGGACATTTTGTACAGACACTCATGGTGCCCAGAGGATGAACCCTAATCACATTGGTGATCATGTTGACTTTTCCTCCAGCTCGGGTTGTCCTCTCAGGATGAATAGTAATAACTTTGGTGATCCCTTAACTTATCATCTATACCTCCATCATCAGGTCAGAATTTAAATGTGTCCAATACTTTGGTTTATTTATGACCAAATATTAGCAAAACTAATGACATTCCCATCACCTTAGGCTGTACTTTGTTTAGCGCTCATTGGTAAATGCTAGCATGCTAACACGCCAAACTGAGATGGTGAACGTCAGCATGTTATCATTGTCATTGTGAGCATGGTGACATTAGCATTTAGCTCAAAGCACCGCTGTGCCTATTTGCAGCCTCACAGAGCTGCTAGCACGGCTGCAGACTCTCCCTGGGACTCTGCACGTACTCTCAGAATAATGACGTTAAGATTAGGATTACTATAGAGTGTGTTTTGCTCAACATTGTCATATTAGTCTGTTGTTCTTCTTAGAGGCCAGTTTTGTGATTTTAATAAATCTCATTAGCTGTTTTGTGGATTTAGAACTGATAAAAATTACCCAGTCATATACCTTAGCAGCACTGCCAATTCCTCCAAGCTATAAACTGCAGTAAACACTGCATAATGAAGGGGAGTGTTTGCAGTCAAACGTCTCAGGGGGTTCCTGTGATAACAACAGAGTGCCAGTAAAACACCTACTGCAAGACTTCAGAGAGCTGTAGTTGAAACTGTTTCCTGAGACAAAGCTGGTCCGGAGGCAGAAATGATGTCATTGTTTGAGCAAGACGTCAGTGAGTTTTGAAGAAACTAATACAAAAATTAAATAATACAAATATAAATGTAAAAAGACTTGTGTTTGCACCTCTAGTGGTAGAGCCTAAAGCCTAAACACGCTCCAGCCGTGGTTCGGCATGAGGAGACGTATGGGATTGCAGGTGGCGTGGGATTAACTCACGCTGCAAGAAGTGGTGGGCATCTCCTTGTGCAGCACCACAACCAGAGGGTCTTCACCCTTCGACCTCCCAACATCTCCATCCTTAGACCCACTGCAGGAGAAAAGAATAGAGCAACAACGCCAACGCCATTTCCTCGCTTGTCGGTGTGGGAAAGTCAGCGCTTGCAGGCGTAGATAGTATTGCTCATTAGCAGGCATTTGTACCTGCGGTGTTGGAGGAAGAGGTCGTACAAAAGAGGAATCATAGCAACTGTAATAATGATCGTCTCCTCCACAGGCTGATAAAGGTGGTGATGTTGGTTGGCATGTTTAACTTGGTCCAGATTTAGTCTGTTGTCCACTCTGGTTTTAAAGATACTCCAAACCCAGAACCCCTTCTTTAGAGTCTGTGAAGTTCATACTTCAACTTATCTCCATCACCGTCGTTGTAATCACAGATCAGGACCAATCAGCTGGACTCACACTCACCTTCGTCCTCATCCCCTCCCTCTCCAACCCAATCCATAGCGGCGTAACGGCCCGCACCGCTGCAGAGATTACGGGGCGGCGCAGCAGTCATGCCTCGTCATCGTCATAATTGCAGCTGTCAGATCTGTTTCACAATGTCTTCTGCCAAATAATTACCCCGACGTTGTGCTCACTGGGGGGAGAGAGAGAGAGAGAATGCATGGCAGACTTGGCTCCTGTGTCTCAGCTCAAGTCATTCAACACAGCACGGTTTGTTGGCCGGCTTCCCTCCGTACAGACTTTTTGGATCCAGGTCTTGAGACTTAAAAGGCTGGCAGCGCAGCGTCTGGGATGGAAGCTGCAGAGGACCTACTTTTCACTGTGTTTCTCTCAGTGCAGCTGCACCTTCCCTCAGCCTGCAGGCTCCAGCACTCCCCGTCTTTTATGTTATCACACACTAATAAATCCATACATCCCCTCATATCTTTATTCTGACAGCTAGGTATCAGTGCATATGGCAGTATATTAAATTAACTGTAAAATCTGTAAAAGTGGATGTAGAAACACAAGACTCTGTATCCAGCTCTCAATCACGTGTTTTATTGCTTGCTGTTTTTACTTGTACTGAATTATTTCCAAACTCAAGTGAAGCCTGACGGACATGACAAGACAAGTTTGTAAAAGTTATCATGCTTGATTAAATGATGTGATTTTAATAAACATCTGTATGCAGCACTAATAAGGGAAAGGTGCAGGATACTACATGCATGATTTCTAACGTAAAATAATCTTAAAGTTTAGATCTTCAGTTTATTATGTTTACTAGGGCTGTCAAAGTTAACACGACAATAACACATTAACACAATACTGGTATCATATGAAACTAGAAAACCTGATGAATCCATTGGCACCAACCATGTCCTACTAGCTTGTAGAGAAGGAGGTTAAATAACGCTCCAAACTTACCCTAAATTTTAGCGAGGAAAAACTGTCATGGCCATTTTCAAAGGGGTCCCTTCACCTCTGACCTCCAGATATGTGAATGAATATGTGAATGACTGAATAATGCTCCAACCTTGTGCTAAATTTTGGAAACATATCCAAAAAATGTCCAACAAATGTCCGAAAAATGTCGGATAACTGTCTATAGGTCGGTTTAGTATATTTACACATGCAAATGATGCCGACTGGAAAAGGAAATAAGAAATCCAACTTGTTCGGCTGATTCAAAGAAGCCACAGGAGTTTTATGGGGGGAAAACAAATTCCAAAAGAAGAAACAATCCATCCAAAAGAAAAATGACACAGACACAGGAGACCTGTGTGTGCAGAGAAACTGAGTCACATCCAGACTCAACATGGAGGAAAAGATTCACAAAGACCAAAATGCAAATAAGAAGAAAGGAATAAGTTTGGAAAATGAGAAAAAAACTGATGCAGAAAAAGTTTGAGTGATTGGGTGTTTTGTGTCATCTTTTAAGAGAAGTTGTGAATAGTTGAATTAAGGTGTTTTTGTACATTAAGGAGCAGCTTTTTTAAATGCAAGAAATTAAATGCAACTCTAGGTGTCCTCCCTGAGGAAACATCCTGCATCTAAAAATATACGGTGTTTTCTCACTTCAAACCTGAGGAATGTTTTATTTTTTTCTAGAGAAGCGTCAGATGAATCTGTGGCTTTTGTAGTTTTTCTTTGCAGATGAAATGAGACGAGATGAGATAAGAGGAGAGGAGACGAGGAGCTGATATCAGATGTGTTGATCCCTGAGGGGAAGCTGGGTCATTACAGCAGCAACAGGATCAGAGAGGTGTAGCTCACAGAGCAAAGTCAATACCTGGTTGGAAATGAGAAGAAAAAACATCATAGTAGTTTGGTTTCATCATCATCAACATCAGAAACATTAAGAGTTATATACAGTAATTAATCATTGTTAGATGCATTTATCAACGTGTTTCACCCATCAAATATTGTAGTTTTAAGAATCTGATTCATAAAATTTAACTATTTCTTGTTCTGACATCCTCATTTGGTTAAATTTGGTCAAAATAAAAAGGCCGGACCAGAAAGTGACTTTGCACTTCCCAGTTATATTTTTAGAAAGTACATTTTCTCGCTCCATTTACCAGATTTCTGCCTCCTTGAATTATTCTGCCGTTTGGTTGGACAGTTGGTGTCCAAGTTGAGCTGTTTCCTGATGAACTCGGTGAATGTGACTTTGAGTCAGGAAGTCAGGAGTGGAGGTAGTTTAGAGTTTCAACCATTGATTAAGGAGACACTTTTACATTGTTACATGCACTCTAAATGTTGGGGTGAATTTGAATATACTGGCTTCCAATCGGCATGGAGGGATGTTCTCACCTCTTGCAGCCTTAAGGTTTTTTGGGGGGTTTGTTAAAGGGGAAAATCCACCCTAAAACAAACTTCAGCTCATTGTTGGACTCGGATCCTGGGGCTTCTCCACAGACACTGAATAATGGAAGAGCTCCTCTTTCTCTGGTGATTTGACTGAGATGTGGAGACATTTTCTCACATTTGAATCAAACTTAAAAACACTATGAGCCCAAAGACTTAATGTAAAATTACGAAGAAAAACAATATACTACGAAAATTACAATATATTAACTTATTATGTACCGAAAAATGTGCTTCCACGGGCTCCGCCATTTCTGACAACGTCAACAAACATGTCACAACTCGTGAACTCTGAGCTTTCAGAAACTTTCCACTTACGAGGTCGTGAATACAACATGAAGGGGGCGTTCATATGGACTCTTCTAGTGAACACGTTTTTAAAACCCTCGCTGCCGTTGCGTCTTTACATGCGGAGTATCTTGTTGCGGCCTTCGGGCTTGAGCACCACGACGACAACACACTGTCAAACTTTTCCTCAAACTTGCAGTTCATTATTTACTTATATTTACTTTGCTTTGCTATTATTGTCTAATGAGAGATGAGGATGAAAGACTTCAAGGATTTTCCTTTTTATTGAAACGAGAACAGCACCAAAATTAGCAACAATCACATCAAATTAATTACAGAACAAATTTTCTTATATGTAGTCTTAGACTACCAACATATTAAAAAAAAGACATTGCTATGTTGAGACTGTCTATTGTTCCAGCGCCTGTGTTGCTTTGAGGTTCCTCAGACTTTAGACAAACTTTACAGCGGTTTGCTCGAGGTCGGACGCTGAAGAAAACTCTAGCGGTGAGTTTACTCTGAACTACGGGAGCTCAGGTCAGCGGTGACAGTTCTGAAGCGTAATTACTCAAGTTAACGAGAAAATCAATTTTCATTTCTAAACATCGTCCTAAACCATTAATTCCAATTAATTGATAAAATCAATTTATCACCTGGATCTATGTCCTCCTGAGTGACGAAAACAAGTGTGTATGTGTGTGTTTTAGGGTTTGGATACTTGGATTATCAGTCACCCTGGGACACACACACACACACACACACACACACACACACACCCTGTTAACACCACTACACAGCTTGGTGCTTGTAACATCACGTCTTGTAGAAGTATCTTGTCAGCGGGGGTGCAGGAGGTGTTTGGAAAGCCTGTGTGTGTGTGTTTGTTTGTTTGGGAGCAGTGCATGCAGGAAGGGTGTGTGTGTGTGTGTGTGTGTGTGTGTGTGTGTGTGTGTGTGTGTGTGTGTGTGTGTGTGTGTTTGTGCTACGACTCTCGAAATAAAAAGAAAAATGTAGACAAAACTTCCCCAAAAGGAAGATCCAGTCTGGGTCTGAGCTGCTGAGCACAAACCCAATTATAGAGCACGGAGAAGGCAGATTGGATTATACACACACACACACACAATACACACACATCAATACATGCACACTTTGGCCCATTTAGCTTCTTTAACAGTAGCTGTGCTCCACTTATCCTAATCGAGACGCTAATAGCACACAGAAAGGAGGAACACCGGGGTGTATGATTGAGTGTGTGTGTGTTCGGGTGTTTTGGTGAAATTGACTTCAGTGAGTGGATAAGCCCTCGCAGCCGGCCGCCACTCGCTGCTGCAGGTTCGTCTGTGGTTTGAAAAGTGAAATGTATGGTAATGTGGTGATGCCGAGCATGTGTAGTTAATCCTCTTAGTGGTTTCCTGTGAAGACTCTTGCCCTCTCTCTCTCTCTCTCTCTCTCTCTCCCTCTCTCTCTCTCTCAGTAACTGTAGCAGCTCTAGCTCCCATCATGCCAGTCTTTACCAGCTGCACTGTAGTAAGGGAATTGAATTTATATGAAAATATGTCTGTGCACACAGTAAAGGAACTCTCTCTTCTACCTTCGCTATGTGTATAGGAGAAGAGCTTCTATATGTAACCAGCTAAACACACTCCCAGTTAAGGTTGGAGACTGGAGCTTTTGAAGTCTTTACTTGAAGCAATTTTGAAAGCATTTAAAACAGCTAAAATCCACGTGTGATTTCTACCATATTTCTTGCCATATTCAGGGGATCCACTTTATGTCGCGTCAAGTTCAAGTTTGGTGAACTTTGATGTAGGCTACCTATCAGCAACATATCACAGCGCCGAATCCAGCTTGTATTGCATTATTAAAAAGCAATATGACAACGCGATTAACATAGTCTTAACATAGTCCGTTTATGAACAAAACCAGAACATTTTTCCAAATTGCTGAATTTATCTGAAGTGGCACAGTAACAACAATTGAAGCTGATTAGATGAAGCTGACATTACATTGTTTATGTGAGAAACATACAGGACGATTACACCTAAAATCCTGGCTTCTTAATAATAAACTGTATAGAGTACTGTATAGAGGTCATCCAGGAAGTTAGCATCTCCTGGGTTCCCTCAACAAAAACCCAACGGGATTGTTCCTTTGGGTTTTGGATTATTGCAGCTCTGTGGCAAACAAACATTTATGATACTTACACGTTTTGTTCCGTAAAATAATCTCCACAAATTAACACCACTTTATGATTTTTTAAGTGTAAATGCAATATAGAAGTATAAAGCTAACGTTAGGCTATAAACGAACTACACCACGGTCGCATGAGCGCGAGTATAAACACAACGAGTCGGCGTGATAACGTTTAGTAGTCTCATCTAGCCGCTTGTTAGCAACCACCTTTTTTAAGACACATAAAGGCTTCAAAATTCACCAGTGGGGTATTTAGTGATGTGTTTTATATCGTAGAACAAGACGTTAAAATCTCTTCAGCTTTTATTAACCACAGACCTTTTTTCAGGCATCTAACTAAAAACCCACTGACTTCCAGACGAGGGAACAGGAAGTGCTAACATGCTAACTAACTTCTGGGTAAGAAAGAAAGAAAGAAAGAAAGAACGAAAGAAAGAAAGAGGCAGTGATAGCCAGCAGATCAAGATGTACAGTAAAGGGAAAAATCAAAGGACGTGAGAGAGAGAGAGAGAGAGAGAGAGAGAGAGAGAGAGAGAGTACTTTCTCTTTGAGTACTGTTACTTTCATCTCTGTGTGAGTTTACTGACCCGCAACGAGTGTGTGTGTGTGTGTGTGTAATTCCTGCCACTGCTCAGCTAGTTCATTTGCAGTGTGTGTGTACTTGCAGTTTGCCACCCTCAGTTTAACTCTGCTCTAATTGCCTTCTCTGCTCTGCACACTCGCACACACTAATACTAAATGGCATATGTTATTTTTGTTGTGTAGCTCAGAGGGGTCGAGGGCCTGCTGCTAAACTAGATGATGACACACACATACACACACACACACACACACACACACACACACACAGCTGCTGCTCTTCTCATTCAGACAGCAGTACGCCGTGTTTCCTGTGTCAGATTCCCGTTGGCCGCTAAAGCTGTCAGGGAGCTGCCCCTCTGGTAATCCATACATCCTCATCTGTGTGTGTGTGTGTGTGTGTGTGTGTGTGTGTGTGTGTGTGCTGCTGGTCCGTCTAGTCGTTTCACACCCATAAAGAGTGATGTGCAAACTTCCCCGCGCTTCTTTTTACGAGCTTTAGATTCAGTTTTTTATCTTCTGCTACTTCTTGAACTCGCTGCATCATATTTTATGGGAGCAGATGTACGTAGACGTAGCTGCTGTGGAAGTTTTATTTTTTAAACTACCGCTGCACTTTTACTCCCCGAATAGAAAGTTTTGCAATGTTTACAACCTGCCAGGAGGTAGAAGGAGCAGACTGGAGTCTGCGTAGCCTGAGAGACTGTATTCTGTCCAAACAGAGTGCTTAAAAGCACAATTTACACGCACCGTTTCAGCCTGTTTTAGTCCACTACACAATGGTGAGGGAAGGTGGGTCATCCTCAGGTCTTACTTCTATCAGGGTGATGTCAAAGTAAAGCTCTCTGACATCATAAATTAGGGTAGGGCCAAAGTAGAAACCAGAGCAGCAATTTCAAACACTAGATGGTTGTTATTGGACGTTTCTGCAAACCAGGGATACGTTGAATGTAGACGTTTTTGCATTCGGTCAGAGGAAGTGATGTAGTTTAAATAGCGAAAAGAGACACACCAGGCGGGTCGGAGGGGAAGTGGATGGTCCAACTAACCTTAACCAAGTAGTTTGGTTGCCTAAACCTAACCAATCGTTTCACAACGTTAACCACGTGACATTGCGTTTCTGCAAGCGTGATACGAGGCTGATATGAAACGTATTTATGAAACATATCTTTGGTTTAGAAACGTAGACATTCAACGTATCCGTGGTTTGCAGAAACGTCCAATACCAACATTTTTTTCTGGGACTGGGTTGGCCCGGCGAGGCTGTTTGACCTGTTTTTGTTTGGTTTTTGGAGGGGCATGATAGTGTTTCAGTCTCAGATATTTTATATCTAAAAGGCTTACAGGTACATTTACATGATCTGGAGTGTGCTCATTAACATAACACCAGAGGAAGACCACTACCAGCCTCTTGAGTAAATCTGTGTGGTGCCACATCTTGCTCGCTGATCTCATGATCCCATGTTACAGTTTTCACATCTAAAAGATGCAAAAATGAGCAGTGGACTTTAACACGATTATGTTTGATGCTGAGAACTGATGCAAGAAAGTCAACATTGACCTTTTAGCACAGTGTTTTCATGATGTTGTCTCCCTTATAAAGAGAGAAAAAAGACAATAGCACACAAAGCTAGTGATATTGGCATAACCATTAACTGTAACTGTAGCTTAGTGCAGCCTGTGTTTAAAGTTAAACCACGGCTGGGAGCGTGCAACATGACTCTGGTTAGCAGCCAGTTCAGTATGCATGTACTGTAAGCTTGAGAGGCAGCCAGTAATCCTGCCAACAGGACATCCTCTGACCTTTCCCCCTTTCCTTCTCTCTGAAGGCTCTGAAGTTACAGGAGCCGTTTCATGAAACATCATCCAGCTGCTATTTCTCACAACACGATTGCAGTCGTGTTGCAGCGCGGCGCTCCAGCTCTGCTCGCAGCTGCTCCAAATTAAAATTTGCTTACAGATTCATAAGCTCCTCGCGAGGAAATGGGTCAGAAATGACTCGTCGTTAATTTTTAACTCAAGTTGCATTTTCTGCATTCCCACGAGGTGGAAAACAGTGATTTAGAAACTTGCTCAGCCTCAAATCCCCGGTTGCTGCAGAGAGATGGAGGGCTGTCTGCATCATGACTTTGACCGCCGCTGAGTGGGGAGCTGGTGCATTATTGAAAACCTCGCTGACGTGCTCATGAATGTGAGGGCCGAGTCGGAGCTGCAGGTGAATCCCTGCAGTGCATCTTCTTCCTCGTGTTCAGGAATAAACGGCGGATAAAACAATAGAGTGACTTCAAAGGCTTGCTCACACAGCTATCTGCATATGAATTATTCACCTTTTGTTTTGTTAGCCTAAAAGCTGTTGTTCTTCTCTCAGAGCTGCAGACTGTTGCAGAGGTTTGGTGTTGGAGATGAAATGTGTGAGCTGGAGGGACAGCGATGCGTCTGCAGACGGACGAACACAGAAACGGGAACAAATTAGACAGATTTTTCGGACAGATTTCAAATTACGCAACGTTAAATCCTTTTTGATTGAATGCAAATTGTCAGATGTGAGGAGACCTGTAAACTGGATAGTGAGTGAGTCAGCTCCTCCAAAAGGAGTGCAATCAAACGGGAACTTCTTCCCTTCTCCGATTGAATGCCGGCAGCATGCATTATGTATCACCGCAGGCTTGTGAGGTGACAAACAGTATGTGATTTACCCTCTGTACTTTCTGTTCACCTGCATCTCTGTCACTGTCATTTCTTTCTTTTGGGCTCTCCTCACACTGAATCCCCTCGAGATTTCTTTTGACTCACAGAAAAATAGTTTCTTGAATTTTTTTTATCTTTCCAATGTTGGAATTTCTAAATCAAACTGAATCTAAAGTGCGGCACAAACTGTCAGAGCCGTGTGAAAACTTTCGGCTGGGCTTGTGACATGGATTTTTCATTAGAACTAATGGCCGTTGAGACGTAGGAGGTATTGAGCAGAATACTTCTGTTTGTGTGTCCGTCGTGGCTGAGCTGCACAGCAGAGAAAAGCCTTGGCGTTTTATCACACATGGCCTTGTCATAAACACTCTTCTGTCAGCCGTTACTCTATTTATGATTTATCCAAAATTGTATCCCTTTGTTGTCGATTTCTTTACATGTTTGTTCTGCTTTGAAAGTTCAGAAATATTAACATGCGAGCTTTGAATGTGCATTTCTATTCTTGACCCTCCTAAATGGGTCAGCGACCGTCACTGCAGTCTGGAATAATCCAAGCAGAACGGGCAGAAGTTATTTTTATTTGGTCCCTTCTGCAGCACGTAATCATGCAAAAATGGTTTGATATGACAACACAGTCTCACGGCAGTTTGTGAAATAGACACGAAATTGAATCTACTTTATTCGTCGTACATAGACACAAATTGACTTGGTTAGACTTAGGCAACAAAACTACTTAGTAAGGTTTAGGAAAAGATTGCGGTTTGGGTTTAAATTACACCGGACGTGCCGTAATTAAAGTGGAAATGAAACGTTCAACCAAGTTAAGCTGGTTTACTAAAGGGATTTCCACTCTAATGAACAATTATATAACAAACATGACAAATGTCAGCATTTAAGAGAAAAAAGAAGATCCGTTTCATATTTCGTGGCAAGAATGCCGCCATGTTGCAGTACACGTCACAAGGACGTCACAAGGTTGGTTTGCTCGGCTGAGATACAACGGCAGAGACCGTGAAAGACGGAGACTGAGGAGACACAGGACAGGAGAAAACAAAAGAGGGGACACTATTGTATTGTCCCTGTATGTAAAGATGAGTGACTGAGTGCCTGTCGGAGGGTTTTTTCAGTGTCACGATAGCCAGCGCTGCAGTACTGATCTCCGTTTCAGCGGACGTTTATGAGATGGGCTGTTTTGTCCTTGGTTTTAACATCGTAAAGCTCCTCTTTACATCCAGGAGCAATAGTGTCCCCTCTTTTGTTTTCTTCTGTCCTGTGTATCCGTCTTTCACAGTCTCTACCGTTGTATCTGTGTAAGTCAGTCGGGCCAACAAACCTCGTGACATCACAGGATAGAGTACCGCAACGTGGCGGCGCTCTTGCCACGAAAGATGAAACAGATCTTCTTTTTTCTCTTAAATGCTGACATTTGTCATGTTTGTTATATAATAGTTCATTAGAGAGGAATTCCATTTAATAAATCAGCTTAACTTGGTTGAACGTTTCATTTCCACTTTAAGTACGGACGTTACGGGCAAAAACTACTTGGGTAGCTTTAGGAAAAGATTGGATTAAAATAACTCCGGAAGTGCTGCAACTTAAGTACGGATGTTACATGAGAAATAAATCCACTTTGACTTCTGGTTTCACATGGGACATAAACACCGGTTTCCTTGGTGAAAGTCCTGTGTTTTTAGACCCTCCCATCCACCTCCTCCCTACGCTGCGTTCGCTGCTCTTCATACTTCCCTC
The DNA here is from genome assembly GCA_916701645.2 of Sebastolobus alascanus. Lineage (NCBI taxonomy): Eukaryota > Metazoa > Chordata > Actinopteri > Perciformes > Sebastidae > Sebastolobus > Sebastolobus alascanus. The sequence goes on from CAKAOJ020000290.1 coordinate 430,880, forward strand.
TTCACAATTACGTGGCTTACATACAAATTGATTTCGTGCTGACCATCAGTAAAAAAAAAATTTGAAATTTGTGTCTATGTACATGAATCAATACATTATATTTTGTGACTGTTTCATGAACTGCTGTGTGAGTAGGCTGTAATATGATGCAGCTCTCTCCTATCAAGCTTCTATTGCATCTAATCATCTCTTCAAATATACCACTGATTCCTGAAATCTATTCATGTAGCAGCTCACAAAACTATATTTTCTCCCCCCTCGCTGTGGCTCCGGAGCTAATCTCTCTGTTTGCGGTGGACCCGGACTCTCTCGGGCCATCTGCTTGATGATCCAGAACCCATTACGTGCTCGATGCCGATATTTGGCTGCAGGAGCGATAGCAGCTTTGGCAGGGTGAGGGCAGACAGCTGGATTTATGGGCTCTGGGAGGCCAACGATCAGCCACTCATTTGTCATGTCTTACCAGCAGGTCCTCTAATTGGACCGGAGGCATAGGTGGGGGGGGGGAGTTGAATCAATGAGCTAAGTCACAACTTTAAAACTTCAGCCTTTCCCCCAGACGAATATCTGGTGGCTATTAGCATAAGAATGCTAACCCCGCCGTGGCAGAGCACACAGTCTCCTGCTTTACATGCAGATTACTCAGCTGCTAAATAGCTTGTATCGGTGGTCAGATGATGGATAACACACAAGACAGCCTTGGAAATTCATGATTGGACCACAGAGGGGCCAGAGGCATCTCCTTAGTCTGTGTGGCTGCTTTGAATATTTACCAAAGCTTCGATTAAATCAGTCTTCTTGGCCGAGGCTGTGACAGTTTAAGGTGTCCTTCAGTTCGGGCAGCGCGATGTAACTTTGCTTGTTTTCACAGCTTGCCTCGCAAAAAAAATTACCATATAATCACTCTGCCGGCATTGAAGGAAGTTGTGGAGTAAATCAATTAAATGGCAGCAAATGAATACATTTGAATTAATTTTCGGCGGCGGCGAGTTATTTCGGCAAAACAGAAGCGACGCAGCTGTTGCCGAAGATCCAGAGTGATGAGGAGGCAGCTTGAGAGCAGGCAGTGATAATGAGGAAGAGTTGAGGACGGGGCTACTTTTTGAAGTTACGACTTGTTACTGCTTAGTCAGGTCAACGCTGTGCTGTGGCTCACTGTTTTAATGTACCTAAAAAGATGAAATGGGAAGTTGTGCAGCACTTTCTCTCTCTGTGTGTGCTGCTCAGACTTGAGCTGTTATCAAGAAAACATCAAACAGCTGACTTTCCTCCAGCATCCTCTCAACGGGTGGTTCTCACAACTTCCTTTTGTTTAGTAACCTATTTTATGCTTTCAGTAGAACTTAACAAAAAAGTCTTTTCTTTTTAAAAATGCTGCCCCCAAACTTCTCCAGCTTCTCCAACATCAGGCTGAACAACTGCTATGTAGCTGTCTTTGATTAACTATTTAAATTTATTCAATTGGCGCCATGTCTATCCAGTTTTGGACGGCTTATCTTCTGAACATTCAGACACTAAAATGGCATTTTTCAGACGGGCAAATTAGGAGGAAATTAACTTTATTCAAGATCTTTCTCTGTCTCAGCAACACAGTCTTGTGAGATCTGGCGACTAACGGAAATCTCTTCTCTCTGTTGGTGCTGAACCGTCGGTCTGGTGATGTTACTAGTCTAGTGTTAGAAAAAATGATGCTTAATTTAACTGTTAGATGTGTAAATACCTATGTTAGCAAAAAAATATCTAAATATATTAGACTGCCGCCCATAGACTGTATATAAGATTTGGACGCCATCACCGTGACGTCACCCATTGGTTTGTGGACTGCTGTTTTGAAGCCTCCATTTCTTGGAGGTTGCTGCATGACTGTTCCCAGGAAGTGTACACCAGTTCATGCCATTATCAAAGCGTCATCTTATAGAGCATCTTTGGTAAAAGAAAAAAATATTGTTTTCCAGTTAGGAAGAGGTGAGCTGTCCCTCACTGAAGACCTACCTGGTCCTGTTGCAGCAATGCATTCTGGTCTTTGGGCCTCTTCATCTTAATTTCTCTCTGTTTGGGGACATAAGGGGAAAATGTCAGATACCAAACCCAGACATTGATCGTGACCAAAACAATGCCAACTCAATGTCCACTTACTGGCTTTTCCTGGAGCTTTAAACCATAATCACATCTTCATCAGTGGATCGGTAATGATTTCATAGCACTTTTAGGACTTAGTGTAGTTGTTGGCTTATACAATGAGTACAGCTTGGAAGTTCATTATTGACCTTGAAGATAGGAGTTCAATTTATTGCAATCAATTTATTGATTCATTGATTGTCAAGAATGAACTTTAATGCTGAACTGTGTTGGTTTGGATCGATGTATAAGTGACCAAAGGGCGCCCAATTGTCCATTTGGTGCTTTCTCAGACATAAAACAAACATAAAACATGAATTCTTTCCTAAATTATTTGTAATTTATGGCGTTAAAATGTATGCAGCATTCCTATATAAAAATCTTATTTTATCAGAGAAATAAGGTAATGTCTGTAATGTTTTTGCTGTCAGCACATGATGATATTGATTTGAGGTCTACTCACTCTGTGCTATTGGCATATATTACATTATTGAAACCTGACCCAGTTACACGCGGTACACAGATATACCGGGCTCCAGTGTGATCAGGTTGATCAGCTGTAAATATAAAGCTGTGTTGACAGAACCAGGGTTCCCTCAAGGAGAAGCTCAAGTGTTTCTGCAGCGTCTCGGTCGGTAGCAGAGCTGTTTGGCCGCTGTAAGCCATCACGTCCCCAGATTGAATTTGCCTCAGTAATGGCTTTAGTTTCTATCCAATTTTAGCACAATTATGTTTTGCTAGCCTGGCAGGCTGCCTTTCTTCACCCTTCCTCATTCCTTGAACGGGAGAGTCCGACCAGAGCAGCTGACGGCTCCACAATACTGAGCCCGGTTAATGTTTGACTCTGCCGTTTGTTCCTGATTGGATTTTAATTGAATCTGCTAGTTAAACCAGTGTTGGGGCCAACCGAGTCCTCCCCTCCCTCCCTTATTTATCCAGGGAGAACAGGTTGTTGTTCAGCTTCAGACTGCTTCATTTTCATTCAGGACACTTTTCACTGCTCCCTCTCAAGTTACTATGATGAGAGAAGGTCATAAACAACATCCCAAAGAGGAGACAGTTGTTTTTAGTAGAGCTAAAACGAGTCCATTAATCAACCAACTTATAAAATGAATCGGCAATTATTTTGATATTGGTTAACCCATTAACATCTAAGCCTCAAACAGGCCGCCTGGATTTATGTGTTTTTTGTTGTTTTTTCTGTAAAAGTGTCAAAAAATGTAAATGAGTAAGTGCTTTTGCCCCTTTTTCCAGGATAACTTCAGCTTTTAATATCCGGCAGTTATTTAGTGTCATTTTTTCATATTTTAAGCAAAGATTCAAAGCTTTTGCTGTTTCCAGCTTTTTAAATGTAAGAATTCGATGCTTTTCTTTGTCATATATGAAAGTAAACTGAAATTGTCTAGTTTTTAGACTGTTTGTCGGACAAAACAAGACATTTTAAGACTTCACCCTTGGGCTCTGACAAAATATAACGGGTATTTCTTCACTATTTTACAGACAAAACAATTTATCAATAAATCTAGGAAATAATTGGCAGATTAATCGATAATGACAATAATTGTTATGATAAAATAAGATTAGATAAAATAATCCTTTATTAGTCCCACAGCGGGGAAATTTGCAGGATTACAACAGCAAAGGGGGACAGAGCAAACAACAAGAGGCATCAGTAAAAAACAAACCAAGATCTAATAAATAAGCAAGTAAACAATAAAGATATAGTCAGTAAATAAACAGTAAAAAACAAGATATAAAAAGTTGACTGAAAGAGTGGGTTAACATTATTGCACATATGAATATTGATATTGCACATGAACGAGAATGAATGAATAGTTGCAGCCCTACTTTTTTAGTATATACAGAATGTTACATGGCCTATTCTTTGTTTGTATTTTAAATAATATGTCTTTAAAGATTATAAATGACATTCAGAGCATTAATATAGCAGCAAACATCTATTTGCTGTGTCCTGACTGCCGGCGTTGCAGCAGAAGTGTAGCGCCCAACCACAGTTCCCCCCCAAGGTTAACACTGTTAGCGCCGTTAGCTGCGAGCCGTCGGCTCAGCCGTCCCCATGTTGAGAGCTGTGTGGAGGCAATATAGAAATGCTCTGAATATTGAATTTAGCACCTTTAAACCCATTTATCTGATACAGCCAACTTAGTTTTAGAGCTGTTGCTGCTTTCAAATTGAGTTTGCATTTTTAACATTAGAAATCAAGACCATGATAGATCGAGTCAAGTGGTTATACTCAGGAGAACAGTGGAGCTGGGAAAACTAAAGAAAATATCAGGATGCTCCAGAACTACAAGTTGCACTGCTGAAATGATTCGTTGATTGATCGTTTAAGCAATTTTATTTAGCAAAAGTGTTATATATCTGCAAGTTTAAGCTTCCTAAATGTGAGGATTTGCTATTTTTATCTTGTGTATGTCATTGTTAACTGGAAATATTTGGGTTTTGGACTGTTGGACAAAAAGCAATTTGAAGATGTGACCTTGGAATTTGAGAAATTTAGACAGAAGATTTTTTTTTTTACATTTAACAGACTAAATGATCAATTGATAATGTAAATATTCATTAGTTGCAGTCATATGTTTTTAATACCCCAAAGGTCATTCATATAGACTCCTCTAATATGACACATGACTCCATTTGAAGGCCTATTTAAAGTGAGCATCTGCTTTGTACACTGTAGTGTTCTTTAGCTGCACAGCGTCCTAATGACTTAAGATAAATATTTCTGTCTTTATTCATTTTTTTCCATCCACATAATTCAGTTTGTCTGGGATTCAGAGTGACAACCTATCAGCCAAATGCTCACAAAACTCCAGCTCATCCCTTCCTTACATAACAGCCTCTACTGGGATGTACTCTGTGTGAAAGTTATGGATCTATTTTTCTCTTTACGAAATTGGAGACGAGCAGCCGCGCTGGCTGAGCTGCTTCAGTCCTAAATCAAATCTGAGGCAGATATCTTTCTCCAGGGGGGAATGAAATAAGCCCTCAACTCCTTAGACGTTTAATCAAGGAATCCCAGGTATGGGTCCCTGTAGGGGACAATCTCACTGGGAGGAGGGGAGGAATTGCAGCTCACGCCGCTGCTGTTTGCTGTACAGCTCCGCTGGCTCGGACTCGTCAGAGCAGGAGGTTGGAAGGTCGGGTAGCAGCGAGGTCCAGGTTTGCTCCCAAGCCCCGACCACTTAAAGAGGTCCCTGTTTACAGTGAACCAGAGGTCAATCCCATTCCAGTCCTGGTCTATTCAGCAGGCAAACGGGACGCGGATTTGGAATTGAGTGCAACCTCCTCGATCCCCCCGAGACCTCGGCCGAAATGGACTCAGAGCTGAAGTCACTTACGCTGTTAGCTGCCGCGCTAATTTTACACAGCTCTATTAAGACCTAGTGGAATGAATGGCAGCCACAGAGCCATAACAGGAAACTTATTTCTGAGGACATACCTGCATGCACACAGACTTATTATTAACCCCAATGACCTCTTTACCCAATTTAAGTCAAAGCAATCCACATGGTACACAACGATCTGGTTTTACAAGCAATAAATAGACAGATACAAGTTATTAATATCATCTGACACCTAAACACAAACACACACTCACACATATCAAAGAGGCAGTTACATTTGGGGAAACATTTAATTGTATTTCTTGTTTGGATTAGTTCAACCCGATCTCATGGGAAGGAGTATAAATAGCACAACATTTCGGTGTGTCATCATAATGCATTTTAGGCTTTTTGCAGGTTATTTACACGCCACTGGCTTAACGTTGTTAGACCACTTTTCGAGTGTCATTTAACGCCACGTTGTTTCTGTAAAACAGTCGCAGTTATGTTAAACAAAACTAAAGTAACGGCCGCATTTAGGCCTAGGTTTAGGTAGGGCTGGGCAATATATCTATTATATCGATATCGTGATATGAGACTAGATATTGTCTTAGATTTAGGATATATTTATATCGTAGTGTGTTGTCTTTTCCTGGTTTTGATCAATTGTCATTGTCTCACTGTCTAAATATTTTTATAAATGCAACAATAGTCAATCCTATAATATCGTCGAAATATTGATATCGACGTATTTGGTAAAAAATATTGTGATATTTGATTTTCTCCATATCGCCCAGCCCTAGGTTTAGGCAAAACATCATGGTTGATCTTAAAATAAGTACGTAATCTAAGTAAAATACGTACGGAAACAAACGTCACAAACGTCACTAAAGTAACTTCAAAACAATTCAACAACACTTTAGGACACGAACACCGGTCTCCTGGGTGACATTCCTGTTTGTTGGATCCATCCAACTCCCCTCCTTTCTACCATCAGATTTCTTTCTCACCTTTTATTCTACATCACTAGCTCTGAGCGTTGCATATTCACACGGATGCGTTTACACTCCAGTCAGTAGACTACATGGCGTGAAAATGACACGCCAAAAGCAACAAAGTTTTGGTGAGACCGGGCTGAGTAGTTATAAGAGACTCAAGTAGGGCATCAGTGCATTTCAGACACCTGTCTGCTGTTGATTTTATAAATCAAATGTTCCGAAAATTCATTATTTTATGATGCGATTAGTTTTCTAAATCTGTGAAAAGTGATTGCATCTGTGTCTGTTATGAAAAAGGATTTGAGTGCTGAAGCTTTGTTTTTTTTGTGTGAACGCAGTGCAATTCAACAAAATATGTATAGTATTGTATTTATCAGGACTTGCACCTTCTCCTGTATTTTAAAGTTTTGTATTCAATCCCTTTTCTAAAGAAAATAATTACTGAGTAGCCTGAAGCTCTGCTGTTCTGTTCCAGTCAGAAGGATTTTCCATTTGAAAGTTTGCTTTGAAATTCTTCTCCCTCGTAGGAGCTTTTCTGTTAGAAAGCTATCTGATGAAGAAAAGATTGTCACCACTTTGTTGGAGAGCATCGCTGATTGGTAGTGAGATTGGTTGGTTTGTTGGCTCCATGCTGAAATGTTTATGATCAGGACGCCACGCTGGGTCTTTCACAGTGACCGTATGGAAGAAGTTCAGAAAAGGACGGGCAACTATCTCTGGCAATTTTTTAAAATGCAGACTGAGACTGAGAGGGATTGGTATACTCGGCGTGACAAACTGATCTCACTCTATCCTGGAATTGCTCTTTGGAGTCAGAACCCATTACCTGAGAGACAGTTCCCCTTCCTGTAATAGTGCGAGTGCATGCAGGGGGTGCAACTCTGAGTGCCTGTCGCACTGAATCTGGTTTTGTATTTCATCTGGATTGCTTTCTCGTGTATTGGAGCATCCTTTTTGTACCTTTTAATAACTGCAAAGACAGAGTGAAGAACTCTCATATGGTAAATGTTTGCAGGAGACGCATCAATTTGTGTTGAGATATGATGCAAAATTAATTTCCACTGCAATGTTCTCTCAAGTTCGACAAATTGTGGAGTTTTTCTACAATCTGTCCATTATCATGACTGAGTCAAGCCTGGTCTCCTAAAAATTAAGTTCCCCTGTTACGAAACTGTATTGTCAATAACGTTTCAAGGGAATGTATTTTCTCCCAGATTACATTTATTTTGACGTATACATTTCTAATCAAAGTCCACGTAGGGAGGAGGTCGTGGTTGGGATGGTTGCAACAAGGCACTTTTTTCCCATGAGCTGTTGCTTGGTTTGACCAAAGGCCATTTTGTTTCCATATATTCTACAGTGGTTTCCAATTAAACAGGATGTTTGGAGTTCATTCATCCAGCGGTTACAGCTGATAACTCCGTCCCGACCAGGTGTAGCACCCACCCTCCAGTTCCCCCCCAGGTTAATACTGTTAGCTCTGTCAGTAGTGTTGCCTTAGTTTTCACTGTTACGACTGTTAGCACCGTTAGCTACGAGCCGCTGGCTCAGCAGTCACCATATTAAGATCAGTGCGGAGGCAATAGAAATAATCCCAAACTCACACTTAGCACCTTTAAATATATACTGTAGATAAACACCATTCTTGGCCAGGTCGCTCTTGAAAAAGAGATTTTAATCTCAATGGGTCTAACCTGGTTAAATAAAGGTTAATAAAATAAAAATCATGTGAAAACAGTTGGCGAAACAGTTCACCAAGCTCTTCAATAAGACTAGATACACAACTTCTCTAATATCACCTCTTTAAGGAGTTCCTCAGGGAACCATTCTAGATTCCCTCATGATTGCAGGATGTGGGATAATAACTGTAAAGCCTCGATTATACTCCCAAACGGACGCGTACACGGACAGCAGCGGACACCGCGGATGTGTAGTAGTTCTGTTTATACTGTCCTCTTGGAGGACGCGTTCCACACATTCGCAGTAGATCGCTACGCTACCACTTGAAGCGTAGTGGCTGCACGGACAAAAATGACACAGTTAGGAATTACATTTTTCCATTTTTAACGTTGCAGCTATAAAAAACACATGGCTTCATGATTTTGAATATTCAATCCTGTGCAAACATGACATATCTTCAATACCAAGAGTGGTTGGAACAAAGTGTTAAATATCTTTTTTTTGTGATAACTTAAGGGGGAATTATAAAGGGAATGTCAAGAGTTAAAGACATTAATTTGCTTCTGCGTGACCTGTTTATGCATCAACTAGTTTTGTTGTGTTTGACAAAATTAGTCCTTGTCAGTATTGTACATCTCTGTCTCGGGGGGACGAAAGCCTTCTTGGGAAAACTGCCTGGTTGACAATCACATTCTCGTTACTTCTGAAGGACGCTCCTCCTCCTCCTCCTCCTCCTCCTCCCTGAGCTGGAACATTAATGTTGTGAGCAGAGATTGCCCATGACACGTTTGCCCTTACATAAAACACATTACACATCTGGCCACAGCTGTGCAGAGATGCACTCCCTCCACAGACTCCCATTTAAACACACGTACACATAAACAGCATTACAGAGAACATATCAACTCACATGCTCTCTCTCCAGGAGTGCTTTTCCCCCCTCAGCTGGCTGCTTTCCCTAATTAAATTTTCATACTGTGCTGTTGTCCTTTCTGTCTGTGTCTTTCAACATGACCTAGCTACTCCCACATTTTACTGCATGCTTACTTACCATAACTCAATTACCAAGACGGGTTGTTTTGAGAATTCATTTTGGCTCTTATTTTCTCCCAGAAATTCAAAGAGAATACTAGTTCAGATTGTAGAAACGTTAAAAGATAATTGCAGTTCATAACACCGTATTATTTCCCTATCCTTAATGCAAGGATAAGTAGACCTCTGGAGTGGCCAGTGATTGATTCAGCACTGATTAAGGTTAGATACGTGGCCTGTTTTTCGGCCTTCTAGTCTCAAAGGGCTCCAGCCTGTTACGAGTACAACAGGTTGTATTGAGTTGTGTGGCTCTGCTCGGTGGATTTTCTCATTGTTTATTATTGCAATCAGCCAGCTGTGCTGCCAGAAGTTGGCTGCATTTAACACATCATTTTATCCTCATAATGTGCAAGACCTCCACGTGCATATATTTATAGAGAGCATAACACTTACCTTGGATGTGTGTAAAATAACCCCATTAGACAGCTGTTATTAACCAGTGAAGGCTCTGACTTTATATATACAAATCTTCTGCAAAACATGTCAGGTAACACTTTCTATGACACCCTTGTATATAATGTATTCGTCATTTTGTTTTTATTGAGTCCTAAACGTGTTTCCTATATACAAATATTGTTTTAATAAAATTCACGAAACAAGTGAAACAGTGTTGGAAAAAGCTGGAATTATCCCGTTGGTAGTGTTCTTTAAGTCATGAGGGCTGAGTTAAAGACACTAAAGTTTTGGTGTGATTATAGCATCTTTCATATATTATTTGGTGTTATAAGTTTCTGTTCGTAGACAAATGAGACAGTCCTGGTGAAAATGTGTACAGCCTATATGCAGCAGTGTCCCCGGGTTGGATTCTGGGTGGAGGTATCGGGTGTCCAAAGCTCTCTGTGCCTGTGGCATTTTGTCTTTTTTGATATTACCATTAGTCCCCAATGTCAAACATGTTTAAATCCTGCACATAGGGGCTTTAATGTGGATGTTTTTTTGCAGTGCATCAGTATAATGTACATAGAGTGGGTGCACTCTGCTGCCATTTGTACCCATTAGTATTTGGGTTTCCTGATTGAATTACATTCAATGTTTCCTTTCTACATGCAAGTCGAGCCCCTGGTTGCACAGCTACCTGAAGATAGATGCATCCACAATGTAATGCCCTCTACTGTGTACCCTCTAACATCCACTTGTGTCAGCATACAGTATATGGGACTATTAGTGGTCTGGTTGTTACCTGAGGCTTAAGTTTCCTGTCCATTAAGATGTCTCCTTTAGTTACCGTCTCAAATGGAGCAAAGTCTTCCGCATTTAACGGTCACCTCCCGCCACGAAGTGTCCACTCCATAAGCTCAGCTGCCCGTGGATATTCCAGTCATGAGTGTGTAATTAATCATACGGCTAAATCTGATTTATGGACTGTAAGATGATATATCTGAGCATATACAGGCTGGAATATTGATTTAGTTTTGGCTTTAAGCTAGCCATAAGACATTGTCAGCTCGGTGTTATGAGCTATTGACAGATAGCAGGCATGCCAACATGGCAGACGTGATCTCTGCCTATTTTGCCCTATCTCATTGTGTAGTTGGCCATGGTGCTCAAGGCTTTTAATCAACGCTGAAGCAGTTTCACTCCACCTGCAGCAGAAATCCTTCAGTGTTTTACAGCCTCGAGCACAGAGGATGATAAGGGTTCAAAGTGTGAAATGGTTTTCTTATGGTGGTGCTCACATTTTGTAAACTAGAGCAGTAAAATCTTGCTCAGCTATCACGGACCTCACAGAGCCTGCAGTACAAACTGCTGCACTGCGTGGAAGCAGTTCTGATTCTCCTGAATATGACACAGATTAATATAAATCCATTGTTATTTTCATGTGTCTGTTATTCAGTATCATCAATATTGGAGAAAATTAACTTTAGAAAGTTAGATAGCAGAGGTTGTAAATCAAAAACGCTAGTTACCGCACATTACGTGTAAATCTCAATGCAAGTCAGACAAAACATTTTTATCAGTCGCATTAATATGCACAATGGGGTCTATATGTTTACTGTCATTTGCCCCAGCTGTCAACATTAACATGACATGTGGGTGTGCTAGGATATGATAATGGAGCACGAGCTCGTGATTTATTTATTTTTCGCAGTGATGAATCAAGTCTGCCCTCCGTAGTGTTTCATGTCTGGGTTATTTTGTTTTTTCTTGATAGAACAACACATCATGGAGACCGCAGTCGTGTCAGGAGTGTACCTGCTACAGCGACGTGGCCATCTGCAGGCCCACCCACTGCCCCAACCCACAGTGTGACTTCCAGAGGGTAAGATAGTTTACAGGAGAAGTACAGGAGGGATATGAAAACTACATCTCTATTTTTTAAAAGGATAAGACTGGTGTTATTCTATGTTTCTCCTGTTGTCAACAAATCCAAACATTGTGTTAGTCCGTGCCTCTGAGCTCCGTTGTTGTCCAAAAACTAGCTATAACTACACTAATGAGCCTCACTGTTCACTGGGTGACATGTTTCTACATCACCAGGAACACACACACTGTAGTTTATTTTGACTCAATCCCTCTCACACCGTCCGGCTGCCACAAATGCTCATTAGCACACTGAATGTATATTAATCTGCCACTGAAAATAGTCCAAACAACAAATGCACTATTTCCTCCTGTTTGAGTAAAGTATGGCCAGCTGTTTAAGGAAATTACTGAGCCTTTTTAAACAATGAAACTAAAGATAGATAGATAGATAGTAACTTTATTGATCCCGAGGGAAATTCAAGTTTCCAGCATCACAGTTCCATAGTGCAAACATATGAGTAAAAACGTCACAGGTAAGTAGTACACATGTTAGTAAAAACGTCACAGGTAAGTAGTACACATGTTAGTAAAAACGTCACAGGTGAGTAGTACACATATTAGTGAAACGACACAAGTAGTAACAAGACACATAAGTAATACAGAGTAAAAAACAAAATATGCAATGTGCAGAAGAACTGTTAAAAATGAATATAGTGCAGGTTAAACAACTGAGATACAGGACTATTTAAAAAAAGTGAGTGTAGTGCAGAAATTGATATAGTGCTGGATAATAAGATATAGGAGATATAGATATTAAGAAATGTCAGATATGGAATATAATGCAGGATAAGAACTGAGGTAGAGAAGTGTTTAGTAAAAAATAGTAAAAAAGTAAAAAAATAAAATAAAAAAAAGAGGCTCAAATATATCATAGTTGTCTCTTTATTGTTGTTGAACATATTATGTGCTCAATAGGAACCAATGGGCTTGGGACTGAGTTCCATAGGGACGTTGATAGCAGAAGGACCACAGCTCCTCTGTGGAACAAGATGCTGACAAGCTCAAATGGCCAAAAAAAGACATTTGGTAATAGTAAACGTTACTAAATAATTAGGTTTTTTCATGGCATTGATGACGTTGAAAGGTAAGCAACATTGCAACGATAATTGCTTAATGTTATCAAGATAGCAATAAATTACTCTGGTTCTGTTTGGCTAGCTTAAGCTTAGCTAAGTGTTAGCATAATTGCCAGTTAGGCTAACTAGCTAACATAGTTAGCTCAGGTGGTTTGAGTAACATTAGCTAATACAGGTTAATTTTTGGGGCTGGTGGAGGTTTAGCATTTTACAGGTTTAACTTAGTTATTAAACCAGGCTACAAATATAGTTACTGCTAGTGCAGCAGATTATGTTTACATTTTAGCTTAAATGTCGGTTTGGCAACTAGCTAACATAGTTAACCAACATAGTTTGAGTAGCTAGACTGTATTTATTCAGTGAGGAAAAGAACATCAGGTTTAGCTAATAGAATTCAATTTTAGCTATTTAACCAGGCTATAGATATTGTTACTCAATTGCTTGTGCAGCCCATATTGGTCCAATATTGTAAAAAGTGACATTTTCATGGCTTTTATATTATAATGCAGGTTTAAGTTCTATATAAATACTGTGAAAGTATCGAAACGCTTAATCCACAGAGAAATACACACACAGCCCGTATTCAGAAACTGAGCTTTTGAAACAAGCCGTCAGGATTTCTGTCCATTTGTGATGTCACAAATCTACAATATTTAGACCATTTCAAAGTTTTAAACGTAAACATTCTAAATGTGTCCCCAGTTTATTTCCTGTTGCACTGTATGTGAATGACATCAGCTGAGAGGAAGTAAACTTGGACCCAAGCTGTTGCCTAGCAATGCAATTCTGTTGCTATTCCATTGAAATGCACTAAAACGGAGCGTTTCAGACAGGAGGGTGAATACAGGTATATTCAAGCAGACAGCATGGGGAAAATAAAGGGTTTTTTAAACATTAAAGTATGTAAAGTTCTAGTTGAAACCCCAAATACAAGTATGAACCTGAAAATGAGCATGATATGTTTAATACTAGGCAGTTAGGCTAATGTTGATTTAGCTAATCTGGCAAGAGTAGATTTTTTTTCCTTTAGTTACTGTTAGTATCAGATCATTAAACTTCATAAGATCAGCTTCTACTCATCAAGACGTCTAGTTAATTGCTTAATGATATCAAGATAGCAAGAAATTCAACTAATCTGATATGGTAAGCTAACTGGTTTATCTTAAATGGTAACTAAGCTAACTAGCTAACATAGTTAAATTAATTTTGGGGGCAGGTGGAGGTTTAATAATTTAAATGTTTAGCTATATAACCATAGTAACTACAAATATTTTATATAACTAATCTGAAAACATACTCATCATACTTTCTCACCTAAATAGAGCTGCTACACAAACAGCACATAAGAAACAGAAAAATCTCAGCATTTTCTCCTTGTATTAACATGAAGAGGATGATTGCAAGCAGTGTAGAAATTCAAGAAGCTGGGACAAAAGCTTAATTAAGATGAAGCACATGGCAAACAAAACAAAAAGTTTTAATAATAAGAATATTTCTTCCAAAGCAGATCTACCCTTGAGAAATACTTTCAGAAGTAGCTTAAAACTTCACTTGAATGAACGTTTTTGGAATCGGACAAAAAAGTGGGATTATATAGAAAAAAGTTCACTTGCACCCACGACTATGTGTATTAAGTGGTTTAAAATACTGTCATTGTTTATTCTTTAGAAGTTGTGAAGTATATTTTTTAGCTGCAAAATATAAAATACTCTACATTAGCTACTGGATAGCAACCAGATCAGTACCAGAATCAAACAATGAAGAGCCTTAAATATTCAAGATTCCTTTGTGTGATTTCGATCTGCCTCTTTCTATTTCACCTTGAAGTGCAGATCTACTTTCAAGGGCCTGTAATCACTAGTCTTACAACAAGAATCAATGAAAAGACATACTATTGTGCAGTGAAGTCTGCCGATTGCACCATTTAATTTGCCACAATGACAACTATTCGGAGACTGTTTGCTCCAGCCTAGCGTTTTCTGGGCTCATTTGAATTCACAGGGACACATTTTCAAAGCTCTTTTTCACTGCGGCTGTTCTTCCCTGTGCTTCTTCTTAAATGTGATTCAAAGCCTGCGGTGACGGCATCAAATCCAATCCCAACCCTGAGCTAAGGCAACAATCAATGTCTAATGAATTCCACTCTGCTTGCTAGCAATCCAATGTTAATTAAAAATTAGTCATCATGCTCGCCAAGCCGTGTGCTCCCTCCATTTAAAAAGCTCTTAAAATGTGACACTCTCTCACCTACACTGTGATAAAACAAGTATTAAGGTTTTTATCATCTGTCTGTCTCTGATTATAGGGCTTTCTTTTGAAATCCACGGCCATTATCTACAAGCTTACGTTTCCTTTATTCCTCACTCTCTTACCTTTTGGACTTATGTGAAATCAATCTCTAGTATCTTAATATTTCTGTAATGTTCTACACACACAGATGTGTACTGTATGCCTGGATAGGACGGCTCATATCTTTTTCTTGTTGTTTAAAACAGCATTTTTTTCAGTCCAAGAATTCAGGGATATTATTATTAAATTCAGATTTTAGCCGATGATTTTCACGATTAATCGTAAGTCCATGAAATATCAAAAAGTAGCCCAGTGAATGAATGTTGTCCTTAAATCGATCACGACAAAACAAGCAACAAAACCTCATATTTGAGAAGCTAGAACCTGCAATCCCAGCATATTGATTATGAATTTTATTTTGATCGACTAATTGATTAATCGACTAATTGTTGCAGCTCTAATTCAACCACCTGATTTTAGATTTTTTACATTTTGTTGACCTTTTATGAATAAAATAACAATGGAAATGGAGGGGAAACTGCCTCTGCATGTTTTCTATTAATTGATGCAATCATTAGTACTTAGTTATACAATCTTGGTTTTTTTTTCTCAGTTTCAATTTCACAGTTTAATTTTGCAATGTTATTTGAAATTTACATCCTTTACCATTAACTAATAAAGGCACATTATGGCTTAAATAACATCCTAAATAATATCATAAATCATAATTTTATTGCTTGTTCAGGCACCAGCAAGAATACAATTTTGTGTCACATAGTAAGCTATAAGAAAATGGAATTAGATGGAAAAACTGTATGGATAAATAACTTAAAAACTCCAATTAATGAAAAAATAAATCTTGAAAACAATATCTTCATACCTTACATCAGTTTGATATAAACTGATATGATGGATACCATAAATATATGAAGATATATCACCTTCATGGTCCACTACATTGTTAAGTTTGGGTTTATATTCTTTTAATGAGGCAGGTAAATTGGCTAGTATATCTCAAATTCACTGACCTCTCTTCACCACACATGATTGTTTGTTTTCCTGCAAAAGTAGAAAACCTTGAGTCTTACTACTGTAAGAATGCAGCAGTCCAGTTATAAATAATATTCTCCCTGAGCCTGAACCATCCCTCTTTATTTGGAGCAACACAATCTGAAATTGGATCAAAATCTTGTACTACAGCCATATTTTGGTAATTAAATTTGAGGCAGCAGACGGAAAAAAAGCCAGAGGGACTGAAAGATGAAAAGTTCAGGAGAAGAAACACGAGAACAAGAACTTAAATATATGAAAAATATTTAGAGTTTTTAGTGTTTCATTTTTAGCACAAAGTGGCTGTTGTGATAGATGGATTTTCCAGATGCTGTCAAAATTCAGCTGGTGGTCTCGTTTTTATCCTAAAGATTTGTGTGCTTGTATGATCGATGGAGCTGAAAGTACAATATAAACCCTTGGCTTGGCAAACTGCTACCTGCTGCTCTATTTTATTCCCCACTGTTGTTATTTATACATTTAGTTGCCATTCTTCTGCCTGTTCACACGCAATTTGTCTTCCGCTGCAGAATCGCTGTACCTCTATTCAGTTTTATTCTCTTTTTCAATTGACACAAGACATTCTCTGAAGCTCCTTTGGGGTTGTTTTCTCTCACCTTATACAAATTGTATTCCTCCGCTCCTCCTTTTTCCATTCTATATCATTTGTATTCACAAATAAACGACACCTAAACCATTCACCGGCTCTGCGCCTGGCCCTCATTGCTTTCCTATTTGTGTGTTTCCACACGTTCGGCCTCAACTGGGACGTGTAGGCAGAGCAAATAAAGGACTGCATGTTGAATCTGTATTGTAATATGTATTGTAACACCTCCACCGCGCTCGTTCTGTATTCTACACACTGAGCACGCCTGATACAGTCTTCATATTTTCATTATTGTCTTGTTGTGCTAATCTTCTCACATGCTGGTTAATTTCCATAAAAATGGACAGACTGTAGTCGACATGTTTTGTATTCATGCCGGTTAAAGAAGAGACCCACGTCCATTTTCTCTTTCTGCCTCTGGGGATTTGTGTGTATATTTTGTCCGTGCTTGGTGTGTATATGATTTTATTCACGTACAGTATGTGTGTCTTTTCTAAAGGGCGAACGTTTGAGGATCTCTGCCAACAAGTGCTGTCCGGAGTGCATCTCCTCGTCCCAAGGCTCCTGCCAGTATGAAGGAGTCGCTTATGGAGTAAGTGACTCTTCTTCTGTTTCTATGATCCTCCAACCATTCTACAAAACGTTAAAGGTTATCTTTGGTATTTTTCAACCCTATTTTCACATGTTTTTGTGTTTAACTGACTAATGGGGACAACAATTTCTGAAATGGGTCCACTATTGAGGGAGAGCGCTGCAGACGGCAGCCACTCACAAGCTGCAATATGGTGCTTTCAGGGGAAGCTGGTGCCGTCATTCACGTCCACTAAAAGAGTTTGTTTTTGCCATGACAGGCTCTGATTGTTATTAGAAGTGTCTGACATTATGGAAAGAGTCTCGCTCAAGGAGAAGTCTCGTTCTGAAATCTGGCGAGGTGACGTGTTGCTGGAAGACAACGGAGGAATAGTGGAATACATCCATGGTGGATACGCGAGTGTTTGTTGTGTTGGAGTACAGAAAGCGTAGTTTAGTGTTATCTAAAAGATGTTCAATGTCATTTAGATGATTTCCACAATGTGGATGAGGTTTTTCAATTCGATGGCCGCCCGTATTTATTTGAGCCAGAGTATACGGATATTCAGATTTGACAACGAGACTTCTCCTTGAGCGGGACTTGGAGAAAGGTTTGAAAAAGGTTTTTGATTTTCTGTAGGGTCCTTTCCATAATGTTGTCAGACACTTATAATAACAATCTGAGTCTGTCAGTAGATATCTTGAGGTCAGAGGTCAAGGGACCCCTGTGAAAATAGCCATGCCAGTTTTCCTCACCAAAATTTAGCCTAAATTTGGGAGCGTTAGTTATCCTCCTTCGCGTCAAGCTAGTATGACATGGTTGGTACCGATGGATTCCTTAGGTTTTCTAGCTTCATATAATACCATGACGCTTCTATCTTTCCTCAAGCTCTAAGCTTGCTACATCCTCCGAATGACATAAAGTCGGTCGGGATCGGCGGCAATCCGGGCCAAATTGAACCTTATGGCGGGTCAACTTTGACCTGCGTGCCCCACTTTGGGCAGCCTGTTTTAGACAATAGAGAGCTTCCAACTTTGTGGCAACAGTTTGTGTTTGTCCCTTTCAACATGACAATTCCCCCATGCACAAAACCAGCTCCAGAAAAACCAAAAGTCTGAAAGCAGAAGAGTGGAGGTCGTTATAGCAGCAGATTAATGCCTTTTCAAATGACAAGGGAAAAGCTTAAATTATAAACATTACATCCAAGGTGTTTAAACCTATAAATCACACAGTATTCATTTGTTAAATTTGGTCACTGCTGAAAAAACTGGATTCAGATTCCCACCCCCGTCCCGCCTCCCTCTCACTAAAGAAACAATCGCTGTCTTGTTCATCTTCCATCGAGTGGCCTCCGGCTTAACGAGCTGGACTTTTTGGCAGCCATTTTGGACAGTACAAGTCCTCGAGGGGAACACAAAGCCCGGTTTGGAGATTCCACTGGCATCACTTCGCTGGTGAAGTGGCACTTTACACAGATCTGAACTAGCAGGAGAGGAGGATTGGAGAGGAGTCATGGCCTGTTGAGGGCTTTACTGCATCTTCACTGAAGAACAGCAACTGCTGTGTTAAACTGAAACTACTGCTGCTCCTTTCACAGGAACAACTGTTTGGAAAAATAAAGCTTTTCTCTTTTTGCAGACATCCTAGAACACAAAGGATGATGATTTTTGTGATGGTTGATGCCTTTATAGCATGTTCAACCAGTGTTCTTTGTAAGGCTTGAACATTTTGAGTTCTGAATCTAACAGTAGTCAATATGCTGATATTTTGTATATCATTAACGCAAATTTGTTTTAACGCCACTAATTTCTTTTACGCATCAGTTTTAAAGCTAGAGTGAAGATACTGGTATACTATGAAACTATAAAAACCTAAAGAATCCATCGGTACCAACCATGTCATGCTAGCTTGTAGTGAAGGAGCCTAAATAACGCTACAAACTTGCGCTAAATTTTGGCGAGGAAATACTGACATGGCCATTTTCAAAGGGGTCTCTTGACCTCTGACCTCAAGATATGTGAATGTAAATGGGTTCTATGGGTACCCACGAGTCTCCCCTTTACAGACATGCCCACTTTATGATAATCACATGCAGTTTGGGGCAAGACATAGTCAAGTCAGCACACTGACACACTGACAGCTGTTGTTGCCTGTTGGGCTGCAGTTTGCCATGTTATGATTTGAGCATATTGTTTTATGCTAAATGCAGTAACTGTGAGGGTTTCCGGACAATATTTGTCATTGTTTTGTGTTGTTGATTGATTTCCAATAATAAATATATAAATACATTTGCATAAAGCAGCATATTTGCCCACTCCCATGTTGATAAGAGTATTAAAAACTTGACAAATCTCCCTTTAAGGTACATTTTGAACAGATAAAAAATGCGCGATTGATTTGCGATTAATCGCGATTAACTATGGACAATCATGCGATTAATTGCGATTAAATATTTGAATCGATCGACAGCCCTCGTTCCCATTCAACTAAACTGCATTCCCAATTACGTTTGGAGGGAGACGTATTTTGTTGCGGATTATGTTGTAATGATGTATGTTGTAACGTTTGTAATGATAGTCCGTGGAAGGACATAGTACAACGAGCGACGTGCAGAGCAGGTAACATAGTATATTGTGTGAACGTTACTGACATTTACGTGCTTTTATAACGAGTATAACAAGAGAGAAAGTCTACTACGGGCGGGACGGACGGGTGGTGGATGGGTCAAACAAACACAGGACTTTACCCCATGAAACTAAAAGTCAACGTTCACTTACTTAGTCATTTTGAGCCAAATCATGATGTTTTTTTACTAAATCTAGCTCAGTAGTTTTGTTGCCTAAAGCTAACAAAGTAGTGTTGTTGCATTTAAAATACATGTTTAAAACTGTTTAAAAGGAAAGGAGGAAATACGTTACCCTCGACACATAATTGAAATTGCAGTTTAGTTTTATGGGAATGATATTTTGTAGGAGACAGGGTTTTCCAGGACCGCTCCAGAATCAGCACCCTGGACAGCGGTCGTGACCCAAACTTTACTTTAGCATTCATTTGACAGATTAATATTTTTTCAATATTTAAATGAACAATTTGCACACTGGCTGTGAGCCAAAACCATAAAAGACATGCTTGTTGTTTGCCTCAGACGTTTATTCTTTCCAGGGTGAAAAACAGGATTTAGATCAATTCTCCATTAAAACTCCAACTACTGATTTATCTCATGCAGGCTAAAGACGGTTTTATTTCACAGCCTGACGCCTCAGAAAATGAGTAAAGTCAGATCCTCACCTCTATCATTTAGACTGCAGGCGACATGCTGATCATCTGATTTAGAGTGAAAGAAACACTGAACTCATATATCCACAAATAGATCTACTTTACTCTAATTAATACCCCAGAGATGGTTGTGCAAGTATCGATTTCATCAATCCACTTCTGTCAATCACAGAATAGAAACATCCTCATGGATTTATACCAACACAAGTTGGCCCGAGGCGTTTTCTCAACACATGAATAAAATGATGAAGAGAGATTTAGGAAGATCGCCAACAAGCTTACTGTTCGCCTCAAGCTGAGCCAACAGTCGAAACCCGTCTTTAACTGGGCGTCCTGCTCTGCTGAAAGGACTTATCATGCAAGCTGAAGTCACACAGAAGCACTTCTGTTTTTATATATAAAGCTAATGTATTCTCAAAGTGTGCCTCCTTATCCACATTCACACCCTCTTCTGTCTTCCCATGGTGTGTTTGAGACATCTTTCCACTTCCTTCTCCCCCCTCTGTGACTCTGTTCTCTCGTCTGTCACTCAGGCTTAAGCTTAAAACGTTGTCTCGTCCACAGAGAGCAAAACAGCTTTCTTCATCCCATTGTCTTTCTACTTCTTCCTCTTTTCTTCCCCCCTCTGGTTGTGTTTCTGTGTGTAACTGTCTGTTTCTCCCACAGCATGAGAGCGAGTGGAGTCCCTCGCCCTGTTCGCTGTGTGATTGCTCCAGAGGGAGTGTATCCTGCAGCGCTCGGCCCTGCCAACCTCTCAGCTGTCCTGGAGACCAGAGCCTGTTCATCCCAGCTGGAGAGTGCTGCCCAAAGTGTGGACGCAATGGAGGTGAGAGCGGTATCAGGCCTGCTTGCACATACACATTTCAGATGAAGCCTCTTTTTCTTATAGATTTCTTTTAAAGGGCCGTATCTGTTTTGCATAACTACAAATCCATTTGTTTGTACTGTTTACTGTACTGTGTACTGTTTTTTATTGGCTTCCTACTTCCAGGCAGATAGTCATAAAGATGTGAAAATTAACTCCAGAAAGTCAATTAAGGTTACGGTGTTGTTGATTTGAATGCAGTTGAGAGTAGGGACTGTTTTGTCTGTGTTAGTGGTGCATTCAAGTGCTTGCAGTCTCAGACATGCAAGCTTTGAGAGTTGCACCATGCAGAAATCTTCAGAGCAACAGAATATACTGTACATGATCCTTTTCACAACAGCAATGTTTGCTTGTTTGTGGTCTCTCAGCAGCATTTGTTTGTCTATCTGACAGCATAAAGAGTGTTTCCATGCAACTGCTTTTATGCGCATGAAAATTCTCAAAAAAAGTTTTTGCCATCCTATATTAGTATAACTATTACCAAAAGCCTAAATAGTTGAATGCACTAAGTTGCCTTGGATAAGAGCGTCAGCTAAATAAATGTAAAGTAATGTAAATGTTCACTTTCATGGATTATTTTATTTCAAGCCTCTGCCGAGAAGTTAGAAAACCAGACTGACTCTTAATTGACTCCAAAATCATTTTATTGGTCGTTGCTGGGAAATTTTCTCCGCTCATAAGAAGCGGCACATACTATTTGTCAATGATGCCCTGCTTCACCATCGTCTGTATGACGCCCACACTCTACATTTAGACTGGGAGAGACCTCAGGCTGCTACTGCTGACTGACACATCAGTTATGTTGCAGTACCTTTCTCCAGGGCAGCTCTACTGTAGCTCGAGCTCTCACTTGATACTTGGTTACTGCTAGGCAAGTAAACAAACAAATCTCACAAATACACAATATAGTGCAAAATGCATAAGCACCTATATGAAACAGTGACACACAAAACAAAACAATACAAAATACTGCATGACACTAAACCCCAAACACCATCATGTAGGGCAGGAAAACACTCAGACACACACAATAACTTGGCCTGTGGACTTTCCTTATACACTCACAGAGGAAACCTGAGTCTGGTGTGTTGTGTTGCTGGAGTCCTACAGAGCAGCACACACACTGCCTCAGGTTAGCTCACTTCCTCCTCTTTCAATAAACATGAGTTCTGCTCTCAGTTCAGGTTCTTCTAACCTCAAAAGGGTTTTTCTGATGCTTCTCTTGGCGAGGCCTTGACTGTTTTCATCCAACCACTTCAGAGTGATTTGGCTTTTTCTCTTCTTTTTTAAAAAAAATATTTTTGTGTGAGGCCGTCAACCACAGCTTGTGCAGCAAGGATGGGACTGAATTACTTTTTTGTTTGTGTTTGGATAAATTTGTTTTCCGAAACATTACCAAGAGAATTCATGTAATTTTATAATTTTAATTCTTCCTGCAAATGTTTCTTTCTACAATTATGTTTATTTAAGTCCCAGAGATTTTATATTCTAAAGTCCAAAGATGTGACTAACGTGCATCCATCCACACAAAACTGCAATAAAAATGTAAATGTTCCCGACGCAAATCTTAAAGGAATACTTCACCCACAAAATGACCATTTGTATATTAATTCCTCACCCCGTGTTACCTTGAAGTCTTGAAGTAAACTTCAAAGTTTTTCTCTCATGCCTCCAGGGTGAACGAAGAATACAAAAACGGAGAAAAGTCTTGATTAATTGAAGTAGATGGGGTCGGCGTTTAACAACAGAAAACTATATCAAAACATTAATTTACAAACTCTCACACAAGTGGTGCAGTTTAATCCAACTCTCATTTATCCATCTAATTTATCCTTTACTAAAACCTTACTATTTAAAACACCTTTGACTGAAGTGAACGTGAGACTGTTTATGCGGATGTGTTTTTAATAGTAAGTTTTTATTGAAGATGCATGTAGTGAGCATACAACTGGATAAATGAGACTTGGAATATACTGCACGAGTCGTGTGAGAGTTTGTAAACGGATGTTTTGATATGGTTTTCTCTTGTTAAACGCGGCCTCCATTTACTTCAATTCATCAAGACTTTTCTCCGTTTTTTGATTCTCCGTTCATCGTGGAGGCATGAGAGAAAAACAACGTTTTCTTCAAGAGTTCAAGGTAACACGGGGTGAGTAACTGATATACAAATGGTCCTTTTGTGGGTGAAGTATTCCTTTAATAAAGGACATAAATGCTTTTCATATAGTAAAATGATTAATGCTTTCAGGGTTACAGTGGTGAATATTATGGTGCATTATTTCTTTGTGTATGGGTGTGAATGTTACTGTAAATTAGTTCTAGCTGGGGTCTTCTCATCACACTAAAAGTAAAATATACTGTAGTAGAAGATCATTTAGTCATTTTCCAAATTACACCCACTTCTTAGATAAACAAATTAATCCTGTTACATTCAAGACATTCTTTTCTTGAGACAAACCCTGTGATGCATGTTGTTCTGCCTTCGTAACTTGAAACTTTGATGACCCTTTATATTTTTATTTACTTCCCTGAACATAAAGCGGGGTCTTTAGTAGACTATTTAGTATATTTGTCCTGGTTAGAGATCGCTCAGGTGCTTGGATCCCACAGTGCAGAGCGTGTTGCGTCTTGTCTTCCATCACACAGATTGTTTTTAGAGAGCACGGAGCAGTTGGAGCCGAGCTGAAAGGTTTATCTCCACTCTAATGACGTTTGGGAGCTGCTATGATGCATCCCAACGGCTAGCAGCTAATTAGCGGCTTCTTTTTTCCCCCCTCACTGTAAATCAGTGAGTTTGAGGGCAAACCATGCTGCAACAGTCAGCTCATTACCTGACACCCATTTTCAA